>CANSNZ010000728.1:0-143446 GCA_947646795.1 Beta lomatogona
ATGATTAATAGGCTTGATCTTAGATAATCATAATCAATTTGCATCAGAATAACCTAAAAATCATCGAAACGCGCAAACGGGGAGTAGTAGAGCACAACTTACGTAATTCATGCAATTATGCACCTAAATGCTCTAAAAAGAGTTCTAAATGCAACCAAAATGCATCTAAAAACTATATATAAATGTGACATATCAAACTGCCCCAAGTTAAACCTTTGCTTGTCCTCAAGCAAACAAGACATGAACATGGAAATAATTGTCTCATCCCTCAGATAGGAAAATCACAGTTCAAATTATTTTCATGACTAAGAACCGTTCAAGCAGGCAAAATTCAAGTTCAGCTGTTAATCAAACTACCAATCACCCAAGCAAATTGTCAAACTCAACTGCCTTACATGACATGCACATCCTCAAAGGCTGCTCACCAAGGTGTTACTCCTCTCAATCTTGTGGCAGGCAAAGAATGTGCCCGAATACTCACCGACCCGACCCATAAATAGTTAAATATCCCTTCCCACTCACACTCTCATGTTTTAAGAAGGTATAATGTCACTCATCCTATTCAGATCGACTCAAGTAGCAAACGTACTCTTTGACTATGGTGATTTGACTCCGTATCAATTCAACAAACAAATAACACATGCTCAAGAGGTCTTTTCTGGGTTGTAATGGGGCTTGGGTTAAGGTAAGGAAAACATTTAGGGAATGTGTTGGTAAAGCCAAGAAAGGGGAGCAATTAACACTAATAATCAAGACCGAGTAAGGTCTAAAACAACTCCCAAGACATTAACACACATCCAAAACATCATCCCACTATGGAAAATCACCAAACACACAACAAACTTTTGTTTCTGTTCACCTTCTCACGATGTATTTTCCTCCTTATAAGGCTGCCACTATGGCTTGCAGTCGAGCATGTTACCTCGGGTGCATAAGTAGAATGCACATTTTACATAACCATCGATCTTTTTCCCTTTTCAACCTGAGGTCCCTCCAAATCGATAATGCAGGCATCGACTTCAACATCGATGCATGTGGAAACATCCATAGTAAGTGCAACATCTAGAGGGTTAGCACAAAGCATCTGCGGGAGTGCAGATAGAACAGTCTCCTCAAGAATATCCATCCTGCAGCAAGTTTGCTCAAGCATAGGAGACTTAACAGCATTGGTTAGTTTAAAAGTGACATTATCATCACCAACACTCAAAGTCAAAGGCCCAAACTTGACATCTATAACAGCACCAGCAGTACACAAAAACGGCCTACCAAGAATGATAGGAATTTGGGCATCCTCCTCCATATCAAGCACAACAAAATCAACAGGAATATAGAACTTTCCCACCTTAACAAGGATGTCTTCTAAAACACCTAGAGGGTATTTTATAAAACGATCGGTGATGCGCTCAAGTTATACGATGTTCTTGTGGTATTTTAGGTGCACATTGCTAAGGGATTTGTTCGTAATTGTTAAGGTTTGCATATAAATCATCCTTAGCGGAAGTTCGGAGTTTTGCGATATAAGTTGTGTTAATGTCATGCATTCCGAGCTTCCAAGGTGAAATGCATTTGAGCCGAGCATCACAAGCCACAAGCTCGCCAAGCCAAGCTCGAAGCATCGCTCAGCAGCCCATCGCACGCCCAGCTCCAGCCATCGCACGCCCAGCAGCAAGCTAGGCCATCGCTCGCCCATCGCGCACACCCGCACGCTCGCCACGGCCTCAACGCCCCGGCGCCCAGCGCTCGCGACTCGCGAGCTTCCTCGCACCTCGCGACGAGCCTTGCTCGCACCTCGCGAGGATTATCGCACGGTGCGACCTGCGTGGTTTCGCCAATTCTTCAGCTCGTTGCGAAGGCAGTAGCTCATCGCACGGTGCGACCTGTACCGCACCTCGCGACCCCTATGGCGGTCTAAATGTCGGCTGACTTTTGAGCCTTAGTATAAATACTAAACTTTGTTTTTGGACCTAAAACACACACATTTTGAGGAGAGAGAATATCCAACACTCCATTCTTCTCTTCTTCTCTTCTCTTTTTAGTTTTTGTTTTCGAGTTTATTCTTCGTAGATTTCAATTATGGGATTGGCTATTGCTATGCCGATTGTAGCTTGAACCGTTCTTGAACGAGATTAATATGGAGCTTCAAGCATTATTGTGAGATCTTTCTTCTCTATTTATTTCCTTTGATTATGGTTTAATTTCTATGCTTGCTTTCAATGGTTTTTGCATGATTATGCTAGGAACGTTACTAGTTTGATTGTGTAATTAATCTAATGCTAGATTTAAGAATAGAATCGGATTGTTTTATTCTTTTATCAATTAGTAGCAAACTAGGGAGTAACTTAGATGCAGATCGTCTTGGTTATTTCTTGGGGAAATTGAATCAACTGTTAAATGTTTATCGCTTGTATGACGTTAGCGGAGTCTATTGGTTCTCTCGTGTTTATTGCTTCGCTATCGGATTGAACTTAGACGCTAACGGACTAGGTTATCCTTTAGTTAGGGTTTTATAGTCACGCTGATCGTGCTATTCAACTAAGAATAAGGAGAATGCGAGATTAATTCTCAACAATAGATAATAATGGAAATGAATAGAGTCGAGGTTCAATGATCGATATTGAATTGAAGTGCATGTTAATCGGATTCAAGATCTTCCTATATTGATTTCTCATCTTATTTATATGTTAGTTAGTTGTAGTCTAATAACAACTCTTTGAAACCCCCCTTTTGTTATTATTAGGTTTCTCGACCGTTAGAGTTATCTAGGTACCATCTCACGCTAAATATAGAACTCGTCCCCGTTTCCCTGTGGATACGAACCTTACTTCCCTTATACTAGTTTAGTGTAAAAGAGAGTAGGAGAAACTTTATCTTTGGCCGGGTGGCGTTCACGACAAGCGCGGCCCGCCAAATTTTGGCGCCGTTGCCGGGGACACGGTGTTACTTGTTTATATTTAGTGTATGTTTTTGGATTGTATTGCTTATGGTTTTTGTTTATGGTTAATACTCGTGCTACTAACCAAGAACCTTTGCAGTACGATCGAGATCTAGAACTAACCCTTTCCAGGTTGAGAAGAGAATTGCGTGAGAACTTTAGAGAGCTCCCTTTTTCGCTTGAATTTGAAGAAGAGATGCCTCCTAGAGTTGAGCACCGCACTTTAAAGGAGCTCACTGCTCCTAACCTTGACCAACAACCTTTGTGTATCACATTTCCGGAACCGGAAGTGGGGGACACATTTGAGCTAAAGTCGGGGTTGATACATTTGCTTCCCCTCATTCCATGGGCTAAATGGTGAAGATCCAAATAAACATTTGTCGAGTTTCATGTGGTATGCAGCAAGCATGAAACCAAGTGGAGTTTCCGAAGATAGAATCAAGCTTAAAGCTTTCCCCTTTTCGCTAAAAGACGCTGACTAAGGATTTGGATGTACTACCTTCCGTCCGACAAAGCATCACCACTTGGGCACAATTGAAAAAGAGCTTTCTCGAGAAATACTTTCCCACTTCTAAATCATCTACATTGAAGAAGGAGATAAGTAACATTGAGCAACGAGGTGATGAGTCTTTTTACGAGTATTGGGAGAGGTTTAAGAAGTTATGTGCTAGTTGTCCATACCACGGTTATTCGAGAGGAAGATTTGGTGCTATACTTCTATAATGGCTTATGTGATGAGGATGCTAGGATGGTTAATGCAGCAAGTGGTGGATCCATTGTGAATAAAACGCACTCCGTTGCTAAGGAACCGTTAAATGAGCTTCTAAAGCTCGAGGCGGTTTAGTAGAAGGTCCGGAACTCGACGTGTGGTCTCCGAGGGTTCTATTTCTTCTAAGCTGGAAGATCGGGTGCAAGCTCACATCCGTGATGCGAGACTTCATAGTGAAAGAGAAAACTCACCAAGTGAAGGCTTGTGGCATTTGCTCTTCACATCATCCAACCGATTTTTGTCCTCATCTACAAGAACCGAGTGAAGAGGTTAAGGCGGCCGATTTTCGGGGCCAAGGTTTCCGAAAAGATATGATCCATATTCCGGTACCTACAATCCGGGGTGGCGAGATCATCCTAATTTGAGGTACGGGAATTCATCGGGGAACCAAGCGGCCGCCACAGCGGTATAACCGCCCACCACCTCCTTATTCGAGGGCACTCGGAGCAAGGAGCTCCATATTTTCGGCCGCAAGGCCAACCACGAGGACCGAGTACCGGCATGTCTACGAGAGGATATGATTAATGCTTTAACTAAAAATGTTACTAACATGCAGGGAAATATGGTTCAGTTTCAGGAAGAGACCCGTTCGAGCATCAAGAACTTGGAGAGCCAAGTAAGCCAAATTGCGGGAGCTGTAACCAAGTTAGAGGCTAGGGATTCAGTGCGGTTTCCGTCCCAAATAGAACTCAACCCTAAGATGAACGTGAGTGCTATCACATTGAGGAGTGGAGCGGAAATTGCAAGCAAAGAGAGGTTGGTGGTTCGAGACAAAGAGATAGTGGAAGAGGTGATCGAGCATGAACCAGACGCAGATTGTACATCATTGCCACCTCAACAAGAGGAGAAAGTCCAAAAATCACCTCCTCCACCATATGAACCAGAGCCACCATTTCCCGAGGCATTAAGAGAAACCCGCAAAACAGAGCGCACCAATGACATTTACGAAGTCTTTCGTAAATGTGAGGTAAACATTCCCCTTTTTGATGCTTTAAATCAAGTACCTAGGTTTGTCAAGTTCTTTAAAGAATTATGTACTTCGAAAAGAAAGCAAAAACAAAAGGGAGTGCAAAAAGTGAAGGCTAGCGAGCATGTCTCTGCTATCTTTCAAAAGAAATTGCCTCAAAAGTGCAAGGACCCAGGCATGTTTACCATCCCATGTACCATAGGTGACACCATGTTTCCTAAAGCCATGTTAGACTTAGGTGCGTCAATTAATGTGATTCCATATTCATTATATAAGTCTTTGAAACTTGGCAATTTGCATGAAACTCGGTGTGGTGATTCAATTAGGCGATAGATCCAATGTTTATCCTAGGGGTAAATTAGAGGATGTGTTAGTTAAGGTTGGGAAATTGCAATTTCCGCTGATTTTTATGTTTTGGAGATGGAGCCCGATAAGCATGCCGCCCCATCCTTTTGGGGCGACCTTTCTTGAAAACATCTTGCACTAAAATTGATGTTTGCGCTGGTTCTTTGACCATGGAATTCGAGGGAAAGGTAGAGGCGTTTAAAATCGATGATTCTAAGCCTTTGAGTAAGGATGGTAACCCTCTTTGCTCTATTAACATTGTTGACTCTGTTTTGCATGATATTCTTGACATTGTTGAGGATTGTGCATCTCCTACTACCATGCAGGTTATGGGGCCGGAGTTGAAAGAGCGGAAAAAGCCTCCTGATTTACCACCTTGTTTTGAAAGTGTACCACTAACGATGCATTGCAAGAGTTCTTCTCCGTTTGTTTTGCAGGTACTCGAATTGGAGGTTGACATGGAGCCTCCATTGTCACATATGGAGCACAAGCCCAATTTTTGAGCTCAAGGTACTAAGTCGAGCTAACGACTTTAAACAACAGCGCTTCTCGGGAGGCAACCCGAGACCCCGAAACCCCGAGACCCCTTTATTTTCTTTCTTTCCCTTTATTTTTCATCAAATTTCCACCACCACAACAAATTTTCTCTCACCCACCACCCACCCACTAAAAAGATCCACAACCAATCTTCATCCACTTGGAACCAAAATCCACAAAAGAAAACCCGTTGGGAGGAGTTCAATAGCTAGGAATTGGTCCAACTAGAGGGTTGAGATTGTTAATGTATCTTTTCGATCTCTTAAGCTAGGTGAAAAACTCACAAATTCAAAACTTTTGAACTTGTCATTTGTTTGAGTGATTCGAGGGAGAGGGTTGTGAGTTGAGTTATGAGATTTGAGTTGGTGTTGTTAAGAAATTTGAGTTTGACGGATTGCTTTTCATGAGTTTTGAGATTTCGATCTTCGATTTACCCGATTTTCACATTTCCCCCCATTTTCAGTTTACTTTTTCTTTTAATTGTCGACACATTGAGGACAATGTGTAGTTTAAGTAGGGGGGAGGGAATTCTCAGTCTCATGTATCTATGTTGTATTTATTACTTTTAATTTTAAAAAAAAAAAAAAAAAAAAAAAAATGATGAAAAGAATCCCGCTGAGTTGAAAACCCACAAGGGTGGGCGACTCAGGCAAAAATGGGGGCCCGGATAGGTTGAAAACCCGAAAGGGCAACTTATGCAAAAGAGTGGCTTATATTGAGCGGGTAGGATGGTGAGATAAAAAAAATGTGAGAAGCTAGGATGAAAACCCGAAAGGGCTCCTAGGCAAAATGAGAGATTAAGAGAGAATTATGTATTTTGAAGATTCATTTGCCGGAGATTTGTTTTGGCTTTCACTTTCTTTTGGTTTATTGTTTTTGGGAGTAAGCATGGAATTTATCCCTTTTTGTCTTTGTTCCATAGCTTGCTTATATAGGTTGGTTGTAATAGTAGTAGTAGTTTATCTTTTGAGGTTTTAGGCGAGTTGTCATTTTGATTGTGGCGTTGGAGTGAGATCCTTTGAGATCACGTTTAGGTTTTTGAGCGGATGTTGTTAAGATGTGATGATGATGATGTAGTTGATGGGGAGTGTAGGTTGGTGTCGTTAGTTTGGGTGATGATTTATTTGGTGATCCTCATTTTGAGTTTACTCGAGGTCGAGTAAAGTTCAAGTGTGGGGGTATTTGATGCGCTCAAGTTATACGATGTTCTTGTGGTATTTTAGGTGCACATTGCTAAGGGATTTGTTCGTAATTGTTAAGGTTTGCATATAAATCATCCTTAGCGGAAGTTCGGAGTTTTGCGATATAAGTTGTGTTAATGTCATGCATTCCGAGCTTCCAAGGTGAAATGCATTTGAGCCGAGCATCACAAGCCACAAGCTCGCCAAGCCAAGCTCGAAGCATCGCTCAGCAGCCCATCGCACGCCCAGCTCCAGCCATCGCACGCCCAGCAGCAAGCTAGGCCATCGCTCGCCCATCGCGCACACCCGCACGCTCGGCCCGGCGCTCCACGCGCCGGCGCCCGGCGCTCGCGACTCGCGAGCTTCCTCGCACCTCGCGACGAGCCTTGCTCGCACCTCGCGAGGATTATCGCACGGTGCGACCCTGCGTGGTTTCGCCAATTCTTCGGCTCGTTGCGAAGGCAGTAGCTCATCGCACGGTGCGACCCTGTACCGCACCTCGCGACCCCTATGGCGGTCTAAATGTCGGCTGACTTTTGAGCCTTAGTATAAATACTAAACTTTGTTTTTGGACCTAAAACACACACATTTTGAGGAGAGAGAATATCCAACACTCCATTCTTCTCTTCTTCTCTTCTCTTTTTAGTTTTTGTTTTCGAGTTTATTCTTCGTAGATTTCAATTATGGGATTGGCTATTGCTATGCCGATTGTAGCTTGAACCGTTCTTGAACGAGATTAATATGGAGCTTCAAGCATTATTGTGAGATCTTTCTTCTCTATTTATTTCCTTTGATTATGGTTTAATTTCTATGCTTGCTTTCAATGGTTTTTGCATGATTATGCTAGGAACGTTACTAGTTTGATTGTGTAATTAATCTAATGCTAGATTTAAGAATAGAATCGGATTGTTTTATTCTTTTATCAATTAGTAGCAAACTAGGGAGTAACTTAGATGCAGATCGTCTTGGTTATTTCTTGGGGAAATTGAATCAACTGTTAAATGTTTATCGCTTGTATGACGTTAGCAGGTCTATTGGTTCTCTGTGTTTATTGCTGCTATCGGATTGAACTTAGACGCTATCGGACTAGGTTATCCTTTAGTTAGGGTTTTATAGTCACGCTGATCGTGCTATTCAACTAAGAATAAGGAGAATGCGAGATTAATTCTCAACAATAGATAATAATGGAAATGAATAGAGTCGAGGTTCAATGATCGATATTGAATTGAAGTGCATGTTAATCGGATTCAAGATCTTCCTATATTGATTTCTCATCTTATTTATATGTTAGTTAGTTGTAGTCTAATAACAACTCTTTGAAACCCCCCCTTTTGTTATTATTAGGTTTCTCGACCGTTAGAGTTATCTAGGTACCATCTCACGCTAAATATAGAACTCGTCCCCGTTTCCCTGTGGATACGAACCTTACTTCCCTTATACTAGTTTAGTGTAAAAGAGAGTAGGAGAAACTTTATCTTTGACCGGGTGGCGTTCACGACAAGCGCGGCCCGCCAATCGGCCATTTGCAAAGTAATTTGAGTGCACTTAAGTGCTCCCATATTCAGTTTCTTACAGACAGACAAAGGCATGACAGACACAGATGCACCTAAATCACACAATGCGTTATCTATAAATAATGCACCTACATGGCAAGGGATGGAAAAACTACCAGGATCCTTCAACTTAGGTGGGGTTCTATTTTGTAAAACAAAGACTACTCTCATCGGTTAGAGCGACTCGATCTACCCCACCAAAGTCTTTCTTTTTAGTAATCATGTCTTTCAAAAACTTAGCATAAACAGGCACTTGAGAAATAAGTTCAGTAAAAGGAATTGTTACCTCAAGGTTCTTGACCATAGCCAAGAACTTACCAAGTTGTTGATCGACCTTCGACTTCTGCATCCTATGGGGAAAAGGTAGCCTTAGTGAAATAGGCGTTTCAGAAACCTTTTTCTTCTGCTTTCTTGTCTGATCTTCCTTAGCTAGTTCGACCTCATACATCAAACTCTTCTCTACTTCTTCCTCTACCACCTCCTTCTCCTTGCTATGAGCAGCATCATTATTGGGCATGGGAGTAGCATCATAAGCGATGTCGCTACGAAGTGTAACGACATTGACCGTCTCCTTGGGGATGGGTTATCCAGGTAGTTGACCTGGCTGCCTTTGAGTATCGTTCGTAGCTACTTGAGCAAGTTGAGTCACTAAGTGTTTCGTTGCATTTTTCACCTCTTTAATGCTCTCATCAGTACTTTGTTTCATAGAAACTATCATATTCATCACATCAGACAGGGTAGGCTCTTGAGAGCCGGCATTTGAAGAAGGTTGCTGCTGATAGCCTAGGTGTGAGGACCTACTGAAACCATGAGGAGGATTTTGAGTGGCCCCTTGGTAGTATTGTGGTCTAGCACCATGTAGTGATGGGTGTTGATGAGGTGGGTGGTAGAAGGCTTGTGGCATGGGTTGAGGGTTCGAACATTGTTGCTTTTGTAGGAAAAATTGGGATGATCCCTCCAACCCGGGTGTGTTAGAGTATGGGTTGTGTGGAGGTCTCTGCTGAAAAGCATTTGCATGCTCCATCTTATTCGGGTCAGGTTGATTGTAGGAACAATCATGACCAAAGTGGCCTTGAATATCATACACCTCACAGTAGAAAGAGGTAATAGGAGCCGTGGAAGACATCGCATTAATACTCATATGAGGAGTATTAGACTGTGAAGATTTCAGTGCATCCATCTTCATGCTCAACATGGGCGACTTGTGAGGACAATAGTGCATATGCATCAGCATCCAACTTTTTCTTTGTAATAGTCTTGGAAGAACTATGATCATTTGCTGCTAAGTTGGGCAGAAAATTGTACGCTTCATCCACCTCCTTATATAGGAAAACACCCCCTGCAGATGAATCAATTGTACTCTTGATATGGGGTTGTAGACCATTGTAGAATGCTTGGGTGATGAACCACCTGTCAAGATTGTGGTGTGGGCATTCTCTCTGCAGGTCCTTGAACCTATTCCATGCTTCCTTCAATGTCTCATCAGGTTCCTGTTGGAAGGTAGCAAGTTTATGTCTGATTTTTGCAGTTTTGGTAGGAGGGTAGTACTCTTTCAGGAATGCTTCAGATATAGCACTCCATTCAGTTGTTGGAACATCATTCAACCATTTTTGTGCTTTGTCTTTCAAAGAGAACTCAAATACCATGACCTTCAACTGATCAGGAGTGACCCATTGATGCTTAACGGTACAACAGAGTTGTTGAAACCGTTGTAGATGATTTGCAGGGTCTTCAGATGGATGTCCTCCAAACTAGTTCTGTTGGATCATATTAATGAGGGCTGGCTTGATCTCAAAGTTGGCCGCTTGTATGTCAGGTATAGTAGGACCTATGGCAACATTTCCAGGGGAAGGTACCCCATAAGACTTCAATGACTTAGGAGGCATGATTGATTATGTTGGTTATTCCATGGATTTTCCCTGATTAGCATACAGCTTCTTCTTCTTTTGTTGCTTTTTGAGTTGTCGGAGGGTTTTCTCAAGATCAAGATCAGTTGGAATTGGAGTACCTGTTCTTTTAGACCTGGGCATAAAAGAAACGAAGAAAAAATGTGCAGTGAGATTGCCTCAATTGAAACTTGAAGTTCCAATGAGACAGTAGGAATAGTTTAAATAATTAATCAAAAAGCTATAGAAACTATCCATCTCCCCGGCAACGGCGCCAAAAACTTGATGGGTTTTAAAGTATATATCGCAAGTGCACGGTGTCTGCTGTTAGCAGAAACTGGCAAATACAGGTCAATCCACATGGAGAGGAGTTCTATAGATTTATGCTCAACTATTTAACTACTTCAAGAGAGAAATTTGATTGAAAGATTAATAACTAAACTAGAATAAACTAGAACACAAAAGGATGAAAGTTTATCAAATAATTAAAAACCTAGGGCAAATCGATCGTTCCACCATGCTTATACCAATTTAATCACTACAATATAATTCAACAATACTTGGATTGAGGTTCGAATAATTAGAGTATTTCGTTAATCCTACGGTCGGGCCTTAACAACGCTTAGATCAATATTTGCCAGTACGGTCACTCAACATAATCAGACCTACCTATTGTAACAAGCCTCGAGTATGATCTTTCGATTCTAGCTCCTATTAGCTAAGCATAACCCATGATATTGCGTAATTACATGAATTAAACAAGCATAACAAATCAATAGGAATTACTCTAATTCAATCCAAATATCGAAGAACTTTAAACCACAATCAAATAGGTATAAACATGGCTTCCCTCTCTAAGCCCTAGAAAAATACTACTCACTCATGATAATAATAAATAGGGATGGCAATGGGGCGGGTCAAGTAGGAGACCCGCTCCATCCCCGCCCCACTTGGGGCGGGGATGGGTCTAGGTTTGGCGGGGATAGGGATTAAAATGGTACCCGCAATGGGTGGTGGAGCGGGTGTGGATTTTATGCTATACCCGCCCCATCCTTGCCCGCCTCGCCCAACCTCCGCCCGCCCCGCCCCGCATATTTATTATTAAAATTCTATATATATACTTATATTATTAATAATTTTATCTTGCAAAATATAAATATGTGGGTATGACGCGGGTACGAAGCGGGTGTTGGTACCTATGCAGGTGGTGGGGCGGGGATGAAGTGTGTACAAGGCGGGTACGACGCGGGTGCGGGTACCCATGCGGATAATAAACACAATAAACATAATCCAAGTAGAAGAATTCATTAAAGTAAGCAAAGTAAAGAAGAATATCGAATGATTGAAGAACTATGAAAACAAAATTAATGATCTTTATAATCTTCAAGTGCAAGAGTTAATACAAAGTTAGAGAGAAAAAAGACTAAGTGTTTATAGTTTTTACAAAACCACCTAAAAAAGGCAAATATTAAGGCTCGGAAAAACCGCCCGGTTGGGCGACGGTGTCTTGATTTTACGAGGAAAGGAACAATTTCGCCCGGTCGGGAGCGCAAACGATTTTGGCTCCTTTCTCGGCCGGTTGAACGGGCGGACATGCCTTGGACTTTGACGAAGATTTCGTCTCGCCCGATGGGGAGAAACCGCCCGGTCGACCGGCGGGAAAACTGCGATTTTGCGTCAACTTGCGAAGGCTGTATCTCTCAAACCAAAAGTCCGTTTGGGGCGTGTGACTTATCATTGGAAAGCCCTTAAAGTCTAGTTTCCAACCCAATTAGAATTTCTTGATTATCAATTTTCTATCAAAAGTTATGATCAAAATAGTGAACAGGTGTCAGTTTTGGCACTTCTTTCACTAACTCTTTGCTTCATTCTAACTCGAAATTGCCCAAACGGATGCATTGTGAACCTTGTGCAAGCTATCTTCATCCTCAATGATTAATAGGCTTGATATTAGATAATCATAATCAATTTGCATCAAAATAACCTGAAAATCATCGAAACAAGCAAACGGGGAGTAGTAGAACACAACTTACGTAATTCATGCCATTATGCACCTAAATGCTTTCAAATGAGTTCTAAATGCAATCAAAATGCATCTAAAAACTATATATAAATGTGACATATCGGGAGGTTTAGAAGCGATTTGCTCGTTTCAAGAAACAACTTAGAAGAATTAGCCCACCTCTTCCCCGCCACAAATCCCCATCCCTTTAGACCTCATTATTAACATCAGATAAGCTTCTCTAGCCAAAATAATCCAAAAAATAAGCAACGACCAAGATTATTAACATATAGGGAGATCATTTCATTAGAGAGCTATCATGACGCAACTAAAAATTTATCACTTACCTAAACAAAATGCAATCAGCTACGACATAAACTGAATAAATTGGAAGGAATGGGGAATTTGAGGAGTGAATAAAAATTACCTTTGTGTGTGGGCATGTATCAAGAAAATGGAAATTTCCCTCTCGAGAAAGGCTTGAATACGAGCAGAGGAGGACCTGTTGCCATAACAAATTAGGAATAAGTGAAACCTTGGATTCATTAGACAAATTAATTAATAGCACATGGATGGTGTATAGTATAGATATGAACACTTTTCATCTTTGAAATCACTATGATGAGTCAATGGGAAAATTTGAACTCCAAAATGGTAAGTGATATTGTACAACTAACAACTTGTTATCTCAAGCAACATACAACTACCAGAGGTGGGAAAATTATGAGCATAAGAAGTTTCTTACTAGTAAAATGGAAACACAAAAATCCAGGAATTCCATCTTTTTATACTCCATGTTGATTAATTACCCCAATATTTGAAAAAGGTTCAGAGGCTTTACAAAATCATGATTTGAGGGTTTATGAACTTTTTATGCTCTGTTTCTCACATATGCGCCACCACTTGAATCAAAATCAGATGCAATTAACTGTGTCACTTATTCATCAGTTAAGATATAATTTTGGCGGAGATTTTGTCACCTTCGCATAAACAATATTGTTTCCCGCAAAGGAGCTCGCGTTTGTCAAAAATGCATCAACATGTGTTCGGCATTCAAGGAAGTGTACCCAAAAAATCAATTCACCAACACTATGGTGAAACTTAGTGAGAGCACTCTGCTAGAAGCCCAAGTGCAATAAAGTAGGTACAACTGTACAAGCTTTGTAGTCCATCTATACTTGTCTAGTTGTCTATACTTGGTAACACCCAGATTATCATTCTTACTCAAGCTGTCGGGTCTCGAGTGACTACCAATTTTAAAATTTGGTTCGTCTAACTGCATTGTCTACCACTCTTTCCCCAGGAGACTCACCAATAGATCAAATAAGCCCTCTCAAAATCATGAACATACATTGGTTGAATCTAAATACAATTTTAAGTTTAAGTTCTCGATAAAAGAACTAATTTGATCTGACAAAAACCTATGACTGACACGCTGCTTTGAAGTCATGTAGAAGAACTTGGAGGTTCAAGGAGTGAGAAGTACAGATGAAATTAAAGGAAAAAAGAATATTGGTTTTTCCCCAAATTACTAATTTTTAAAAGTTAGCAATGACATCTTCAAACCCCATAAGCAAAAAACATTATCTACCACTCTTTCTCCAAGACATTGACCAATAGATAAAGTGAACCCTCTCAATATCTTAAATATATAAATCATGGTGTCAAAACAAGATTACATCATATCGTATCTCTCGTGTCGTAAATGTTTTCAAATCTACCGAACCAATACTACCCACATCCTAAAGGTGTAAAAAAAACGCATTTTAGGCGGGTTCAAGAGACATCTCATGGTCTGAGCCGATATTTGGCGGTACGACAACCGCATCATCCCCGTTCCCGCATCACCATGACCGTTACCATGTTCGTGACCGAAACCGCATTTTCGAACTATGATACAAAATTGATTGATTATAGACAAAGTTATTAAAATCGCGATTCAAATATTAAAATCTTACGATTTTACGATTCAAAATATGGTTGACGATTCGATTCACGATTCTATACATTTCTATTGACTAGCGAAAACCTCGCAAATTTAAATCATGCTAACAAAGCAAATAATAGATATATATTGTTAGTTATTGCTAATATAGTGGGTAAACAACTATTTTTTCTAATTTTTAGGTCTTTTAACTTATAATTTTAGCATTTTCAATGAAGATTGAGTGCAATATCTTGATTATACGTGTTTGTAGAATCTTACGATTCTACAATTCGATTCTATAGGTCGTTTCCGATTCAAACTAGAATCTCGATTTTAACAACTTTGATTATAGATACATTTGGAGCTACATAGGATTAATTTCCCTCCAAAACCTATAACTGACACTGCTTTGGACTTTGGATTCATGTACAATAAATTGGAGTTCATGGGGTCGGAAGCATGGGAGATCTTAAGGGGAAAAGAATTTTGTTTTTCTTCCCCGATTATACTAACCTTTATAAGTTAATAATGATTATTAAAAAAACAAAAATACTGATAGCCATATTTGCATCTAGCACTGTAAGGTTGACGCATCGTTATAGTTTATTACGCGATGAGCAAAGGGTTCATTATCAACTCTTATTTGTGGTGTCATTAGTACTCTTGTCTTTGATTTAGTTCCAGTTGGTCAGTTTGGATAGTTTCTAATTGAGCCAACATGAAGACAGAGTGTAGTAGTGCAGAATTAATTGAAGCACTATGACATCTTAGCAAGAATAATCTGAGGATAAAGGACAGTCAATTGCATTAATATTTAATAAAGCAATGAACCCCTTAATATCTTAATGATCTTATCTTGTTATCCTTCCCCTCTCTTATTTATATCCCTTATCTCATTAGATTTCTTTACTACTCTATTTCTTCCCAAGTTTCCACTACCTCTACCATAACAGAATTTCCTACAGTCATCATAATTCACAAAGAATCGCTAAGGTTTGACCTCATTTCCTTCTTGCGTTTGGTATAGGTGAAGTGGATCTTGGGCCTTGCTTGAGAGTGCCAAACCATTAACCAAATACCAATAGTCTAAACTCCAAATAAGGACGACAATTAACAAATACCAAAAAACCAAGAGTTGAATTCACCTAGGATACTCGAGCTCATTTAAAATTTAAGTAGAATTTGCTTTCTAATGAAATAATTATACTCAGCATGTACTTTCAAGAGAAGAAGATAACATAAAAAAGGAAAAATTGTTTTAAATAAGTCAACCTTTGCGCGGTCTTCCCATTTTAAGTCTACCTTTTAATTATCCCTGATTGAGTTAGGCTTGTATGTCTGTTTTCTTCTATTGAGTTTAAACTTGTTTGTGACTTGTTTAGTAGGTTACTTATGATACGTGTGACAATGTCCCACCCTCACCCTCGCCTCCCTTGCCTATTTTAGAAGAAGGGACTTGTAACACGTATCATAAGTAACCTAATAAACAAGTCACAAAAACAGGTTAAAACTCAATAGAAGAAAATGTACATACAAGCCTAACTCAATCAGGGATAATCAAAAGGTAGACTTAAAATGGGAAGATCGCGCAAAGGTTGACTTATTTAAAATAATTTTTCCTATAAAAAAAATAGAACCTTTCACACATTTAACCACATAGATAATATTTTCACAAAATCGGTAATTTGGGGAATATCCGGTAATAAGCTCTAGAAACCTTAGAAATGGATTAATTTATTTTCATATGAAGATGATAAAGAGAGATCTTACGAGAATCAGTAGTGTAAACAAGGTTTCTGGGAGTTTTGCGCCAATCTCCCTTTCCACCTTCTACAACTCCATCAAAGACAATCTACCCAAAAAAAGTACAAGAATTTATTCATATCATCAACAAAACTAAAAAAATCTGAATTCTTGCTCAAGTATGGTAAATCCATGTTTTCGATAGTGATGAAATCGAAACCCTAAACCACGAAATTTAACAATATATATGAGAACCGTATGTTCCTCTCTTTCTTCCAATACAAGGTGTTCATAAGAGAAATTATTGTTCCCATTAATTAGAAAAAAAAAATAGAGGATACCTGAAAAGAAGGGCATATAATGAGTGCAAGTAGTGCCCTCAATAAGAGCAGAAATGCAAAGAGCAAGACGCCATTTTTGGTCCATCAATAATCTCCAGAATATCCCCCAATTAATCGCATCCTTTGGCTCGGCTCTTGCCGACCTAAAACCGTCGAGCTTCGGGTCCGGGTCGGTCATAGCGGTTCGGGTACGAAGCTTCGACACCCACTTATGCTTCGGGAATGTGAATCGGAGGTGACGCGAGGAGAGAAAAAGAGAAGACAACCATGGAAGATGGGAGTGGGAGGAGAGAAAGAGTGAGAATAAGGAACAAGCGAAGTGGGGAATGAGGAGAGGGGGAAAGGCGTGCAAGAAGTTGAGGCAAAATCAACACGCGACAAAGAAAGGGCATAACATCAATTGTAGAAAGCTAAAGGGGTGAAAGAGTCAGCGCACTATTCATAAGCTACAATAGCCAAAATTCTCACTTTTTAATGGGTATGGATATGGATTCAAGTTCGAAATTTCAAGATAAAAGGTCGCAGCATTGTCATTCGTCAATTTAGTTGTTAAGAATTTATGTTCTTTGATTTATAACGCTACAGCTAGTTAGCTACTCCTATCTGCTTAGTTTTGTACTTCTTTGTTTACTTGCTCTTGACTTCAATGGTTTTTATAACGTATTTTAGTGATTGTCTTTGAGAATCTTTAATATATTTTGAATATGCTGAATTAAATTTGGAGATTATGTTGAGAATTTGATTTCCACAATTCGAGATGTGAAGCAAAAAATTGTGTGTTTTTAATGGGCTAAGAATTAGAAATGATTTGTCTTGTGTCATTTAGAAATTTATGAAATTCACATAATTTCTCAAATTTAGGCTATGTTCATTTTACCTTATTTTTGCTTATTTCAGATCAGATCATATAAATTCAAATCAGATAAGTTTAGATCATGGTTATATTTAAAAACTTATTATTATTGTTATTATTATTGTTGTTATTATTGTTATTGGTATCATGATTATTATGATGATTATTATGATTATTAGTATTACTAGCGCTATTATTATTATTATTATTATTATTATTATTATTATTATTATTATTATTATTATTATTACTATTATTATTTTATTGTTATTATTATTATTATTTTATTGTTATTATTATTATTATTATTATTATTATTATTATTATTATTATTATTATTATTATTATTATTGTTACTATCATTATTGTTATTATTATTGTTATTATTATTATTATTACTATTATTAATTACTTTATACGATTACTATTACTATTAATACTGCTACTATTTACTAGTACATTTGTTCAAAAGGGTTATTATTATTGTCGTTGTTGTACTTATTAATTATTAATATTGGTAATTATTATTAATGTCATTGCTATTATTATAAATGTCATTGATATTACTATTTCAAGCTATTTGTGTTCAAGAAGAAGAATGTTATTTTGGCATTTGTACGTGTTCTTTTTTATATTGTTCTAATTAACAATTTTGATATGCGATATTCTTTTTGATGTTGTACATGTAAAGAACATGATAATAGTATATGATGTTTACTTTTTTTAACAATTTTGGCAGAATAATATAAAGCATATGTTACTAGTTTATACTCCCTCCGTCCCATAATATAGTGCTTGTTTCTCTTTTACACGGTCTCCAAGATGTAACTTTGACCTTTAATATTTTCAATTCCGTATTAATAAAAAATATAAAAAGTTGATATTATGAAACTACACATTGAGATGAATCTAACAAGATCCCACATGAATATGTTTTTTTATATATACAAATGAGAATATTCGGTCAAAGATTTTAAAGTTTGACCCACCAAAAATGAAGTAGGCACTATATTATGGGACGGAGGGAGTATAAAACATGAGTAGCAAGGGATAACCTATGGTGTTGGCATCACCTTCAAATTTCCCCCAACACAGGATTTTAACTTATCTTTAAAAACAAAGTTTATATAGAACAGGACAACGATATAAGAAGAATATTTAACAATTTTGTTCAAGATCATATATATTTATAGGTTTATATATAATTAAAAAAAAACAATTGATTGATATAACAAAAAAAATGTTGTTAGTTAAATCCAAACATCAATATAAAAATTTTGATTTTTTTGAGGGGACATCTATCTTTTATTTTTACAATGTGTTCATTAAATATATTTTGTATGCTCTTTCAATATATGTTCTTTTTTTTATTATCATTATATGTTTTTTTATTACAATCTAAATTCTTATTATAAAAGGACCTTAAACATGAACAATATGTTCTTTTTACCATAATCAATATATTTTTTAAATCTAAAATATGTGTTCTTTTATTTTTAATTGTATGTTCATATACTATGTGTTCTTTTTCAAAAAAAGCTAACTACTGCTATTATTATTATTATTATTATTATTATTATTATTATTATTATTATTATTATTATTATTATTATTATTATTATTATTATTATTATTATTATTATTAAAAGTTGTGCATAGTAATAAATGATAGTAATACTAGTAATGAAATGCAAAGTAATAATAATATTAGTAAAAATAAGTTGACTAAACATAGCCTTAAAGTCACAATACACGGGTACTTTAATTGCAATAATCATGCAATGGTAGTATGTAGTAGAATTTGAGGTTGACTTTTTTTGTTGGTTAAAATTTAGGTTGACTTAAGGATCTTATAATTTTTGTTCGGAATACTAGGGGGTAGGCTACTATGTTTACTTCAATTGTTCTAAGTTTATGGAATCCACCACTACAAGAAATTGCACCATTAACGATGGGAGATCCCGTTGCTAAAGGCCAATAGTGACGAGATTTCCCGTCATGACAGGGGGTTGTTATTGATGAAATATATCCCCGTCGCAAAAGACATTTGCAATGGGGTGTTTCTATCGTTATCGTTATTTGGTTGGTAGCCTCGTTGCAAAAGACGTTTGCGACGGGATTTTTGGCCCTTCATCATTAGGCTGTAGTAGTACACCCCCTCCTACTTTTCTATCAGAAATAATCAATTGATTTTGAATTTTAAAACAATTTGTGGGATAAGGGAAAACATAGTAGGTCTTGTGTATATAAGGTACAAATGTGGTTACCCATATCTTATGTTGGAGATTTAGAGCATTTGTATGACTAGATTCATGTTATGTTTGTATAAGTCGCTTGGTTATGGTGTCGTGACTTAACAACGTATGATATAGAAGATGTCCATGTAGAGCATTCGCTCCTATCATAGAGCGCTCGCTCAGAGTTGGCAGATATTAAGGAAGCAAAGCAACGGAGTGATGATGACCATGGAGCGTGCGCTCCAGCTTGGAGCGAGCGCTCCATTTCATCAGGTTGCTGATTGTCGCGAAACGTTGCTTACTTGCTTATTGCCTTGAGCGGTTATTATGCTTTTAACGTATACTTTTAGGCATTAAAAGGATCCTCTATATCTATGATACTCTTATCATATGATTGAATTGTTAGAAACTCGATCTCTCAAAAACACAAGCACAAAATCAAATTCATCATCACAAATTTATATCACACATTTGTTCTTAATTGACATTATTCTTACTAGTTTTATATGCACGCGATGCGTGCGAAATCATACTGGATTAAGATACAGTATGGGATAATAATGGCAGTTTTTTCTGATGGAGGAGGTTTGTGATTTGAGTGGGTGTAGTTTTGATTTTTGAGAGGATAGAGATATAATTATCTTTCCTATTATTTCAAAAAAAAATTAAAAGCAGCTAGTTAACCCTCCTTTTTTCCACTTTGTATTGTGTGTATTTGTTTCTTTTTTGAATAAATTTGTTAGTTTTCTTGTATGTGTATTTCTCTTTTGATTTTTTTTTAATGTTTTTCCCTTTTTCACTTTCTCTTATTATATTGGATGTAATTTGCTTAATTTATTGGGGGTAAAATTGGAGTTTTTATATTTTGGTGTCCTACCCCTTTTCACATATATAATAGAGATTATATTGGATGTAATTTGCTTAATTTTTTAGGCGTAAAATTGGAGTTTTTATATTTTGGTGTCCTACCCCTCTTCACATATATAATAGAGATAGAGATAATCAAGTTAAATGAACAAAGAATAACAAAATCGTTGGGTGAAGCCCGAACATGAAAATAAACTAATCAAGTAGAATCAATTTAAGGGATGATATGCTTCTTTTGATGCAATTTAAGTAACGTAATATTGATTTGAGATTCTCCTTGTTGCAAGTTATTTTATTCAATATTTTACTCTACTTTATATATCTAACTCTGTTTATGCAATATTGATATTGAAAAACATATTCAATGATTTTGATCAAGTTTAGTAATTCTCTCTATTCTATACAACTACGACTTTTTAAGAAAATAATCGATAAAGTTGAGTTTGTGTTTTTAAGCGTATTTTTATCTTTTTTTTATGGACATCACTTTCTGGAGAATTGTTTTACATAAATAGAGAAACAAATATAATCAATACTTTTTGCAGAAAAAACAAAACAATACAAAAATTTTCAACCTCTGGGTCGGTCTTTTTAAGCAAATTTCATGTTATATTAGTAACTATTTTTTGAGCTCATACCTATCTAAAGACTAAAATAATCCAATGGGGCATTTTGGTCACATACTCAATGACCACTGCATACTCATACAGCCATACCTGTTTCAAGAGTTGACATATAGAATAGAGATAATAAATCTTAACCTAGTTGAAGACGACGTCTAAGCGTGTGTTAGGGGTTTGGAGAACTCATGGTTTTGCTACACTAAACAATTTATGGAGAATGAAAACTTTGTACCATTTGAAATGGTGTTTTATTGTATAGGTTAACCCATCTTCATATATTACTCAATATTAGTGTTAGATATTTGGTTTATCCGCTGTTCCTAAAATCATATCTAACTTTATATACTACTATTATGAATTTATGATAGAGTCTAAAATCATACTAAAGTCTAAAATCATACGGCTAGTGTGAAAGATAAGGAATGATAGTTATAAGGTTATATACCTATCCTCCCTGTCTTTAAACATTCAACAAACCTATCCCTCTTCCTAAAATCATCATATGCATCAACCACCCATCTCCTTTCTTCCACCGCCACAGCCGCCATCTTTCCACCACCCCTGAATTTCTCCCAAAAAAAGCCTTACAAAATCGCATCTCTCTTCCTCCCTTCGCATCTCTAACCTCCATTCGCATCTACCTTTCAGCCACCACGACAACCAACTTCCACCGCCATTAGCACCTCATATCACCCCCATCAGAAAAAAAAACCATAACTCATATTTCGGACGCCTAAAATGCCCAGCACGAAAACCCCATTTCCCATCCTTCTGAAACCCGAAAGACGTGAAACTCTCAAACACTATCAGTAGAATAGATTTATTTGAAGAGATCCGAAAAATCATCTTTTAAGTTGCTTCGAAAAATCACAGCAAAAATGATTTGAGATGTTTTACAGGTAATTGCAATGGCATTTTTTTATTTTTTCTTTGAGTTTGAAGATTTTTTGGAGAATCAATTCTTATATTTTTTTTTTCTTATAAAAGTGACATTTTTATTGGGGAGGTTACACTTGATCAAGTTCTGTTTAGTTTACATCAAAATGAACTAAATGACATTTAATAAGTGAAGAATACATTAAGTTAAAGAGTAATTAACAATGTCATGACGCAAATATTATCGAAGTATAGTTTGAAACTTAAGTACAGTAAATGGTAACAGTGAGTTTACATTGTGATTATGGTTTATTCCTTGTTGTAAGAACATACCTTTTTTTATCCTTGTTGAAACAGCGACTGCTTTGCTTGATACTCTCCACTTATCCTTGGTTCCACAATTGAAATCACAAAAAAGTATTAGATATTATATTTGTACAGAGAATTTGGGGAAAAAAAATTACTTATGCTTTATAATTACCTAATGTTGATTTTCAGTTATAAATTGCGTTGATGCAATGGAAGAGGATGAACAGAATATGTGGTGGAATAGAAGATTTGGAAGAAGAAGAAGATGGAGAAAATAAACTGTCGTGTAGTCAGTAGTGCTTCTGTTTGTGTGATTTTTATTTTAACATTTTTGGTTAACTGCTGGCAGGTTTTAAGATACGGTAGTTTTTTTTTGAATTTACTGTTTGGTAGAGTTGTAATATTTGTTGGGGGTTGGGGGTATTTAAGTAATTAAAGGTGGACACCAAGACCTCAAGAGTTGCCATATAGAATAGAGATTGAGCAAGAACATTGTTGTTCTTCTTTGTATCTCGATTAATGATTCCGTGCAACCCACGCTCAGTATAGGGTCGGAGTACTTCTTTTGGGAAAGTGATTACACGCCTAGAAGATTCACTTTTATTGAATTCATCCTTGTGAGATCCTTGTTCTACTATTTTTTTTATCTAACAATCTCATTAATGTTAAGTTCGTCAAAGGGCAAGGTTTTAGCTAGTTATCAGTTGCATAAATGATTTCAGATTTGGAAGTATTAATACAGTGGCGGAGCCAGCAGGGGGATATGGGACAAATGTCTCCCCACTATGAAAAATAAATAAATTTCACGGTAAAAAAAAATATTAACAAAAAAATCGAAAAACAGACGCGTGAAAGTAAATGACAAAGAGTTGGAGACAAAGACAAAGCCAAAGCAAACCAAAACGAAGAGAGAGAAACAGAGGAATGAGAGAAAGTGAGAAATCCTAACTACTTGCAACGAGCCGCCGGAAAGTGAGGAATGGGAGGAGAGAAAGTGAGGAACCCAACCATGAGTTAATTGGGTATATTTGTAATTTCACAATCCTTAAACTCCTGTATTTCAGCGAGTTTACAGACAAGAACTCCGATGAAAACACTTAGGGGTTGTTTGGCAATCGGCTGTTGGCTGGTTTAGTTGGCTTGTTTGACTGGCTGGAAGCATTGGCTGTATGTATTGGCTTTTTAATTTGGTTGTTTAAGCCAGCTGTTTGCAAAAGTGTGGCAAAATTAATTGTGGTTGTTGATTGATTATTAGCGAGTTTGTGGGCCAATAAGCCTAAAAGCCAATCCAAAAAGTCCGCTCCAGCGCTTTTTTCATTTTGGCTTAAAAGCCAGCTTTTCAGCCAACCAAAAAGCCAATAACAAAACAATTTTTTTGGCTGTTTGACCAAATTGAAAAGCCAAAAGCCAATGAAAAATCCATTTACCAAACATGGGCCGCCAGTCAAACAAGCCAACTAAATCAGCCAAAAGCCAACAGCCGATTGCCAAACAACCCCATGGCCTTAATTTCCGGTCAAAAACATGTTCATTATGTAAGTCACGCCCTCCCTTTTCTTTATTTTATCATCTCTTAATGAATTTACGCTTATAGTACCGTTGGGGCTTGATATAATATATACTTGGTAGGATAAGAACAGAGTTTAACTTTTTAATTAAACCAATAAGGAAGATCTATTATTTTCTCTTTGATTTTGATTCTCGGATCAACTACTTTGATCTCGTTCTTGCATTGCTGATTTTGTATCGTTTTAGTGGTGTCATTTGTCTTAGTTCATTGTAATCAGTAGTATATTAGTTTTAATTAGTTAGGTTTGTTTTGTTTTTAGTTTAACTTTTTTGTTCTTGTTTTATACTTCCTCCGTTCTAAAATAAGTGACACACGTTTACAAAATGTATCACCTAGTCTTATTGTGTGAGAGGGGTCTTGAAAACATACTTGACCCTTTTTTTAACACTTTAAAGTTTATCTATATTACTATATATGTGTTGTAGTGCTTTTTTTTCTAAACCTCTTATCTGAATGTCCGATGTCCGTAATTTGTCCCCCCACTTTGATAATCCTAGCTCTGCCAGCCACTACCTTAATAGTACGTTGGTTTTGAAACTTATATTGATTAAAGAACTGAACTTGTCGTAGACTCGTGTAGCAAACTACTTCAACAAGCTTTGGATGATCAACTGCTTAGGGCTCGTTCGTTATCGTTTTCTGTTTCCAGTTTTCAGTTTTTTTGAAAACCAAAAACAAAAATATGAAAACCAGAAAAAGTAGTTTTCAGTTTTCTGTTGTCAGTTTTTAAAATTGGTATGTTTAGTATAAGTATGACTAATTTTAGATTTATTATACCCCTTATATCATATGACTTTGATATTCATAAAACCAAAAACTGGAAACTTGCAGTGATGCCGAACGGGCCCTTGATTATCAAGTGATGGTAATTGATGCTTTGGATTATGTGGTTTTGCTTCAAATATGTGTTATCACATCCATAATCCATAACCCAACCCGCCGGTGGTGGCTAATAAGGAGGATGATTCATCACCGCAAAAGACGTTAGGAGGAGAAGCAATCACACCACCATAATTCATTCCAGCGAACGCTTCACCGGCATTGTTTCCCGGTTCACAGGTAACTCCTTTCCCCCCCCTTTTTTTCTCCTTTTACCTTCTCTTTCTTCTTCTATTTTCTCCTTCTCTTACATTATTTTTTCTATTTTCTATTTTCTATTTTCTATTTCTTCTCTCTCCAAAACCAGATCTACTTGCTTTAGGTTACGTTTTTCGTCATTCCATCATCGATTATTTCATATTTCTTTCCACATTTCATCATCCATTATTCTTTTCACAATAAGAGGAGAAGAGAGAAGATCTGGAGACGTCGAATGTCGTGATGATTTTATGGAGGTTGATGTTTAGGAGCATTCTGTCATTGCTCAGTATGATGTTTTATTACACACCTCATGGTCCTTATACTTAGGTCAGTCAACAAAATTTAGTAATATCGAATTTTATTTAATTGAATTGAATTTGATGATGTGTTTTTGATGTTGGTGTTGAAGTTGTATGTGTTGCAATATCCGTTGAGGCCGTCGAGTTCGATCAACAAGCACCGATGTATAGATTAATTTTGTTTACTGTTTGGTGAGCATGCTGCCTGCTTTCCTGTTTGTCCTAGGCATTTCATCTGCTGCATTCTTTGGATAAACTTGTGTATATCTGAGTTGCCTATAGATTTTAAGTGTTTCCCCCGCTATAAATCTCACCTAGGTCCGTCCAATCACCCTTGTATTTAGGATTTCTGTTTTTGTTGTGTGTTCTAATTAAAAGGTGCAATGCATGAAAGGTTTACACGATTCGGAGTTAGTTCTAGATTTGTTTTGTTCATCCCACTAGCAAGAGCACAAAAAGTGGCAATTGCATGTTTACTTCCAGTTAGTCTATTCCATGATCCGTTTTATAGTCAGTTAGATACGCATGTTGCTTTATACAAGTAGATCATGCTGCACCAATGTTTCTGTGCTTATACGTTAGCTAAATGATCCTGTGCTTCTTATGCAATAGTCATTCGAGATGTGTGTGTATAGCTTAAGTGAACTATTCTTATTAGCTATAGATATTTAATTCAGTCTATTAGTTTCTTAATTTATGTGCTTGAGTTTGAAGAGTCAAACTGTTCCAAATTTACTCTTGAAGTTTGTTTGATTCAATATTAAGTTGGGTTCAAGCTAAGTTTTCTTTGCGTTCCTAATTGAACAACTTTTCGTCCTTTTGGGGATACCTTAAAACAAAGTTCATTTTCTTCAGATGATGTTTTTAGTTATGAATATAGATAATTTAGTTAGAACGTGCAACTATCATTTAGACCTGCTCTGATTCATAATTTCCGTTAATTTTCCCACTAGATTACCAACTTATTTTGAACTTTTCACTAAATCATGTAATTTTGGTTCCACGGCGATATCATAAGCAAGTTTAGAATCTATTTTATGGGAACAAGTATGAATTCCTTTCTTTTTTTCCGTTTCATTTCTTTTACCTTCTTTCTTCTTTTGCGCTGTTACTTTTAAATTTGATTTATGTTCCTTTTTTTGGGTGCGCTGTTACTTTTTCATTTGATTTATGTTCCTTTTTTTGGCTCGCTACAATATGTTAAAGAGAATGTGTGTTATGAGTTAAGATGCACACATATGCGAATCTTAGCTAATGAGCTATATGCACTTGATTAGGTTAGTAAGGCAGTCGTTAGTAGCAGCATTGGTGGTGCAGGGTTGGTAGCTCAAAACTTAAGGTGGTTTAGTGGTAGTGAATAGCGATGGGAAGAAGCTGGGATGAGTTTGATTGATGCGGGATTAAACACAAGAGTGTGATTAAACACAAGAGTGGTTTGATTGAAGTATTAGGTAATTAGCAAACTGTTGTAGTGTCTTTTGTCTGTTTAAGTTTTGAAATGGTAATTATGATCATATCCTGAATTTGGGTTGTTCATAGAATCATAATGTTATTTTTCCTATCCATTTTTAGAACATGAGAGGAGGCAGGGTGAAGCTGTTCTCAATTCTTATGCCGCCATCAGAGTTTGAGCATATTGAAAAGGAGACGCATTATATGGTACGCCTCTTATTTTTTCTGTCCTTTATTAGCAAAGTTTGTGACCAAGGTGGTAGTGAACAGAGATATGATTCATTCAGTTCTAATTGTTATGAAATCTTGTGGCAGCAATGGAGTTACATTTTTTTCCTGTAATATAATTTTTTGCATAGGTGTGTTTTTTAGATGAATATGTGTGGTTTCATAAGGTTTACTATGATTCATAAATCAAGCTACTCTAAGAGGCGAAGCTCTTCACAAGATGATAATATGTGTCAGATTATTGTATGCTTCCAATTCCTTTTTTCCCCTTCCTATTTTTCGTTTATATCTATGTTAGCTACAATATGTGCTCAAATTTTTGTCCTTTTTAAATTAGAATTCGAACTCAAGTCTCAAATTCTTTTCTTTTTGTGAGTTTTAAAAAAAGATTTTAAATCCTAAATTTTTTTTGTGAGTTCTTTTCCAGATCCGAAGATGGTTAGAAGCTAAACTGTTTGTGCGTTGAATTTGTTTTTTTTTTTTTTATTATTTATTTCCAGATATCCGATATTCTATCCTCTATCAAATTTTCAATTCTTGGAACCTTAGTTTATGTGTGAGATTAAATTTGTGGTGGTTCTCTACTGTTTAGTACCTAAGGATCTATTTTGTCATCGGACCTCGACTTTTAATTGTGGATTGCGTGAGGAATTTTAAAATTTTATTCTTGGGATAAACCGGTACAACTATTCTTTTGCTAATTCTATTTAAGTTTTGTTTTCTAGATCAAAAACTAGCCTAAAATGGAAGAAAGGAGGAGGCTTTCAACATTTGCTCTATTTCCCCTGGTATGTTCATTGCGTTGTGCAGTTCTGCTGGCTGATTATATGAGTTATGTATGTGTAACTTATTCAAATATTCTTGAGGTTTGTATTATTTCTCTCCTGAAGTTTTTCTTCTTTTACATATGAAATCACCATAAAAGCAAGTGCAGTTTTCAGATCAATAAAAGAGAAATAAAAGGGAGATCGATATTAGGATCCTCAAGCATTTGAGTTTTTGAATTGAATTATATTATGTTACTTTGTTCTTCCATTGAAATTATGCCGATACATGGAGAGCCACTATAGAAGTCGACTCCTTAGCTCAGTATTGTAGGACTGAAGATGTTATAGAAACCATATAAATGTTCATACATGTTTAGTTATTGGTGGTATTTGAGTTAGGCTGACTTGGTTTATGCTGAACTAATATTGTAAATGAAGTCGGAAGTCCTAAGCTCATATTAAAGGTGCTTTCGTGAGAGCACTTTTTTCTTACTGCCTATAAATTACAATGACATGCTCAATTCCCCTTCAAAATTTCCCTTTATTAAGATTTTAATTATCGATTTTGGTTTTACTTTTAGTTGGTTTCTTACAAAAATTTGAGCGAGTGGTTTTACTTTTAGTTGGTTTCTTAATAATCGATTTTGGTTTTACTTTTAGTAGGTTTTTTACAAAAATGGGATAAAGTCTATCGTGAAGGGACTCCTTTAATAATCTGCTTTTTTTTTTTTTTTTGCACTTGAGGTATGTTAGATTCAATTTTGTTCAAGCTAAGTTTCCTTTGCGTTCCTACTTGAAGAAGTTTTCGCCCTTTTCGGGCAACCTTTGAAAACAAAGTTCGTTTTCTTCAGATGATGTTTTTAGTAGGTTATAGTTATGAGTACAGAAAATTTGTTTAGAACATGCAAATATAATTTAAACCTGCTTTGATTCTTCATTTATGCTAATTTCCTGACTAGGAAACCAACTTATTTTGAACTTTCACTAAATCATGTAATTTTGGTTGCAAGGCGATCTCATAAGCAAGTTTAGAAGGTAATTTCTGGGAATAAGTATGAATTCATTTCTTTTTTTTCCCTTTCATTTCTTTTACCCTCTTTCGTCTTTTGCGCTGTTACTTTTACATTTGATTTATGTTCCTTTTTTGGGTGCGCTGTTATTTTTTTTATTTCATTTATGTTCCTTTTTTTGGCTGCGCTCCAATACGTTAAAGAGAGTGCGTTTTGAGTTCCAATTGTTAATCACAAATATAATCTTATCTAACAAGCTTTATGCACTTGATTAGGTTAGTAAGGCAGTCAGTTGTAGCAGCATTGGTGGTGAAGGGTTGCTGGCTCAAAACTTCAGGTGGCTTAGTGGTAGTAAATAGTGATGGGAAGAAGATGGGATGCGTTTGTTTGATGCAGGATACAGACAAGAGTGGTTCGATTGAAGGCAATTAGCAAACCGTCATGTAATTCGATTGATTTTGAATTTTGTGATTATGAGCGGTGTATATATACGATTGCCATGAAATTTGGGGTTGAAATTTTAAATCATTTGTTTTGCACGATTTTACTTTCATGGCTTGTGATATTTTGATTTGATAGTTTACGTTTTCTAGGAATTTATGGACTAGAGTAAGGAGAATTATGTTGAGTGATTGTTTTAGAATATGAACATGTAGCTGATTATTGCACTCTTTGTCCGAAGATATTAGTGACATAGCACATGTGGTATGAGTATGTATATTGGGATGCCCAGAAAAAAAAAAAAAAAAAAACTCTGGTATTAGTAAATCTCGAGTAGAGTATGTAGTAGTAAATCTCGAGTTGAGTTTCATGATATCATCGCTTTGTTTGATTGAGATAAAGATGGTGGGAGGAATACAAATTGTACAAAAGGTTTGGAAACATGACAAATTGAGAATATGACCAATTTTGAATAAAAGGA
This sequence comes from Beta lomatogona, assembly GCA_947646795.1. NCBI lineage: Eukaryota > Viridiplantae > Streptophyta > Magnoliopsida > Caryophyllales > Amaranthaceae > Beta > Beta lomatogona. The sequence continues at coordinate 29,277 of CANSNZ010000728.1, forward strand.
GTCTGAGATTTGAGCTGTAAGCTGATATAAGTATTTGGTTATGCTTTATGTGGGCGTAGGCTACTTCAATAGGAAATTGTGTAGCTGAATTTGGAGATGCAGGTTTGTAGTTCACTTAGATACTACTTAGCCATATTTGATTCAGTTGATTCTAGCCTTCCTTTTGATATCCCAGCGAGGGTGAGGAGATGTTTGGCCGTGAAATTAAAAACGTAGTTGCTTGTGAAGGGAGTGATAGGATTGAAAGGCATGAGACATTAGCGAATGTAGCACTGACTGCCACTGAGATTACTTCCGCAGCTACAAAAGAGTCTCCATTTACTTGGGAAATAGCTCCTTAAGAGGACATACATTGTGATGTAGTATCTATATATCAACTCTAGCTTTAGCTGTAAGACTGTAACCAACCTTTATACTTGAGGAGATGATAAATCAAAGGACCCAAAATAGGGGCTTTTGTTGTTTTAATAATTATTTCTTCACAACTTATAGAGAGATATACTGTTTAGACTTCAGGTGCAGTCAAGAAATAGAAAATAGAAATGTGAGCTGTAATCCATGGAATGATGTGTGGACTTTAGGTGCAGTGAAGGGACACGTACAAGTTAATAATAAGTTGTTTCATAGCCAAACTCCCCTTTTCTGTAATTCCATGTGGAAAGAAATGCCTGGATTATTTGCAGGTATATATGAAACCTTATCTTTCTGTTAGTCTTGCGCTAGAGTTTCAATGTCTTTATGTCTTCTAATATTTTGGTTTGTGAAGGCCACTAGGGGCTGAGGAAGAAGATGGTAGTGTGCTTATAGTTAATGCTACTAGCACAAACTTGGAACTCTGCAGCTCTATATCTCTGCCAATGGTTGTGATAGATTCAGGAAAGGTTAGGATACTTTTCCTTATATAAAAATTTGTCTTCTTTGTGTTAGTGAGTGCATCAGAGAATATTAGCATACATAAGGATGTAAAAGAGGCCTATAGGGCACAATCAGCCCTTAACGGGGTGCTCTTTCTTGCAGTGTATTGCCGTTAGCAACGACTAGAATTACCAAGTTTACATGCTAAATGTGAAAATTCTGTCGACAAATGATGTGCTGGGATCAAAGCAATGCAAAGCATTAGAAATTGATGGGGTCAGTATATAATCTAAACATTTTAGATTCTAGCGAAAGATATTATTGGAAACAACAATCGGTGTTACCTAATTCCCTAACCCCGTGAATTGCGAATTGAGAAAAGCCGAATTATGGTCGGTTTTGGTTCATTTTTGTCCCATTTTGGGCGAATTGGCGAATTCAAAAGGCGAATTAGATAGCTAATTAGGTAACACTGACAACAATCATTAGTTAATTGAGAAGGTCTCCAAGATATATTAATTAATGTTCAAAATTAAGAAGATCTACAAAATTTGGCTTCCTAAGCAGGTCATTGAGGATTTGGAAGTGGAGGTATTTACGTTTTTGGGGTGTTCTACTTATTTCTATTTTTCCTGAAATTATGATGTGTGCATTTCTACCTATAATTACACTCGAAGTATTCTACTTTCATAATTTAAATGTACAGATAGAATGACTCAGGTGTGACATTGTGTGTGACATTGTAACTGAAACTTTTTATAGTCTTGTACCATGTGGCCTGCTTACAACAGGGCCGCTTTTCTGTCTTCTTAATTCACCTTTTGGGTACAGGTTGATGATCATGGTTTAAACTTTAATTGATCTTAGTAGTCTTTTGAAAGTTACGGAAGGTTATGCTTAACCAGGTAAAGTCTCCTCTTTTTGGCTTGTCCACATGTTATTGGTCACTTAGTATCTGTTAGATCTTATTACACATGGCCTTTAGGTCTAATTAGATTTCTGAGAGCTCTTATAGGAATGAAAATCATTTTTCCAAAAGACGGCATCCACAAATCGAGTAGGCCTAAGTTGTAATTTGTTGCTGGAATTTTCGCCTAAAAAAATATTACATTGGTTGTGTATGTATGGAAGAGACATCATGAGCACGGTCCTTCAGAAAATTGCTACTCTTTGTTATCTGTTGTTTGGAATTTTCGCCTAAAAAAATATTACATTGGCTGTGTATGTATGGAAGAGACATCATGAGCACGGTCCTTCAGAAAATTGCTACTCTTTGTTATCTGTTGTTGTTTGAGATTGGATATGGAATGTGCGTTATATTTTGGTATTATGTATTGTTTCTTAAACTTTGGCATTTTGTCTGCATCCAATTCATATCTGCACAAGTAAAACAGCTTTGATAATTTTAATTTTCTTTCTACTTAATAAATTACCAACGTTTTTTCTTTTAAATTTTGAAGGATAGTGTTGGAGGTGTTGGAAGAACTAATATTGCAGAGGCTGCTATACTACTATCCAATAGTCATGATGGATGAGTGTTGCTTCACATGTTTACCTTTATCCTTTGTGTATTACCTGGGTAACCCTCTTACTAATTAGTCTTATAGATTATTAGTTTCCTATAGTTGGAAAACTTGAAACTACCTTATAGGAACCTTTTTTTTGTGAAGAAATACGTTCTAGAACAAGAATGTTGTACCAAATAGCATAAATGTTGTAATGAGCTACCATTTAACGCAAAGTGGTGTTGCAAATTTGTCGTGATTTTCACTTTGGTATAAATATGATAAGGGCAAAGAGGCAATGAAATGTTTACCTTTAAAAAAGAATGAAGCTTTTTCTCTGTCGTCATAGCTTGCAAGGAAATGCTCACATGTGGACACAATATTGAACTCACTCCCCTAACGCGTGTTGTTAACTACATAGGACATTTTTTTTCTCTTCTATTTGTTCTCATTTAACTACATAGGATATTTTTTTTGCTTTCCCTAATGCGTGTTGTTACAAGTTAATAAGATATCTTAATGTTGTGGAGAAGAGTGGTGCTTTCCTTTTGAAGAAAGCTCGATATATTTGTTTGTGGTATTTTCTAGAGAAAGCAGTCCTTTCGAGACTAATGAGGATAGTTGCATCAAATGGTTATGTTGTAAGTAGTTCCTTGAATTCCTTCTCTTCTTCCTCTCATTTTATTCTTTGTAATTCTGTTCCTCGCGATTTTTGTTTAACGATAAGGAATTGTTAATTTGGGAAGATTTTCATTAACGATGAAGATAACGACTTATATTAAACATTTTATAATTGTAAAATTGAGGAAATAGAGAAGGAAATAAAAACAAAGTTAAATAGAGCAAGAACTGAAACTTATGAAAAATCCCCTGCCAAATATTCTTAGGTTTTATGTTATGTGTTATTTTGTTTTTACTTCTTCCACCATTTTAAATTTATATATTGATATGATTATTATTGGGAAATCTCGACGCTAACACGACTTCTATATATTTGATAATTATTATCCATTAAAGAACATGAAAAAGTAAATTTAGGAACTTGAGTTTTTTGATAATTATTATCCATTAACACTGCGATTTTTCATCAACTTGCAAAGGCTGTATCTCTCAAACCAGAAGTCCATTTGGGGCGTGTGACCTATCGTTGGAAAGCCCTTCAAGTCTAGTTTCCAACCCAACTGGAATTTCTTGATTCTAAGAAGCACGTCAAAAGTTATGATCAGAAGAGTATACATGACTCTTTTTTCACATTTCTTCTAATGATTTTCCGCTTTGTTTTCGCTCAAACTCGTACTAAGACATATCCATACTATCCTTATGCATCGTAGCTTATTTCCAAGTGCTCCTAATCCTCAAGCTCAGTTAAATATACTCCAAATACGTTCTCATTACCTGAAATTCATCAAAAACAAGAAAACATATCGAATAGGAGTAGAATAACATAACTTAAGAATACGATGCAATAATGAGCCTAAATATGAATCTAAATGCTCTAAAATACAACCTAAATGCACCTTATAACTATATATAAATATGACTTATCAAACTCCCCCAAGCTAAACCATTGCTTGTCCCCAAGCAATAAGACATAAACATTGGAAAAGAAAGACGACCTACAATATAGGACTACAACAGGGCTAAACACTCAACTGAAAACACAGGAGATATAGTCACTACATAAACCAAGCATCAAAACAATCTCGAACAAAGCCGCATAGCATGTCATGTATTGCAATCGACTCTTCAATCATACCACAAACCATCTCTCCCAAGCTGGATTTAACAAAACTTGACAAATCTCACTATAGTTATGTGCACTCAAATCCCTCATGTGTTTAAGGCATAAATGATGACACTCAACCTAATCAAGTCGACTCAGATGAAGCAAATACTCTTTGACTTTGACTTTTTGACTCACTTAATACTCAACAATACAATACACAATGATCAAAAGGACTTTTACGGGTTGTAATGGGGCTGAGGTTAAAGGTATGAAAAATAATTTGGGAATTGTGATGGAAAAACCAAGAAGGGGGGAGCATCATATAACTGAAAACATGACCAAGAAAGGTCACAACAACTCCGTGCAACAACCAACAATCTCCAAATATAATCAACAGCCTTTTTCACTCAAGAAATTCAATCATAACCCTTTTTATTTCACTTTATTTACAACTCTTTTTCACTTCTTTTTTCATTTCATTTTTCACTTTTTTTTTCTTTTTTTCGAACTTTCAATTCAATTTCAAAGCTCACTAAACATACTTTTCCATCATTCTAAACCATAAATAGAGCATTTCAATTTAATACAAACCAAACCAAAACTAATACTCGCTCCCCCAAGCTAGGCTTAGGACAAATATCAAATGAGGCCAATGGCTTGTAATGTAGGTAGCAATCAAACATAGTCAAAAAGGCTCGGCGGGGCTAGAGGAAGGATAATATGAAAACAAGAATAACTCCGGAGCTAAGATCATGAAATAGAATGCCTTAATCATATCAAAATGTATGCACTATCAAATATCAAAGAGTACCAAGTCAAAATCAAGATCAATGCGACAACTAAGGAACTAATCACGCATGAAAGAACATAACCCGACACGGATACGTCGGTTTATATGCACTGAAGCTCACTTAGTTTAAGGTGTCGCACAATAAAGTTAAATCGAACCAGAGAGAGATCAATCAATCTTACCACAAACAATCAATTGCGAAACAATCGTGCTATAAAGTATCATGCTCAAGATGAATGACGCTTAGGAAATGTAGTAAAATATCATCAAAGTTCTCAAAGAGTGCCCGCAATAGTCCTATAGATGCAACTAAAATGAGATGAAGTCTAATATGAAATGAAATATGCTAATGCAACTAAGAAAGCAGTACAATTTTTTGGTCACACGTAAACTCCCACTCCTAATGAGCAGTACAAACCGTGCAACAACCTATGAAAGCAATAAAAAAAACTACTCTAAATGCACATAACATGTGCTAAGTAATGATGACAAACATCCTCCCCCAAGCTGAATGACACATTGTCCTCAATGTGAACAAAGAGGAATTAAATGAGGGAGAGGTACAACTTACAAAAAGGGTGGGTAATCAAAGGGAGTGTCAAAAAGCATCGACACCTCCACCACAATCGATAGTTGTAATGAGGCAGTGAACTTAGCCAAAAAAAATTGGCTATGCTTGTACCTAGCAAAAGACTTCATCACACATTAGCAAAGTTAGTCAAACCAAAAAAAAAAAAAAAAAAATTAACAAAGTCGGGTTGCCTCCCGATAAGCGCTGATTTAAGGTCTTGCATGACCGTTTAAGACTAGTAGATCACTCATAATAGTTCAATGCTCTAAGAAGCTTATCATATGTTCCTGCAAACATCTCTGAGCATATTATATAAGAGTGGAAAGGAAAAATGAAAAAAATTAGTACTAAAAAAATACTAAAACTACAAAAAAGAAAAATCAAAGGAAAAATTATATTTACAAGAAGAAGAAAAAGAAAAATTGTTAGTCTTTTTACATGACTCAAAAGAAGGAAAAGAAACTAACTGTACATTATTTACATTATCATGAGAGCCATTCAAAAGGGGAGAAAGAAGGAACGATGGAGGATATAATATAGGAGAAGAAGGAATAAGGTCAAGTTTTTGAGATAAAGGAACATGAGACTCAAAAACAATAGGTGGTACCGATAAAGACTCATAAATCACCTCACTCTCAACTTGACTTTCCTCCAAAGAAGAAATTTCAACCATGGTTTCTTCCTCCTGCAAAACATCCATCACATTGGTCTTTCTCTCAATCTTTTCATCATCCCAATAGCTCTCATTAATTATCCAACCCTCCTCATCATCATAAATAAACGGTTTGGGGCTAGAATTTTGAGCAGATTGACATTCATATTGGGAAGAGGAGTTAAAACCATAAACTAAAGTCACATCACACGAAGAAAAATCATGTGAAGTAGACTGGCAATTTGAACAATAAGGGGTTGGTGTCATGTAAGTTTGGGGTGAAAGAGTAGATGAAGACATCTCCCACTCATAAGTATCCCTAGCCAACCACACAAATAAATCCCAACAATAATCAGGTGATCGGAATAGAAATTCCCCATTAGACATAGATTCTACCACCATCCTAGTTTCTTCATTTAACCCCTCATAAATCACTAGGCACATATTCCACATTTCAATTCCATGATTAGGACCAATATAATCACCAAGCCTATCATAGTATTTCCAAAACACTTCATTCTCATACTGAGGAAAAGAAAAAATTGCTCTAGAATTACTAGCATGCACATGGGGTTCACAAAACATATGAGGTACTTCAGGAGAACTCATGCAAAAATTGGGAGGATTTTGATATGATGCATCAAAACTGTAAACATGAGAATCCCAAGAATTATTACTATGTTGCCTAGCAAAAGAATTATCCCCATCATCAAAATAGCATGACTCCATGATACAGAAAAGTTATTAAAAAAAATAAAAAAATATTCACAAAAGGGAAAAAAAAAATTATATATATACAGTTTAGTCTCACCAAATAATAAAAACTAAATAAAACTATACCGTCTCCCCGGCAACGGCGCTAAAATTTGATAGGTTGTTGTATTCCTGTCAAAAATAATTCCTGCAAAACCTTCTAATAATGTAGTAGGGTAAGTAGGGTCGAATCCACAGAGAGATGGTTGTTTTAATCTAGCTTCAAATGCATGGAGAAACTAAACAAGATCAGGAATAATGAATTAAAGTTCTAAACTAATCAAACTACGAAAATCAATCTAAAAAGGATCTAGGGCAATGGTTCACCATGTTCATAACTATAATCTATCAAAATATCATCAATGATTCAATTAATCAGATATCTAGAGCACATGTTAATCCTACGATCGGGCCTTAACGCTCTCAAATCAACATATGCTAGTACGGTCGCTCAACATAATCAGATTTGCTAATTGTAGGTAAGCCTCTAAAGAGTACTATCTCTCGATCTATGACTCGATATTAGCAATATTTAATCAGACAATTGATCAGATTGCAAGTTTAACAATAAAAACACTAATCAATTAGAGATATCAATAACTAATCAAACCATTAATAAATATCAATCAAGTATCATAGCATATAAACATGGATTTCCAAACCCTAGAATATAAACTACTCAATCATGAAATAAATAAAGAAATTTAAATCTACAAAGAAAAGCATGATCAAAGAAATCAATGAAAGAAAAGAGATGAAAATTATAAACTCATGAATTAGTGAAGAAAAGAGAAACTTGGGTTTGCCATGAAAAACTAGAGAGAAAAGGAAGAAGGAAACTAAAGCTAAACCTAAGAATACAAAATATAACGTCCGAAAAGAGGTCCCAAGAGAGAGAGAGAGAGAAGACCTATTTATAGTTTTTATAAAACCGGCTAAAAAAAGCAAATAAACCCGTCTCGAGAAACCGCCCGGTCGGGCGACGGTGATTGAGGAGCTACGACAGAACAACAAGTCCGCCCGGTCGACCGGGCGAGCCCCCCCGTTCGGGCGCGCAAGCGATTTTGGCTCCTTTCTCGCCCGGTTGACCGGGCTAACATGCCTTGCATCCTGTGAAAATTTTATTTCTCCCGGTCGACCGGGCGGCAAAACTGCGATTTTTCGTCAACTTGCGAAGGTTGTATCTCTCAAACCAGAAGTCCATTTGGGGCGTGTGACCTATCGTTGGAAAGCCCTTCAAGTCTAGTTTCCAACCCAACTGGAATTTCTTGATTCTAAGAAGCACATCAAAAGTTATGATCAGAAGAGTATACATGACTCTTTTTTCACATTTCTTCTAATGATTTTCCGCTTTGTTTTCGCTCAAACTCGTACTAAGACATATCCATACTATCCTTATGCATCGTAGCTTATTTCCAAGTGCTCCTAATCCTCAAGCTCAGCTAAATATACTCCAAATACATTCTCATTACCTGAAATTCATCAAAAATAAGAAAACATACCGAATAGGAGTAGAATAACATAACTTAAGAATACGATGCAATAATGAGCCTAAATATGAATCTAAATGCTCTAAAATACAACCTAAATGCACCTTATAACTATATATAAATATGACTTATCAGATACCTTCCTCTATAGTTTGAGAATCAATGCATGGGAGATGGTCTCTGTGAAAATGACAGTGGATAATGAAGGAGTATGGTGTGGAAGAGTCTTGGAGTCGGTTGTTTCGCTGCCCATCTACGCAGTGGAACGATATATACAAGTCCGCATCTGGCCTTCTTTGTTGGCGTTTGGGATTGAGTCTTGCTTTCTCAAAAGATGGGTTGAAAATCCTAGTAGCTCTTTTGAGAGGACCCCTAAACTTTATTTGTTGTGATCTACAATCTCAAGAAGCTTCGGAGGTTGAAATTCCAACCAAAACGGTTCTCTGCCATACTACCATGGGTCGAATCTCTTGTCCCTCTATCAGACTAACTGAAGGGAAGAGCCTAAATTGTTTGAAGAATACTTATGTTGATTTACTAGTTTCGATGTTATTAAGATAATATTGGCTTTTTCCTTATTCTGAATTTTGAAGTATATACCGTTATTGACTCATTGTGGATCTGAAAGCAAGATAATTATTGTCTTGTTTGAAAGGGACAGTAACTGAATTCTATAATCTATGTAATGAATGCAATGTGTAATTTTCAAACATCCGAAGTTATTGCAAAAAATTTGACGCACTTTGACAACCATACTACTACAACTTGTGACATTGATCTATGTGTCCCAACAAGTGTTCAAATTTTTCTGGGATAGAGGTACCTATTGAAAGAGTGATGTAGTAGTGAGTGAAGTATGTAGGTCCAATAAGTAGGGTAAAGTATTGTGAAAAGGGAAAGATATAGGAAAAATTGACAAGGGTGGTACCAACAATGGCCGCCATTCCATAAAAGGTCCCAATTTTCGATTATTCCGCAGCAGTCCTAACTTTGAGGGGTGTTTTACAATAATAGTCCTAGCAGGTCACTTGACCTGCTACAACAGGTTAACCTTTGAAATCACCACCCTTGCTACCTCTGCCACCTTCTTCCCTGCACTGTCACCCCCTCCCTGCCCTCGAAACTCCTCCACTACCTCGCCACCCTTCCTGCACCCTCGAAACCTCATCCCCTGTCCTGCTACTAGGGGTGAAAGTTATTCGGATAAAATCCAAAATCCAATCCAATCCAATCCGAATTAGTAATTCGGATCGGATTCGAACTGTGTTCGGATTGGATTCGGATTAAGATTTTTTGAAAAATTGGATTTTCGGATCGGATTGGATTGAGGGTAATTGGATCCAAAAATCCAATATAACCGAATAGTAATATGTCTTGCATTATGTATTTGGATTGGGCTTAAGTGCTTAACTGAATTTTTTTTATTTAAAAAGCCTAGTCCATAGCCTAGTAGGCGTAGCAACCCTTCCCCTAAAACCCTAACAACACTTAATTCCTCATTTCCTAAATCTACTAGGCTGCTGTTGTGCTTAATTTATTTCATCGAAAAACTAGAGTTTTGAAAAAATTGGATTTTCGGATCGGATCCAATTTAAAGTATAAAAATTCGGATTGGATTGGATCGGATTCAAACTCTAATTGGTTTGGATTCGGATTGGAAAATTAAAATCCAAATTTTGTTCGGATCGGATTGGATTAGGCCCTAATCCAAACCGTACACCGAACTTTCACCCCTACCTGCTACCCCATCCCTCGCCCTCGAAACCTCCTATAGTGTCCCACCATCCCCTTCCTCGCCCCTAAAATCGCCACTCTTTGCTCCTTATCGCCAGCTCGTCGGAGCCCAGCTGGCGGCTACCCTATCGTGTGCTTTCTTCCTATCTCGCGTCTCTCCTTTTCCCTCCCGCCTGCCTGTCGTCGGCCAAATGCACCTAAAAATCGCCCTCATGGCTTCTCTCTCTCTAGCCCCTTCCCTCAAACCACTGCCTCTCTCGTTCTCTCTCTTCGCAGCTCCCCTCGCCCTCTGCCGACATTCTTTTTTGTCAATGAAGCTTCATCTCCTCTCGCCGGCGCTGTTGCCCCAACATTCTCTTCTCTTTTTGGCTTGATTTGATTGTTGGTGCGTGAACTAGCGGTACAGTTGCACCGTTTCTCTCTCTTTCCCCTTGGTGATGCCAATGTCGCCTTTCTTGCCGGAGCTGAACCACCGTTCACCGCCACCACTTTCTTGTGTTGTTGCTGTGTTTCTATTGTTACAGCGCTGCTTTTCTATTCTCTCTGTCTCCTTCGCCTGTGTTGTCGGGTGGTCATCGCCGCCGCCTCACAATTGAAACCCCTCCCCTGCCCCCACCATTCCTTCCCCCGTCCCATAAAACCCCTCCTTGCCCCCCGAAACCCCTCCAATCCCTTGAGTAAAAAAAAAGGGGTTTTCTCTGGGATACTCCCGTTTTTTAAAATTCTACGTTGTACACCTTATGTTTTTTTTGTTCCACATAGTATCATTCAACTTTTTAAGTATTTTGTATGGTACCCCTATTATTTCTTATTTATCATGGACGTTAATGTGAATATGTAATGGCTCGTCAACTCCATCATTATTTGAAACCTCAAGAACTTATAACTTCTAGCTAGCTCCAAACTTATAGTTCCAGATCCTTTTCATCTTCTCATTAAATTTTGAATATTTTATATTTAAAGAAGCAATAACGAACCTATAGATCGAATTTTCATGGGAAATTTCCCCTCTAAATGTTAGGAAATAAAGAACTAACGTTCAACTTAACATTGACCTTAACGAAGGGGTACCATAGAGAAAATACAAAGAGTTGAAGGGTACTATGTAGAACAAAAAATATAAGGGGTACATCGTAGAATTTTGAAAAATATAGGGGTAAATCATAGAAAAACCTAAGATTTTTTTTTGAAAAATACCGCTTAAACCGGTAACTTGTCCACTTGGATCGTTATTGTAAGTCACTCCCAAAGTTGGGACTGTTATGGAATAAACGAAAGTTGGGAACTTCTATATATGGAAGGGCGGTCAGAGTTGGGACCGCCCTTGTCAATTTTTCCAAAAATATATTACCAAATAAAAAATAAATGTAAAAGTAGGAAGATCTTTATGGAACACCCTCAAAACAAAAAGTAAAATAATATTTAAAATAGAGAAACTATAAAAATTTATTCGAAAGAAAAATGTTACAAGTATAATGAAACTTCACAAAGAGGAAATGTCGCAAGTATTAAGAGACGAAGGTAGTATGAAGTTTTAAGAAACATGTGTTGTTGATTAGGTCTATAAATATGTATGAATTTTGTCTCACTATATATATTTTTTCGAGATATCAATATTTTTTAATTCTAGTCGATATAAAAATACTATAAAGTATTTCCTATGTTATTTTATTATTGCAACATTTCCCTTATTTAAAAGTTTTATATTAATTGCAACATTACTAAATTAAATTATGTTTTTTCTCTATCTCTCTCCTTAAAGACACGTAGTCTCTTTTTTCATATCTCCCTCTAACTCTCTCATCTCATTGAAAAATATGCAACCCTATGTGTTGCAGTTATTAAATAATAGAGAAAGTATAAATAGTCAACATTGAACATCAATAGGTATGAAAGTAAAAAAAAAAATGGTCGCAGTCGACATTGAACAACGTGAAAGCTACTCGCATCTAACGTGCGTAAATTATACTCCATCCGTTTCTTTTTAATCTACACGCTTTCCTTTTTCGTCCGTTTCTCTTTAATCTACACATTGTTGCTTTTTCTATTTTTGGTAACATGTCACACCTACTTTCTCATCTTTTTCCACCCATGTCATCCACTTTTTAATATTTTAACCCACTTTTTTATTTCTCTCTCTCACTTTTCAATTTCTCTCTCCATCTTTTCAGTTTATCTCTCATACTTTTGCACTTTCTCCTTGGTTCTCCCCCAAAGTGAAGTGAGTAAATTAAAATGAAACGGAGGGAGTACCACTTTCGTTCCTTTTTTAATAATTACACTTTCACTTTTGACACTATTCACAAATTTTCCTTTGACTATCATTTGTGATTTATGGTTAATGGAAACTATAGTCATGTGTATTCTTGTTTAATTCTCGATATCTAGTTTTAGAATATCGACGTTTTATATTTTTTACAAATACAAAACTAGAGATATAAAGACTCAAAGTAATGTATCGGTGTGTGTAAAAAGTGTAAGTGTAACTATTAAAGGGGACATAGGTAGTATTTTTTGTTTGTTTTGGGAGACGGAATCCTTAGATGACTTGTGGCAGCAGTAATAAAACGGGGCTTACCACAGGATTTGCAGAATCGAAAATTTCAGGTTTTTCACAATTCAAGTTCGAAATTTCAAGATAAAAGGTCGCAGCTTTGTCATTCGTCAATTTAGTTGGTAAGAGTTTATGTTCTTTGATTTATAACGCTACTGCTACTCCTATTTGCTTAGTTTTGTACTTCTTTGTTTACTTGCTCTTGAATTCAATGGTTTTTGTAACGCATTATAGTCTTAGATTGTCTTTCAGAATCTTTAATATATTTTGAATATGCTGAATTAAATTTGGAGATTATGTTGAGAATTTGATGTCCACAATTCGAGATGTGGAGCAACAAATTGTGTGTTTTTAATGGGCTAACAATTAGAAATGACTTGTCTTGTGTCATTTGGAAATTTCTGAAATTCAGATAATTTCTCAGATTTAAAGTCACAATACACAGGTACTTTAATTGCAATAATCATGCAATATGTAGTAGAATTTGAGGTTGACATTTTTTGTTGGTTAAAATTTAGGTTGACTTCAGGATCTTATAATTTTTGTTCGGCAAACTAGGGGTAGGCTACTAATTTTGCCTTTGCTATCTTTGCTGTTTAATTCAATTGTTCCAAGTTTATGGAATCCACCACTAGAAGAAATTGCACCATTAACGATGGGAGATCCCGTTGCTAAAGGCCAGTAGTGACGATATTTCCCGTCGCGAACCCATCATGACAGGGGGTCGTCATTGATGAAAAATCTCGTTGTTTAGCCCGTCTCAAAAGACATTTGTGATGGGTGTTTCTATCGTTATTTGGTTGGTAGCCCCGTTGCAAAAGGCGTTTGCGACGGGATTTTTGGGCCTTCATCGTTAGGTTGTCATTAATGATCCAAGTTCTAGTAGTACACCCCCTACCTACTTTTGTATCAGAAATAATCAATTGATTTTGAATTTTAAAACAATTTGTGGGATAAGGGAAAACATAGTAGGTCTTGTGCTTATAAGGTACAAATGTGGTTACCCATATCTCATTAATGTTAAGTTCGTTAAAGGTTAAAGGGCAATGTTTTAGCTAGTTATCAGTTGCAGAAATGATTTCAGATTTGGAAGTACCTCAATAGTACGTTGGTTTTGAAACTTATATTGATTAGAGAACTGAACTTATCGTAGACTTGTGTAGTAAACTACTTCAACAAGCTTTGATGTTCAACTGCTTAATTATCAAGTGATGGTAATTGATGCTCTGGATTATGTGGTTTTGCTTCAAATATGTGTTATCACATACAAAAAAAATTAGATTTATCAGAGTAATGGTTATGTGTACAGGATCTATACACATTAATTAACCTTGTATCCTTGACTTGCAGTTCTAATATTGTAATGGACGTGAATAAGGAAGAAACAACTCATTTTCCTCTTTTGCTTCCTTTGGACCTACTCCATAAGATCTTCTTATTGCTGCCCGATAAATTTCTTCTTCGTCTCAAGTGTGTTTCCAAGTCATGGTACCATGTAATCAATAGTCCTGATTTCATCAAGCTTCATCTAAGTCACTCCCTCGGTTCAAACTGTAGCGGGACTCTCATACTCCAGGCATCTAACTCTCTGTACACTTTGGACTTCAACGATCCCCTATGTCATGCCACTGAACTTAACTACCATCAAGCAATGGCGAACTTTGCTTCACCTCAACAACATGATTTCAAAATGATAGGATCATGCAACGGCTTAATTTGCTTCAGATTTAGAGACGATAACCTTGCTCTTTACAATCCTGCCACTCGAGCCTGCAAGGTATTACCTCAAATTAACTTCGAGAACAGGTTCAGGAAATTATCTCCTGAGGTTCAGTTTTCCTATGACTGTATGTCCGATGATTATATGGTTTTGAGGTTTGCAGAATTGCAGAACCATAGTTCTCGATTAATCAATTGGGAAACCTTCCTATATAGTTTGAGAATCAATGCATGGGAGATGGTCCTAAGCCCCCCTTGGGCTTGGGATTCTGTTAAATTCCCTAGTATTTTGGTTAACAACACTTTGCACTGGATGGATTGTGAGCATAAAGACATAAAGTGTTTCGATCTTTTCACTCACAGGTATTACGTGTTGCTCCTTCCCAAAAAAGTTAGTCCTGGTTATTTCCCTTTATTGGCAGTTTTAAATGGACAAATGTTCGTAGTAACATATTATTTTGATATATGGATACTGAAGGAGTATGGTGTGGAAGAGTCTTGGAGTCGGTTGTTTCGCTGCCCATCTACGCAGTGGAACGATATATATAAGTCCGCATCTGGCTTTATTTGTTGGCGTTTGGGATTGAGTCTTGCTTGCTCAAAAGATGGGTGCAAAATCCTAGTAGCTTTATTGAGAGGACCCCTAAACTTTATTTGTTGTGATCTACAATCTCAAGAAGTTTCTGAGGTTGAAATTCCAAGTTTATTACCAAAACGGTTCTCTGCCATACTACCATGGGTCGAATCTCTTGTCCCTCTATCAAACTAATTGAAGGGAAGAGCCTAAATTGTTTGAAGAATACTTATGTTGATTTACTAGTTTGGATGTTATTAAGATGATATTGGCTTTTTCATTATCCTGAATTTTGTAGTATATACCGTCCTTGTGGATCTGAAAGCAAGCTAATTGTTGTCTTGTTTGACTATTAATTGAATTCTATAGTCTATGTAATGAATGCAGTGTGTATTTTTCAAACATCCTAAGTTAATGCAAAAAATTTGACGCACTTTGGTAACCAAACTAGACACCAGTCTTTATAGATATTCTTTAAGTTACATTTTTCATATATGTCTTTATTTTTGAATAGCTAAAAGAATCATTTAAAACCAAATCAACACTTCGAATTATTCATAACATTGATCACATCAATACATATCCATATGAGAATCACAATAAATATATGGACAGGAGAAGTAGTACATTATATGATAACCAAATTAAAAAGAGAAATCTGATCTAAATAATCAATCAATATATATATATATATAAAGGAGGAACTTTTCGGAAGATAGGGAGGCTCCTCAAAATTTCGAGCCATAGAGCGCGCCACGTAGCATTAATTTTTATTTTAAATATTTTAAAAAATAGAGTTCTACACATATTTAAATACATAAAAGGAGTTTTACATAACGAGAAATTAGAGTTTCGTTTTGAATAAACAACCTTAATTATTGTATTATGTAAATTGAATATAACTTTTGCTACCTACTTCAAAACATCATAATTTTTTACTATTTGAGAGTGCTTGAAATATGCTTCAAAATAAGAACCATTTACGATATAGTTTTACAACTCATAGTCTTTCTTTTAAATAAACAGCCTAAATTATTTAACTATGTAAATTGAATATAACTTTTGCTACATAATTCGCAATTTTATAAATTTCTTACCATCAGAGAGTGCTCGAAATATGTTTCCATATACAATAATATTTTCTAGACTATTTGAGGTCGCAGATCATAAAAAAGGGATAAGTTTGATAAGTCTTGATATGGTCATGATTGATGAAGAGATTTTTTCCTCTTAAATAATATTTTCGATTATTAATTGAGTTTATTTTTATATTTAATTTATTTTATTCATGATACCATCATTATGATCTTCTTTTCGATGTGTCCATCTTCTATTCTATATGCGTTAGTGTTTATATGCTATATTAAAAGTTGAAGTTATGACTGTCACTCATAGTTTTTCTCTATTCTTTCTGTCCCGCATCTATTAAATTATCACCCTCTACTTTCTTAAAGTATTGTTTGGGTATTTTCCATGTTAAAACTGTGCTAGCTATTGTTAATCATACCAATTATTGGAATACTATTTAATAATAGACTTATCTACAGTATTCAATTGGACATTAAAAATATAAAATTTATATATCACAATAACAAATCTAGAAATCAAAGTATAATGACAAACACTTTATCTGTTTTTTTCTACTGCAACAATGGGTTTGGGCATGGTTTTTAAGAAAATAAAATAAAATGGGTAGTTTAGCATAGAGGGATTAACTAGAGTAGGGGATAGGTAAATCCTTAATAAAGTAAACGCAACTTTATAAGGCAATTTGAGTAATTAATGATGGTTTTATTAACATAAAGTAAAGGCAATATTGTCAACTATAGTTGTTTTTTTTTTGACCAAAAGTGGAATGGTACCAATAGCTAAAACTGCCCAAAGTGGTAATTGTTACAATAGGAAAAGAATGGTGGAAGTATATAAATACAATGGTGTTGAAAAATCTCATTTCAGAAAAACAAAAAATCAACAATGTTAATAAAAATTTGAAAACAAATAAAATAAACAACAAAAATAGAGCGCGCCACGTAGGATTGTCATGTCATCTAATTTTATTTTTATCTTTTACAAAAATAGAGTTCTGCATAGATTTAAATACATATAAAGAGTTTTGGATAAGCGAAAATTAGAGTTTGATTCTGAATGAACAACCTAAATTATTATATTAATTGTGTATAACTTTTGCTACGTAATTCGCAATATTATAATTTTTGTATGATTGGATAGCGCTCGAAATATGCTTCGAATAAGATCCATTTACAATATAGTTTTACGAATTATGAAATATAGAGCGCCACATAGGATTGCCATGTAATCAAGTTTTATTTTTATTTTACAAAAAAAATTGAATTCTACATAGATTTAAATATAGTTCTACAAATTATGAAATATAAAGCGCCACATAGGATTGACATGTCATTAATTTTTATTTTTTAAAAAAACTGAGTTCTACATAGATTTAATTTAAGTACATATAAGGAGTATTGGATAAGCGGAAATTAGAGTTTTGTTTTGAATGAACAACTTAAACTATTATATTATGTAAATTGTGTATACATTTTGCTACCTAATTTAGAATATTATAATTTTTGTACCATTGGATAGTGCTCGAAATATGCATCGAAATAAGATCCATTTACAATATAGTTCTACAATTTGTAAAATAGAGACCACCACTTAGGATTGCCATGTCATTAGTTTTTATTTTAAATATTTGAAAATAAAAATATAATTCTACATATATTTAAATACATAAAAGAGTTTTGGATAGGGGAAAATTAGAGTTTCGTTTTGCATAAACAACCTAAATTATTATATTATGTAAATTGAATTTAACTTTTACTACCTAATTCAAAACATTATAGTTTTTCTTTTACCATGGGAGAGTGCTTGAAATATGCTTCAAAATATAGTTTTACAACTCATGAAAATATATTAAATTAGATGAATTGTAAGACATTATTTAGTCTTTCCTTCAGATAAATATAATAATAGCTATAAGTATTAAGTATAGTGTATTATATGTGATTATAACATTTGATTATATGTCCAATTTACATGATTAAACATATTATCTTTCAAAACCGCAACCATAATCAACTAAACCAAAACAATATAGTATTGCAACAAAATTTATTAGGGAAACTTTGTTGTTACAAGAAAAACTAAAATCTATAGCAATAAAGTTACATATATATTAGAATTTTGGATTATGTGAAAATTAGAGTTTGATTTAAATAAAACAACCTTAGAATATTATAAAGAGCTCTATCTAAGCGTGCCATGTCATTCTTTATAATTTTTAATTTTTTTAAGAAAAAAGTGTTCAACATAGATATAGATACATATAAGGTGTTTTGGATAAGTGAAAATTACAGTCTGATTTTAAATAAATAGCCTTAATTATTATACTATGTAAATTGAATATAACTTTTGCTACATAATTCGCAATAGTATAATTTTTTTTACCATCGGAGAGTGCTCAAAATATGATTCGAAATAAGATCCATATACAATATAGTTTTACAACTTATGAAAATATAAATATTTAGATGAACAATAACGTATTATTTATTCTTTATTTCAAATACATATAAAAATAACTATAAAAAAAGTATTTTATATGTGACAATAGTAATTATGTCCTTCAAAATCATATTTTAAAACTGTATTAGATGTTGTTAGTCATACCTATTATTGGGATACCATTAAATAATAAACTTAGCTACAATATTCATGAATTAAAAATATAAAAATTATAGTATAATGACAAATACTTTGTCCGTTCTTTTTCTACTGCAACAACTGGTTTGGGCATGGTTTTTATAAATGGGTATTTTAGCATAGAGGATAAAAAAATAGTTAACTAGAGTAGGGGATAAAAAAAATCCTTAATAAAGTAAACGCAACATTATGAGGCAATTTGGATAATTAATTACGGTTTTATTAACATAAAATAAAGGCAATATTGTCAACTGTAGTTATTGTAATAAAAAAAGAACGGAGAAAGTATGTAAATACAATGGTGTTAAATAATCTCATTTCACAACAACAAAAAATCAACAATAATCTCATTTCACAACAAAAAATTTAAAAAAAAAAAGTAATATAAAGAACAACCCGTGCAACGCACGGGCTTCAAAACTAGTATTCTCAAAATTTACATCAAAGATTTCAAAATAAAGCTTGTTGATGGGGTAATAAGCTTTTCATTTGTAAACGTATACCTACCAGCAAAATTAAAAAAAAAAGAAGAAAAGTTGGAGCCATAAGAAGTAAAGTCGGCCGCCCAGCATCAGAAACATCTATGGAGCATATTCTTTAGCACTTGAAACAAGATGAGATGCACAAAGTACACGGCAAAAAGTGTAAACAAAAGGATGAAAGCAAAACCTCAATTAATTAAAAAAATTATAATATCAGCCATGAACTTCGTCATCCTTAACGAATCTGGAAATGATACACTCAAGTACCTAACAACAAACAAAGAGAAGTGAATAAGAATTTCCATTTCAAAACGATATGTTAGCGGAAAATTGATGCAAAGTATATATATAAAGGAATGAACAACATTAATGAAATAGAATTTAGTAATAGTATAAACTATAAATCATGAAATGGTTTTACCAGAACAGAGTGGCATCATTGAACATTTATTCTTATACTGATTTCTGTCTAAATCTTCTTGCAACACCCTTACTATAGAAATTCAAGAGCTTTCCTTCAATGGAGGAATTTACTAAATTTTTAGAACTATCTGAGATGAGGAGAGGTGATTAGCATTGAATATACTAACATGAGGAGAAGGTGGTTCTCAAATAATGGGTAGACAGTTTGAATTAGAGATGGAGATATAGATTCGAAGAAGATAGGAAAATAGAGGCGGCAACATATTTTCATTTCCGCGTGCTATGAAACTTTTTTTTAACCCTGTTTTTTTTTTTCAAAAAGAAAATCCAAATTTGCCATGTTTTTTAAAAGCTGGTAGAGGGAAGTTTTGGATATATTCCCTCCGTTTACATTGATTCATTATACTCCCTCCGTCCTAGAAAGATCTGAACACTTGTTGGGACAATTATTTTAAGATGATAATTTGTAGTGTGGTTATCAAATATTATTTTATTTAAAAAGTAGATGTGATAGGAGTTGCTAGGGTATTTTTTATTAGAGGAAAAAGAAAGTTGGGTAACTTTTTATTGATAAAAGTTAGAGTGTGAGCCAAAGGAGTATAGAAGAAATAATATATTAATAGTGGGACCATGCCAAAATAGAAGTGTTCAAACTAATTTGGGACAAATATAAAAAGGAAAGTGTTCGGAGGAGTATAATCCAAGTACACATAAAATAGTTTGTTTATAGTCACATATATATACAAAGTTAAGAGAAGGCCATAAACACTATACTAGTATTAAACTATAATATAACATAAAGACAATTAACTTAAATAATCTTATAACTTATAAAGACAATGGAGTAACTGACTAAGTGTTAAGTTACTATATGGTTGTTAACAAGTTACTATCTAGTAACTAGTAAGTACTTGTTAACTAATTTAGTTATGGTTGTTACTTGTTAACGGTTAACTTATTGATTTTAATAAGTTAAGGTTAGCTTTTATAGGGGAGAATGATTTGGGGGTTTAATTTATTATTATTATTATTGTGCAACATATGAACCCTCGTTATAATCACTTAGGCCTCATATGAACCATCGTTGTAAACATATGAATATATGATTGTCCTTTGTTATAATATTATAACATATCAGGAGTCGTTATACTAATTTATAATAGATCAGAGTATTAGATTGGTTTTACAATTATTTTGATACCAATTTTCTACTAAAATGATTAAACATAGTGATAAAATAGTTTGTTTATACTTTATCATATATAGTCACAACATAATACATATATACCGCATTATTTTTGTTATTGTTATTGCTATTATTAGCATTGTTGCTACTATTACTATTAGTATTTATATTGTTATTGTTATTGTAAGTACTCCTGTTCTTATTTGTATTGCTATTGCTATTGTTAGCATTGTTACTATTATCGATATTATTTGTATTATTATTATCATCATCGCTTTATTATTATTATTATTATTATTATTATTATTATTATTATTATTATTATTATTAATATTATTATTATTATTATTATTATTATTATTATTATTATTATTATTATTATTATTATCATTATCATTATCATTATCATCATAGCTATTGACAAACTTATATATCAATCATAATGCTTATAATTATAAATCATTTATATAAACCTTGCAATTGATCGTCTACTCGTTATTATTGTCGTTGGTTATAATATATAATATTAGAACATATGAAGAGTCGTTCTACTACTTTATTCATTAGAGTGGTTTACGCATTTGATTAGTCGAAATAAGAGTTGACTAAGATAATACACTAAACATCACGGTAAACAATATAGTGTTTTTATTAGTTTTTCATTATCATCCATATATTTATCACACACGTACACACACACGTACACACACACACACACACACACACACACACACACACACACACACACACACACACACACACATATATATATATATATATATATATATATATATATATTGTCGATCTTAATACTTTTAATAATATGATTCGTTTACAAAATCAAAATGACCCGACCAGGAGTTAACCGAATTTGAATTGGCATTCAATAGCGAATGGATCTTGTTTAGTATGCTTTCCAACAAGTAAGCTACATGTTTAACCTTCTTGTCTAGCAAGTAAACTAGTATCCCTTAGTGTTCTTTACTTGGAAACTTGTGCAACAATGTCTGAATCTGCTTGGTCCGAGCCTGAGCTTCGTTCCCGAACCTGCAAAACCCTGGAGTTTTGGGTGGTGGTTCCCCCTCTGAAGCTTAAGTCAGATATCAGGAGTTGTAAGGAAAAAGTAGAGATAGAGAGAGAAAGTGAGAGAGTATTTCTTCAGAGTAAGTTTACACTGTTTGCATTCAATGATCTTTCTCCTTATTTCAGGGGTATTTATAGTGATGGTAGTATGACAGCTATCCTTAAAAATTGCCCTAGAATAGTGGCATCTGATTGGCTAAGCAATCAGATCATGACACTTGGCAAGCCAGGATTGTGAGAGTTTATCAACCAATCACTTGCAGCCACCTTCAAGGAGCCGGGCTCGACTAACTTTGGGCCAGGAAGGTAAGCATTTTCTCCCAATCGGATACAACCCAAGGGTACGGTTAAATCTTTTTTCTTTATTTATTATGAGAGGACACGTGTACGGCCCCGATGAGCCCAAGATTTTTAGGCTACAACATTTGCCACTAAAAAGGGTTTTCACTGTTGGCCTATCTATCGGTTAAGACCCTTTTACCCAATGTAGTTTATTCAAATTCAAAAAGGAGGCAATGAGACGCCCTTTTCTGGGTTTTACCGGTCATAATCGACCGTTTTAAACTTTTTCCGGTCATTCTTGACCGGCTCAACTGGTTCTTACCCTCCTATATATATCCTTGGTTGACCTCATTAAATCATTTCACACCTTGAGAGAATTTTTCTAGAGAGAGAAGCTCGCAATGTTTTTTCTAGAGAGAGAGAGATCGTCCAATTTCGGTCTTCTTCACCGAATCGTCCGTGCGTTTCATCATGTATCTTTTCTTTGTTCTTTTTACTTTCCTTTATTCTTTATTTTTTCTTAGAAAATCAATAAAATGGAATCTTCTTCTTAGTCAAATAATCCTAGCCGACCAAGAGCTTGTCTTGACCCTAGAACCGAGAGTACTTCTTCTTCGGCACATTCTAGAGTTGCGCCTCTTCTGGCCGAGTATATAATTTCTTATGGTTTTGGCCGAGAAAGTCAGACGACCCAGTCTTTACCTGTGCAGGGTAATCTGGCGCGCGTCAAGCAAACAACCCGTCTAAGACGAAAGGTAATACTCCCAACAAATAGTTTTGACATGGAGGAATCTATTGGACGAGTTCCAGATGAGGCGAAGGAGGCCCAAAGTGCTGAGCCTTTGGGCGGGCCCCCTTCCCCTGACCGCAATTTTGAAGACTCTCAAATAAACCCTGAGGCTAGTCCTTCTGGCTGGGATGTCAATACGGAGGACGCCGGTGTGGACAATAACGAGAGTGAATCCGGCGCTGCCGATGAGTCAGACGAACCCTCCACTACCTCGTCTGAGATTAGGAGACGCTTAGGTCCCCTTTCTGACTCCGCATTTATTTTGGTCAATCGTAAATGGTTAGAGAAGATAGGACCTGACCCTAGTTATTTGTCCAATTACATGCCCATGCCGGGCTTTTCTTTCATCATCCCAAATAAGGAGGCCACCATTTCGAGTGCTCCCAAGAACCACTTCGCCGTTTACAAGCTAGCCTTGGACGCGGGATTAAGGTTCCCCCTCCATGATTTTATAGAACAAGTGCTTCGGTATTACAACATCAGCCATAACCAGCTGGCTCCTAATGCCCGGCACAACGTTCGACTTTCAAAGCCGTCTCGCGAGTTGCGCGGCTCGGCTCTTTCACTCCAAGCCTTCACCCACATTCATTATGCGGCTAAGGTTCCGGGCCGTGGACCGAACGTGGCTCGCATTCTGCAACCGTCCCGGCTTTCTAACCGCCCGGGGCAAGTCGTCGAAGATGCATGAATGGAAAGCAGACTGCATCTTCCTATGAGTGGCCAACGACTATGCTACCGAGGGCTATTGTTTTTATAATCGAGCCGTCACGAATACGGACGAAAGCAAGCCCTGGGCCGGAGTTGGAGGACCATTCTCGACGAAGAGGTAGTGGAGTACTTCAGAATAAAGGAGTACTCCAAACCGGGTCAGCCATCTTTTAAAGGGCCGGCTAACTGAATACCTTTTAAAGAAATGTTTTATAATGATGACTTCTTGGTTGCCGTCGGCTTGCGGTTGGCCGAAGATAAAGGTATACATTCAAAACTTACAAGTAAAATGCCTCGTCCATAAACCATATTAGACTAACTCTTTTTACTTCTTGTTGCATATCCAGCCATAATTCGTCTCAAACATTCTTGGACGGGAGACATCAATATGTCTAAGTTTACTGATAACTTATGGAAGGAGTACGCCAAGAGCAGTGCTGAAAGAGGGCTGAAACACTGGTAATTTTTTTATTATTATTTTTTGTAGATGAGGATCATTCTGACTCGTCAAGGATTGATTTTCAATCCTTGGACGAGAATCACTCGAAGAAGGAAGGCATCCATGCGTGAACGGCCACCTTCCTTGGGTTATTCTCGCCTGAGATGTTGAATGGCCCTGGACCAGGACCATTTGGTTCGTCCAGGTTGTTTTCCAATCCTTGGACGAGAATCACCCAAAGAAAGAAGGCTTCCATGCTTGGACGGCCACCTTTCTTGGGCCATTCTCGTCCGAGATGTTGGAATAGCCCCGGACGAGGACCATTTGGTTCGTCCCGATGTTATTTTCCAATTCCTTGGACGAGAACCTCCCAGAGAAGGAAGGCGTCCATGTTTGGACAGCCACCTTTCTTGGGCCATTCTCGTCTGAGTGACTTCAAGTGGCATTGGACGAGTATCATTAGTGATTCGTCCTAATAGATTTCCGGTCCTTGGACGAAAATCACCCGAAGAAGGAGGGCGTCTAAGTCTGGACGTCCACCTTTCATGGGCCATTCTCGTCTGGGATGACTCTGAAATTTTGGACGGCTTCCTGCTTTGCACAATTCTCATGTGGTCATAAAAAAACTTTGGACGAGGGTCCCTTGGGAAGATTGTCGTCCAAACATGGACGCATTCCTTCTTCAGGTGATTCTCGTCTGAAGCTCAATAGTTTAATTATGTACATTGTTCTTTGGACGATCCAAATAATAACTTGCTTATTTCTGCAGAAAAATGCCCCTATCAACAAGCCCCCGCCTGGGAAGTCTTCTTCGTCCAAGAAGAGGCCTACAACGGTCGTGGACCAGCCTCCAGCAAAAAAGTCTAAGGGATTTACAAGGAAGAAGACGGAGAAGACTACTCCGGCTAGTAAAGGAGTTGGAGAGAAAGCCATGCTTCCCCCAAAGGACAAAGTCCTGAAGGAGGAGCCTTCCGCTGCTGCGCCTCGCCGTCGGGGAGAAGAGTTCGATCCCGTCGGGTCGGGTTGGATGTATTGCCTGCTGATTCTGCTGAAATTAGACCAGAGTCGGCCTTGGCTTTGGTTATTCCGGAGCCGGAGATGGCTACTGACAACTACCCGGGCTTCAGCGGCTCGGTGGCGAAGCTGGTTTCACAGATGCCGCTATCCGTTAGGACGGCCTCCTTACCGTCGGGTGAGTCGTATTATCCAAATTGAGTTAGGATGGTGCGGGTCGGCGGACGGTCCATGAGTCCATCCAATAGACAAGCCATAGTCTTTCCCATCAAGAGAACCGACTCCCCCTTTCGATAAGGGCAAAGGACCAGCTTTACCCACAACTACTCCTACAATAGAGTCGGATGAGGAGCCTTTTGCCGCTTTTGGCAAAATGTCAAAAGTTGAGCGAGATCGGCTCAAGAAGGAGTTGTTCAAATGTTACCCTGAATCCTACATAAATGGGTTGAGGGGCATCAGCTGGGCATGTGGGCTACATGTCACGACTTGCTGCTGAGGTATAATCTGTTGCCGCTTTTGTTTTATACTTATACAAAAATTTTCCTTTTATATCTCGTCTAACGACTTGCTTTGTTTTCGTTGATCCAGCTTCGGCTCGCAAGTATATTGACAGAGGAGTGGGCGAGGGAGCTTAGGAAAGAAAATAAGGAACTCGTCCACCTTGCTACGACGGGCCGGCGACAAGGCCATCCATGACATTGAGATGGCTAATACTCTCCATCGCCAATCACCGGAAGCCTTGGAGAAGAGATCAACGATCCCGGAATCCGAAAACAAGAACTATCTCGTTACTATCAACCAATGTACAAGGAATAAGACCGACCGAAATTGGTCTTAGACACCGTCAGCTGAATTGAAGGGCAAAAGGGATACTGCTCTTCTGGCCGCGGTCCAACTGAGGAGGGAGAATATCATCCTAAGGGCGAAAAATGCCCGTCTGCAAAAGGAAGCGGCCCAATCCTTTGATGACGCCAAAGAAGCCTTAAATCAGGTTATTACGACGTCCAAAGACTGGGCCGTCAAGGTTTTTGAGATGTTGGCCGAGCCTAGTGAGGTTCCCAGCTTTGTCCGGCGTCTGGAATATCAAGAGAGTGTTCACCGTGCATTGGTGTCCGCTGAAGAACCTCCTGAATTTACTGAGTTGGACGAAGAAGATGCGGACGAGGATGGAGCTCCTGACACTAGTAGAATAATTGTTTATTGCTGCGGTCATTAAGTGGCCTATTGCGGCGGTTTTGGCCACAAGCAAAGAATAAAGGGCGCAAAGAATAGGTAATTAATATATTGCTACGGTTTTAAACTGCAAAGAATATTTGAACATATTGCTGCGGTTTCTAGCCAAAACCGCAGCAATATATTTATTTTTTATTAAAAATGTACAACGTATTGCTGCGGTTTTGGATAGAAACCGCAGCAATAGCTTGACCTATTGCTGCGGTTATTGGCCAAAACCGCAGCAATAGGTCCTGGTACAGCTAAAAAATTTTTTTTTTTTTTTTGGAATTTCGCAATTAAATTTGAAAAATTAAAACCATGCAACTAACCCATCCACTATCTACCAGATTCGCAGACAAACTGAAGATTAAATAACATGAATTTCATTAATATATAAAGCTAAAAAAACTAATTACATAAATAATACAAAATATCAAAAAGTAAAATGAAAAAGCAAAAATAACAAAACAACTATTACAACTTAATGACTAATTACAAAAATTATAATAAAAACAAAAAATAAGAAACTGATCTAAAAAACGAAAAAAAAAAAAAAAAAAAATCTAAAAACAGTATTAAAAAAACAAAAAAAAAATAAAAAAAAATCCTAAAACAAAAAATAACAAACAGATATAAAAAACGAAAAAAAAAATGAAAAACGAAAAAAAAAACCGAAAAAAAAGTTGAGAACGTCTCAAAAAAAATCAAAAAACGAAAAAAATAAAAAAAAAAATCTAAAAACAGATCTAAAAAAAGGAAAAAAATCAAAAAAAAATCCTAAAACAAAAAATAACAAACAGATATAAAAAACGAAAAAAAAAATGAAAAACGAAAAAAAAAACCGAAAAAAAAGTTGAGAACGCCTCAAAAAAAATGAAAAACGAAAAAAATAAAAAAAAAATCTAAAAACAGATCTAAAAAACGAAAAAAATCAAAAAAAAAATCCTAAAACAAAAAATAACAAACAATCTAAAAAACGAAAAAAAAAAAGGATTTTTTAACTACAATAATACAAACTTTTGCCCGTTCTCTCGCAATAATTCAAACTTTTGATTATTATTTAATAATACAAACTTTACATCAAAATTCTCCCAGTAGGTCGAAACCGGTTGGTAACTTGTTGTAGGAGGTAAACAAGCTGACGTGGCACTCAATAAGACACGTGGCATTATTTTATTGGTTGATTTTTAAATTTTTGATTTAAATATAAAAAAACATTAAAAACGTTTTTCTTTTTTTCTTTCTTCTCTCCTGCTCCCCATCCACTCACTTTTCCTTTCCCCTCCCCAAGACCCCTAGACCTCCCAAAGACCGTTTCTCTCTCTTCATGATCGCCGGAAACCCCACCCCCACCCCCTCCCCCCCCACCCTCACCCCCCACCCCCCACCCCCCCACCGGATGAAACCACCCTCACCACCCCCCACCCAAAGACCCCTAGACCTTGCCCAACCACCGTTTCTCTCTCTTCAACCTCCCCCCTAGCCAAACCAACTCGAAAATCCACCCCCACCCCCCCCCCACCCTCACCCCCCACCCCCACCCCCCATGAATGAAACCACCCTCACCACCCCCTCCCTAATCACGAAAGACCCTACTCAGCCACGAAACGTCCCCGCCCGAGCTTAACTGCTCCACCCCCAACCAGAAACCACTTCCCCACCGTTTAGTCCGTAGGGGGAGAAGGAGGGGTGGACTGGTGGTTTCGTGATGGGAGAGGGGGTGGATCGGTGGTTTTGTCCGTCTGGGGAGGGGGAGGGGGTGGGTTTCGGTGGTATGGGGAGGGGAGGAGAGAGAAGGAGATTTTGGGGTCTTTTAAAATTATTTTTACCTGTTTTACAGGTTAAAGGTCACTTTGACCTACTCTAGACATTTTGATGTAAAGTTTGTATTATTCAAAAATAATCAAAAGTTTGTATTATTGCAAGAGAACGGGCAAAAGTTTGTATTATTCCGGTTAAAAAATCCAAAAAAAAATGAAAAACGAAAAAAAACCGGAAAATACGAAAGAGAGGAGAGAGAAAGAGAAAACCAGATCTGAAAATGCAACGAACCTTTGAAAATGATGAAGAGGGAAGTCCGGCGAACCTTTCAGGTGAATCTTGTGGAGCAACGACGCAGATGATGAATTGTTGCGGTTTGCTTGTGGAGCAACGACGCAGATGATGAACCGCAGCGACGAAGAGACTCGCCAACACCATCGAGCGACGAAGGACGCGAGCCACGAGCAAAGGCGAGGCACGAGAGATGAACCGCAGCGACGAAGAGGAAGTCCGGCGAAGTCCGGGTGAAGTCCGACGAAGTCCCTAATTGGGAGAGAGAAGAGAAGAGAGAGAGGAGAGAGAGAGAGAGAGAGAGAGAGGAGAGAGAGGAGAGAAAAACGGCTGATGAGTTAAAAGAAAAGAGGAACAAAACCCTAATTGGGCCGCACAATTTTTTTTATACTTAAAATATCCTATTGCTGCGGTTTTTAGTAGGAACCGCAGCAATAGGTTCAAACTTTAATATAAAAAAATTAATATTTTAATATCTGGCGCAGACATATTGCTGCGGTTTCTGGTAAGAACCGCAGCAATATATTAAAAAATTATTATTTTAATATATTGCTTTGCGGTTTTTGCCACAAACCGCAAAGCAATATGTCTCGGTCAAAAAGTCAACTTTTTTCAAAAATTTTCCGTTGAAAACATATTGCTGCGGTTTTTGAAAAAAACCGCAGCAATATGTTTATTTTATATTATACTTTTTCTTTCTACGTGATATATTGCTGCGTATGGGTAAAACCGCAGCAATACTACCGCAGCAATAAGCAATTATTCTACTAGTGTGAGGACAACCAAGAAACTCCTGCTGAATGAGATGCCTAGCTTTATGTTTATTTTTCTAAGTTTCTTGGCTTGTTTGCCGTCGTAGCTTTGTCTCCTCTAGCTTTAAGCTGTAAGTTTTTGCCAAGTATATAATGAAAAGTCTTTTTGACAATTGCTTGTCCTTTCTTTTATTGCACTTTAATTTTTATCAAGTATAAAATGAGACTCGTCCTGACTTTTGGACGATCTACATACATTTTTAAGGAAAGGGTATCATCCTTGCCTTTGGGCGATCGTGAATCTTTCGAAGATATAGCCAAGTACAAAATGAGACTCGTCCTGGATTTTTGGACGGTCTGCAAAATTTAGTTAAGGAAAGATTGTCATCCTTGTGGTTGGACGATCGTGAATCTTTCCAAAATGTAGCTAAGTTAAAAATGAGACTCGTCCTGTATTTTTTGGACGGTCTACAAACTCAGACGAGTCTTGCCCCAAGAAAGAAAGCGGCCAATATATTGCAGTTTATGGACGAGCCATGCTTTAGCCGTTTTTCTCGAGTTAGCAACACTCGTCTTGAAGTAGCGAACCATTACAAGGGCATCTATTGCCTAGTTCGTCCTACAGACTTGTCTTGTCCCCCTTTTTGGGCTTAGCTCATCCGTATATTATGGACTAGCCATGGTTCAAGAAGGAGAGCGGCCAACATTGGCCAAGTCTGTTGAAATTGCTAAGGACGAGCTTTAGATATATGGGCAAACCATGCCTTGGTCGGCTTCCTTGAGGGAGAAACACTTGTCATGAAGTAGTGATCCCTTACTAGGGTCTTTACTACTTAGCTGACTGTGTATTTGAAAGTAAGTATCCTTTACTAAGGGCTTATTTCAGGTCAGCTTTCTCTTAGAGACTTTGACGTTTCTCTTACTAGAGATTTTTGTCAATTTGTTGACCATCTATGTGTTTTAACCTTTAGGCTGTCACACTTTGGCCGGTCTCTTCGAGGGAGTGATGTACGTCAGAGAATAGAGCATTTTGCACATTTTATTGCCCTTTGTAATTTTTTCCTAGTTATATTCACTTTTAGACTACTAGACTTAACTGATAGAATGCCCCACAGTGAATAACTTGGTAAAAAATAAACGAAGATAAGAAGGAAGTAAGAATTGTATAATATGATTTTTGCTTGACTAAATGCCAAGATACATGTATACAATTCTTTTTCCCATGCTTGTGCTATGACACTTTGGACTGATTACAAACTACGGGCCAGTTTCTTGGCGCTTAACTGAGTCACACGTGGTACTTCTTCAAAGTGTCTCAGTTCCATGTGCTCTGAATTAGTCGTCCATCCATATCTTGGAGACGAAAAGTTCCGCTTCGAACCTCTTGTACAATCAGATAGGGTCCTTCCCAATTTGGTGTTAGCTTCCCCAGCTCTTTAGCTCGCCCAACTGCTTCCATCTTCCTTAGAACCAGGTCCCCTACCTTGAGCGGTCGTCTAGCGACTCTCTTGTTAAAATCCCGAGCCATTCGCAGCTTGTAGAATTGCATTCTTAACAAAGCATTGCCCCTGACTTCTAGTACTTGATCCAAAGCAGTGCACAATGCAGCCCAGTTGGCATCTTCCCTGTACAACATGACTCGCAGGGTGGGTTCCTCTATCTCAATTGGCAAGAAGGCTTCAGTGCCATAGACTAACATGAAGGGTGTCTCCCCTGTAAAGTTTTTGACGGTGGTTCTGATGGACCATAACACAAGTTGTAGTTCTTGAACCCATTGTCCTTTAGCATTATCCAACTTTCTTTTGATCCCATTGGATAGAATCTTGTTGAAGGACTCTACTTTTACCATTGGCTTGTGGGTGGGCGACTGCAGCGAAGTGGGCTTTGATTTCCCTTTCTGCCAACTAATCTTTCAGCTTGGGCGTTTCAAATTGTGGACCTTTATCAAAGACGATGGACTGCGGCATACCAAAACGAATTATAATGTTCTTCCAAATAAAGTCTTTAAAGTCATTCGTTGTTATACCCCGCATGACTTCAGCCTCTATCCATTTAGTGAAGTAGTCCACAACTACGATTACAAACTTCTTTTGCCCAGCGGCCACAGGGAAAGTTCCTAGGATATCCATGCCCCATTTGGCAAAAAGCAGAGGGAACAAGATAGGAGTTAAGTAGTTGGACGGCTTCTAATGCGGATTTTCGTGCCTCTGACAACTGTCGCACTTCTTTGCATAGACGAGAGCATCTTCCTTTAAGGTAGGCCAGTAATACCCCGTATTTAAAGCCTTTTCTCCCAAAGCTCTTCCCCCAATGTGAGATGCACAAGCTCCTTCATATAGTTCCTTCAGTTGAATGACTTTTTGTAAAGAGTCTCATCCCACAGTTCAAACCATTTGTGTCGAGCCTTCACATACTTGGCCTCTACAGGGTCTGAAGGCAGCCGTCCTGTCTTCTTGTATTCTATTATAGGCTCCATCCAAACTACCTCTCGGCTAAGAAACATGATTTGTTCCTGGTCAATACTCTTTTTGGGGTTAACTTCCCAAAACACTGTTCTTGGCGCATCACCTTCAGCCGAGCTGGCCAATTTTGAGAGAGTGTCTGCTTGATGATTTTCTGACCTTGGTACTTGGTCGAGAACAAATCGTTTCAAAGGCTCAATCTCATCTTTGATAAGACGCATATATTTGCCCATCGATGCTTCTTTGCATTCAAAGTCCCCATTGACTTGACTGACGACCAAGAGAGAGTCCGATTTGGCCTCAATTTCCAGAGCTCCTACCGCTTTACACATTTAGATTCCAGCTAGAAGTGCTTCATATTCAGCTTTGTTATTGGACGCTTGAAATTGGAATCTTAGCGCATATTCAAACTTGTCTCCTTCTGAAAATTGACAATTGATTCCTGCCCTACATCCATTGATAGTGGACGATCCATCAACCATGAGCGTCCAATGCTTCCTCCCTTCAGCTGGATCAAGTATTGGTTCTATAATTGGCCGAGTAAGCTCAACTATAAAATCTGCCAAGGCTTGCCCCTTAATGGCTTTCCTTGGTTCAAATGATATATCGAACATGTTAAGCTCAACGTACCCATTTTAACATCCGTCCGGCGGCTTCCATCTTTTGCAAAACTTGCTTCAAGGGTTGGTCGGTGTAGACGAGTATACTGTGTGCCAAGAAATAGGGCCTTAACTTTCTGCTGGCCATGACGAGGGCCAATCCAAACTTCTCGACCGGGAGTGTACCTATTTTCCGCATCCTTGCGCACATGACTCACAAAGTATATTGGAACTTGCACGGACTCTCTTTCAGCCAGCAGAACATCACTCATAGCCTGAGTGGACACAACCAAGTATACAAACAGTTTCTCCCCCTTGGCTGGACTGACCAACCTAGGCAGCTGATGAAGGTGATCTTTGATTTGCTGAAGCGCTTGCTCAGCTTCTACTGTGCACTCAAACTTGGCATTCTTCTTGATAGTAGCGAAAAAGTGATGGCACTTGTCGCCCGACTTAGACAAGAATCGTCCAAGGGCAGCTAAGCAACTCGTCAATCGTTGAACTTCCTTTATCTTTGAAGGGGATTTCATGTCTAGAATAGCTTGGATCTTTTCAAGGTTGGCTTCTATTCCCTCTCGATCTACTAAGAAGCTCGAGAACTTCCCATACAAGACTCCAAAGACACATTTCTTTGGGGTTCAATTTTAGCTTGTATTTTCTGAGAGTTTCGAAAGTTTCTCCCAAATCACCAACATGACCTTCCTCTTGCCGACTCTTGACTATCATATCATCAATATATGGTTCCATGTTTCTTCCCAACTGTGGCTGAAAGACAGTATTGATCAATCTTTGAAAGGTGGCCAGCGCATTACGGAGGTCGAATGGCATCTTCAGCCAGCCATACAGCCCTTTCTCTGTAATGAAGGACTTTTTGTCCTGATCCTTTGACCACATGGGGATTTGATGAAAACCTGAATAGGCGTCCATGAAGCTTAACAAAGCATGGCCGGCTGAGGAGTCCACTAGACGATCCAACTTAGGCAAAGGGAAACTGTGCTTGGGACATGTCTGAGATAAGTGTAGTCCACACACATCCTCCAAGTGCCATTCGGCTTTGGCACCATGACCACATTTGCTATCTATTCTGGATAATAAGTTTCTTTGATGAATTTGGATTTCAACAACTTCTGAACTTCCTGGTCGACCGCCTGATTCCTGGCCGGTC
The DNA here is from genome assembly GCA_947646795.1 of Beta lomatogona. Lineage (NCBI taxonomy): Eukaryota > Viridiplantae > Streptophyta > Magnoliopsida > Caryophyllales > Amaranthaceae > Beta > Beta lomatogona. Next base: position 62,578 of record CANSNZ010000728.1, read on the forward strand.
CTAAATGTCTTTTCTTCTGACGAACAGGTTTTAAATTCGGATCAACATTCAGCCGGTGGACGGCTATCTCTGGATCAATTCCAGACATTTTTTCAACACAATAAGCAAACACGTCTTGAAATTCTTTGAGCAAGCTGATTAAAAGGCTCCTTAAATCAGGAGAGAGCGAAGACCCAATCTTCAAAGTTCTTTCTCGGACGAGCCTCATCCAAACAGAGACATCTTCTCGGGACTTCCACCGGCTCCGGACGTTCAAGTGCCGGCCCCATAATGGTCATCACTTCTTCGACGATGGAGGCTCTTCTTTGACGGGCTCGCGCCTCCGAGGACTCTCAATTGCCATTCTATGCTCCTTTACATTTCCGGACGCCTTCCTTTCTCCAGCATCCTTCGTCTTATCTTTCCCAACTTCAGACGGGTTCCTTCCGCCAGCGATCTTCGTCTGGTTTTCATTGTCTGCCTTCCATGATGATGGTTTCAGAGTAGTTAGGTCACATTCCCTGGCCGCCTGCTGATCTCCATACAAGGAGCCAATCTGGCCTCCATCACATTCAAACTTCATGAGCATCAATTGAGTTACTATTACGCCTTAACATGATTCGTAGTTGGCCGTCCAAGTATGACATTATAGGCTGTCAAATCTCGGACATCCAAGAACTTGATAAACAAAGTCCGCGAGGCCTCCTTCTCTCCAACTCGGACGGGCAACGTGACTGGTCCTATGGGATGGATGACTCCTCCCCCAAACCCTATAATGGGATGGTGGACGGGAACCAAATTATTTTCATCAAACTTCAACCTACCTGCACTAATGTTGTCAGTAGAGCTTCCGGTGTCAATCAGAATTCTTCTTACTCTCAAATTTACTATCTTCATTTCTACAACCAAAGGGTCATCATGGGGGGTTCTAAACTTCCCCCGATCTTGTTCACTAACCACCACTTTTGGGAAGGGATCGGCATTTGTCTGATCAGTTAGTAAGACTTGGCCGAGCTCCCTGAGGTAGTTTTTGTGCCCTCTATTGGTTGGTCCTCCAGCAGCAAATCCTCTTGAAATAACGAGAACGACATCCTCGTCCGTGCTTTCACTCTCCTTCTTCTTGCTTTGACGATCATCTCTCTTCTGAAACTTCTTTCCACCTTGGGGTAAGTATGAGTTCATCTTTCCCTTACGGGCTAGATCCTCCAAAGCCCTCTTAAGGTGTTACATTCATTGGTCTCATGACCGCAGTCCTTGTGAAAATGACAGTACTTACTCTTGTCTCTGTTTCTGTTGTCTGACCTTATAACCTCTCGGATGACAACAATTAACCTATGTAATACCCCTAGATCGCAACCTAGGTGGTTGGCATGTTCTTCACCGGGGACTACATCTATCCCATCGGATATCTTAATCTCAATAAAATATTTCCACAAAAAAATACTATAATTTATTCAACTTTTACTCATCAAATATAAAAAAATAAGGATGCCATTCAGACCTTATACCTAAAATCAACATAAACTAGGATCGCAATCCAGAAGTCTCAATTGAACAATATTTATTTTTCACAAAGTAATAGTAATAATAATACTAATAAAATCATTTCATCAAACTAAAAAGAATAAACCTTCATTTAAAACATAAATTATACACCAACACAATATAATCAAACACTCCAACTACTACACTTTCGTTGTCTGAGTTTGGGTACAAGGTTAATTACAACGTTAGTTATAATACCCCCGTACATAACTCTTGGCGACACGGTACTAAAGACAAGTATTATTCTCCCTCGAGTACTGAAACGTCGACAACTTAGGTATTGATTTATAACAGTACAACATTATCATACTCCCAATTTGGTACAAACAAACCAAAACATTATAAAATATTGAATTTATTCATATATGTTTTACGAAGATATAGCCAAAGCAACAACTTACGAACTATACCCAGTATAATATAACTATCTTTGTAAAACAAAAATCATGACTTAGCTATTTATAAACATATAGACGCATCACAAGAAATATATACAGTCTCGGACAAAGGCATAGATATATTGAATGCAATACATTCCATAACACCAACACATAATACTTCCTATGCATACAACACATTTCACACCAAAACTGGAAAATAAACTTAGATTAGATGAAGTTGCCACTAATAATAATACTCGAACACAGTAGAATAAAATAAAATAAAAGAAACTAAGTATAATACCATAAAACAAAAGGAAAAAGAAAGAAAGAAAGAAACAAAAACTATTAAAGTTACAATGCATAACCCGTTGGACAACAACAACAACAATAACTAAAGCTTGTTGCATACATTATGAAATCATCAACACACAAGAGAAGGGAGGATTGCAGGGAATATAACTATATACATACTCCCAAGTCTGTCGCAAGAACGACAATGGTATTACAGAGAGCAATCATCATCATTTTCACGCATGAACCACAACAATAACTAGACAACAACATTACATCAAAACACAAGTCAACACCAATAAACTACTCACTCATCTTTCTAATGCAACACAACAACACACCACCTATAAACATGGCTCGTTATAAACACTCCAACAACACAACAAAATCACAGTAACTATCAATCATTAAATCAGGAAATTTCAAGAAGATAACCACACTAACATATATATAATTTTCCCTACCCATATTTCTAGCATGATACTAACCCAAACTAATTACCCATTAAAACTAAATAAATCCCAAATGGATTCTAATCGTACTAAGATCGCCATTAGTTACCTGGATTTTAGGTGGAAAATAATACTAGAATGGCGGAGAAAGAAGAGAATAACATTGCTCCCCAAAACTCCAAGAAAATCGGATGACTCGTCTCGCTTGAAACGCAAACCGCGACCAATTCTTCCAAAGATCTTCAAAAATTGATGACACCATGAGCAAGATCTCTCCGAGTAGATGAATTTCGACTACTTACATGCCCAATTAGATAAGAAACGAAGGAGATACGATGCAAACAAAATGGGTGTGCAGAAATGGCCGAAAATGCGAGAAGGGAGAAGGACTCTTTCTCTTCCTTTCTAAGGCTGGCGTGAAGGGAGTGAAGGAATATGTCCTTAGGCATCCCGTCGATTACTAAATATAAATAGGATTTATATTATGAAGATAATAAAGTTAATTATTTTAGTAATCGTATCTTGCTAGAGAATAAATATGATTAATAGGACAATATTGAATGGGCCTATAACTAAAATAGATTAATCCAATGAGGTCACACATTGTACCATAAATTGGACAAAGCAATCCAAATCCATTTAGGATTAGGGTTGGGCCGGTCCAAAGGGGAATAGGAGGAGAATTAGTTCTCCTAAGTAGCCTATGACTTTTCTATTATATATATAGGATACAATATTAGGGTTTAGGTGATCAATTCATTAATCAGTTTCTTTTCACAAGAGAGAGAAACTGAAACCCTAAGTTATTCCCTCAAAACCGGTGCCTATACCATCAAAAGCAAGAGATTTTCTTCTCTTCCGTTCTAGAAAACGTTGGTGTTCAACTGGTGGTCGTGGACTGATTAGAGGAGCAACACTTGGGGCTCTCGGATCTTCAAAGCTTGCATACAACAGGGAAATCACGCTACAAAGGTTTGATATTTGGTCCCTATTGAATGATTCATATGTTTGATTATGTTTGCGATCCTATGATAGATGTTAGGAAATTGTTTCCTAAAATTCCGCTATATGCATCTATATATTCCTACAGTGGTATCAGTTTTGCCTAATTCATAATATTCATATGATCATGTAATTGCATGCAAATTTATTATTTTTATTCAATTAAGGGAGGATTTATTTATGGCTTGAATTTGCATAATTGATATTTGATATGAATTGATTGGAAATTGTAAATATTTGATATATTTGTGATTTATGCTCAAATAATTTTATAATGGTCTGAATTTTTTATATTATGGACAAAAGAAATTGTTTAATTCACTCCAAATTTTTTGGAATTTTATAAATATATCTGTTAGATTTAAAATTATTTAATGTTTAATTTGATTAATCATTGAAATAATTTGTTAACAATTAAAAGATTTGATTTTTACTTGTTAAATAAATCTAATATTCATCACCCACATAGATATAGAATAATATGATGGCTGAAAATAATTTGATTATTTTTCCCACTGCTTTTCTGATTTTTATCATATTATTTATGAATTTTGGTTAAATTTATGTTTAATTTGATTATTCATAAGATTTAAGGATAACAATTAAAATATTTGATTTTATTTGTTATGATAATTCATTAGATCACCCTAAAAAATTATTTTCGAAATTTTTGGAATTTAATTGTTAATTTTCTGAATTTTTGGAGATAATTTGATTTTTGCCCAAAATTTGAATTTTTTGTTAGATTTAATGTTTAATATAGATTAAGCTTTAAAAATCTAATCTTAACAAATCTACAGTTTTTTTTGAGTTTATTAAGTGATTCAAAATTTTTTGCCATAATTTTCGGATTATTAAGACCTAATTAAAATCGTAAATCTTTAAATAAATTGTTTGTTAAAGATTTAATGGCAATTTTGTAAATTGTTACAAAATTAAAAAGGTTTGCCCACCATGGCTGGGTGGCCCCACCTACATCGGTGGAGCCACGGTGGAGGGCGGCAGTAGGTCGGAGTCAACAGGGGCAGTACACGGGAGGCACGGGCGGCACTGGCAGCAGCCACGCGTGTGGTGCACTTTCGAAGTGCGCAGCGCGTGCTGTCGGTGCTGGGGCGTTGCTCCCGGTTCCGGCTGGCGGCAAGGGGATGATCGTTGCAGCCGATAGTGCGCGACTCGGTGGGTTATGGCCGGTGGCTTTGCTTAAGGCTGCTGGTTGTGTGGTGGCTCGTTGGTTCAGCGAGCAGTGTCTTGGTGAAGATTGTTTTTGGTTTTCCAGCAAGGTGGCGTTGGTGTTGGCTATTGACTAGCAGCCTTGTGCTGCTTGTCAACGGTCAACAAGTCAACCTTAAAAAAAATCTTTGTAAAATCTGATTTTCAAATTTGGGCATATATCACAATCTTTCCAATAATGCAAATTAAATTATTGATATTGATTTATACCATACATGAATAAGTAATTGAATTAAAATAATAAAGTTTCCTAAATAGTTTCTAGTTTAATTTGTTAAGTTTTATAATTATTATGGAAAGTTTCATTTGCTTATTAATTGTTAATAAGTAAATATTTTGTGTTTATTTTATTTTGATATTATAAATGCATGTATGTTTAATGTAATATGTATGATATTATATTTTGCATGTTATGACTAGTATGGCCCAAATTAGGATAGTAAATACGATCTGCGAATCATTATATTTGAATGTAAATTAAATACGATCTGCGAATCGTTTGTATTTTTGTAACTTTAAATTTTTGTTATTTATTTAATTCAAATTATGTAATCAAGCATGAGTATCCAAGGAGTTTCAAGGATGGTGATCCATGGAGATTCAAGGGAGGATTCATGAAGATTAGTTATTTTCCTAAGTATAGGGGCCATACTAGATCATTTAATTATTGCTTTTATAATTCTCTTGCATCTATTTTGTTTAAATGCTTGCTTCTAAGTTTGTTTGTGGTTAATTGATTCATGTGTTCACTATTAATTGACCATATTAGTAAACTTAGGTCCCCAAAAGTAATATTGAGTTCAATTGCTTTTCCAAACAACACCTATAAAACCTTAGATCATGAGTAATAGATTCTGCCAAAGCAGGGTGTTGCTCATAGTTCCGGGGATAGTAGGGTAGGTTTTTGAAACTTACATGTTAATGCTTGGTTTAACTCAACAAAATCATCAAAAGACAAAGTTTTGGGTTTTGAAGCTAAGAGATAGGAGTAAACAAGGAGTTGTTAACCTGTCTACCAAGAATTATAATTAGTTATAATTAGTAAAGTGTTTACTTACCTCAACTACTATAAATTGAAGGCAGGGCCAAAGTCCATTTGATTGTAGTGGGAGGGGATCTTGGTTATTTCTTTATTCAATAGGGGACTTTCATTTTGAATAAAGGGTAGTAGTAATCAAAATTTGTTGTAGTAATTATGTCTAGTAGCAACAATATCAGCACCAACAATTCTACTTGTAATTTGCGCTCCGTCCTTTCGAAGGACAAATTGAATGCTGAACGTTTCATTGCAAGTGAAAGGGATATGGGAATCGTTACACCAAAACCAAAAGTTGCTGATGAGCACTATTGTTACACCTGTAACACGGTTGGTCATTGAAAAAGTAGTTGCCCCAAGTATCTGAATGATCAAAAGAAAGGAGTTTCTAGTTCAAATAGGTATGTTATAGAAGTTAACTTAGCAACTTCTGCTTCTTGGGTATTTGATACCGCTTGTGGTTCGCATATTTTTTGTAATATGCAAGGCCTCAAAAGAAGTAGAACATTGGGAAAGGGAGAAGTAGATCTTCGCGTTGGCAATGGAGCACGAGTTGCTACATTGGCAGTGGGAGTATATAGTCTACTATTACCTTCAGGATTAGTTTTAGAACTTAATAACTGTTATTATGTTCTTGCTATCACAAAGAACATTATTTCGATTCCTGTTTTGGATTCCAAAGGTTATTCATTTACAATAAAGAACAATTGTTGTTCTGCGTATTTGAATGATATGTTCTATGTCTCCGCTAAGTTATCAAATGGTTTATATGTGCTAAACTTAGAAACCCACATATATAACATAGACAGCAAGAAACATAAAGCAAATGATCCAAACCCCACATACCTATGGCATTGTCGATTAAGCCACATAAGTTCAAAGTGCATTGAGAAACTTCATAAAGATGGAATTCTCAAATCATTTGATTTCGAATCATTTGATACTTGTGAGTTTTGCTTGATGGGGAAAATGACAAAGTCTCCTTTGGCCCTCATACATACGGATGTGTGTGGACCTATGAGACGTTAGCTAGGGGAGGGTACAGTTACTTCATTACTTTTACCGATGATGTGAGCAGATTTGGATATGTTTACCTCATGCGGCATAAATCGGAATCCTTTGAGAAATTTAAGGAATTCCAGAATGAAGTACAAAACCAACTTGGGAAGAAAATTAAGGCATTACGATCCGATCGTGGTGGTGAATATTTATCTCAAGAATTTGGTGATCATTTGAAGGATTGTGGAATACTTTCACAATGGACTCCACCAGGAACACCACAGTTAAATGGCGTTTCTGAAAGAAGGAATCGAACTCAACTTGATATGGTTCGATCCATGATGAGTCTTGCTGATCTTCCCATTACATTCTGGGGATTTGCGCTTGAAACAACAGCATTCACACTTAACAGAGCACCATCCAAAGTAGTGGAAAAGACTCCATATGAAATGTGGACAGGAAACGTTCCAAAATTGTCTTTTCTAAGGATATGGGGTTGTGAAGCTTATGTAAAACGTTTATTTTCTGATAAGCTTTCACCCAAATCCGATAAATGTCTTTTTGTGGGTTACCCAAAAGAAACTAAGGGATACTACTTCTACAACCAAAGCGAAAACAAAGTGTGCTCGTAATGGTGTCTTTCCTCGGAAAAGGAGTTTATTTCCGTAAAAAACAAGGTGGGAGAAATGTATATCTCGAAGAAGTTTGAGATGAGCAACAAATGGATGAGGTTAACACCTCATCAAAGGCTGCCTGGCATGAAAATGCTCGGGGAGGTGGTGCATTCAATTCACGTACCTCCTACCGTCCCACTTGGAGATACTCCATGCGAAGTCACTCAACCTAGTGAGGTAGAAACTTCTTCTGTTGTTCCCCAACGTAGGTCTAGTAGGACCATCATTCCGTCAAAGAGATATATTGATTTCCTTTTGACTGAAAGTTCGAAATAACGATTTTAGAATCAAAAGAACCTACTAGCTACAAAGATGCTTTGGATAGTCAAGACTTCGAAAGATGGCTTCGAGGCCATGAAATACGAAATGGATTCCATGTCTGAAAATCAAGTATGGGGCTTGGTTGATTTGCCTGATGGGGTAAAACCCATTGGATGCAAATGCATTTTCAAGTTGAAAACAGACAAGGACGGAAACATTAGTGTTTTCAAAGCAAGGTTGGTGGCAAAAAGTTTCAAACAAATTCATGGTATTGACTATGATGAAACCTTCTCACCAAGTAGCCATCTTTGAAGTCCATTAGGATAATCCCTTGCGATTCTTCGCCTATCACGACTATGAAATATGGCAGATGGATGTCAAAACCGCTTTCTTGAATTGGTTCTTGAAAGAGGATGTGTACATGACACAACCTCAAGGTTTTGAAGATCTAGAAATTCCAGGGAGGGTATGCAATCTTGAGAAGTCCATTTATGGACTAAAGCAAGCATCAAGGAGTTGGAACCTCAGATTTGATGAGGCAATCAAGAAATTTGGCTTTCTCATAAATGAAGAGGAATCTTGGTATACAAGAAGTTAAGCGGGAGTAGTATTACTTTTCTGGTCTTGTATGTGGATGACATACTTCTCATAGGAAATGATAATTCCATGCTTGAGTCAGTCAAGGAATGACTTAAAAATTGTTTCTCTATGAAAGACCTAGGAGAAGGAGAGTACATATTGGGAATAAAAATCTATAGAGATAGATCGAATAGGCTAATAGAGCTCAGTCAGGAAACTTATATTGATAAGGTTCTTGCAAGGTTCAAGCTGGAAAACTCCAAAAGAGGTTTCATTCCCATGCAACATGGCATTGCACTTGGCAAGACTCAGTGTCCTTCGAGTCCTGATGAGGTCAAGCATATGAGTAATGTTCCCTATGCTTCTGCAGTAGGATCCATAATGTATGCCATGATATGCACTCGACCGGATGTTGCATATGCTTTGAGTATATGCCGCAGATACCAGTCAAATCCAGGAGATGCGCACTGGATTACAGCGAAAAACATCCTTAAGTACTTGCGAAGGACTAAGGATAATTTTTTGGTTTATGGTGGAGATAGTGAGTTGGTTGTTACTGGATACACCGATGCAAGCTTCCAGAGTGACAAAGATGATCTCCAATCTCAATCTGGTTTCATATTTTGTCTCAATGGAGGAGCTGTGAGCTGTGATCTGGAAGAGCTCTAAACAGAGTACCATCGCGGATTCTACAACAAAGGCTGAGTATATTGCAACAGCTGATGCTGCAAAGGAACCTGTTTGGATCAAAAAGTTCATTGGTGAGCTTGGTGTAGTTCATAGCATTGAGAATGGCATTGAGTTGTGTTGCGACAACAATGGTGCCATTGCTCAGTCTAAGGAACCCAGATCGCATCAAAGGTCTAAACATGTGCTCAGGAAATTCCATCTCATTCGAGAAATCATTGGTAGAGAGGATGTGAAAGTAAGCAAGGTTCATACTGAGGATAACGTAGCAGATCCTCTGACTAAACCGCTTGCTCAACCTAAGCATGAGTGTCATACTACGTCTATGGGGCTTAAGCATATGGGAATGGCTTTATGTTGTTTACTTCATGTTTACAATTGTAAAGACATTTATTATGCTTTGAATGTTTATTAATAAAAATATATTTCTTATTTAATCGCTTGGTTTAGTATTAAATAATATGTCCAAATAATTTTTGTTTTCAAATAGGATTATCGAAAGCGTTTTGATAATGGAACCCTATAAAGTGAACTGAAATCACAATTTATTTAAAGTCCCTAGTCTAAATCACTAATTGGACATAAGTGATTTATTTAAAAGACTAGTATATAATTAATTGATAGCGCAGTTCCATGGGCTATGGAGACATAGAGATGTCTAATTGATTATATGGATGTATAGTTGATACATTGAGACTTGACCTAATTAGATTCTAAAAGTAGAATCAAACTACTTCCTCCGTTTCTTTTTAGTTGCAACACTTTCCTAAAAGGGAAATTTTTAATTAGTTGCAACACTTTTTATTTTTGTTTTTCCTTTCTCTCTATCTCTCTCCAATCACATGGGGCCCTCTCCTTTTTTCCTCTCTACCTCTCTCCTACCCAAATTTTGCATTGAAGTTTGTGAAAAAAAAAAGTGTTGCAACTAAAAAAACGGAGGAAGTACTATATTTAGTGGATTCCTTATACATGAGTATGTCTTAATAACCACAATATAATTAGTTTAACTTTGTCACTGTTAAAAGCCGCGCCGTAAAAGGAGGTTATAAAGGCAGTGATCGGTGGGCTAAGAATTGAGTGGGAGTTATGGTCATACAAGAGTGGATAAGTCCTCTTATTAAATAGGAATGGTGTGTCGGGCCTCTTGATGAGCGAGAACTCGGAAAATTGCATGGCCATGCGGAATAGGATTAAAGAGTTACCTTATTTGAGCAAGTTCGAACTCGGCGATCAAGGAACATAAATTTGAGAATAACATGGTATTATCAAATTTGACATTAAGTGAATTAAGGAATTTAACATTGCGCTCTTGCTTTCGGACAAGTGGGAGATTGAAGGAATATGTCCTCGGACATCCCAAGAATTACTAAATATAAATAGGATTTATATTATGAAGATAATAAAGTTAATTATTTTAGTAATCGTATTTTCTTGCTAGAGAATAAATATGATTAATAATATTGATTGGGCCTATAACTAAAATAGATTAATCCTATGAGGTCACACATTGTAGCACAAGTTGGACAAAGCAATCCAAATCCATTTAGGATTAGGGTTGGGCCGGTCCAAAGGGGAATAGGAGGAGAATTAGTTCTCCTAACTAGCCTATGACTCTTCTATTATATATATATAGGATATAATATTAGGGTTTAGGTGATCAATTCATTAATCGGTTTCTTTCCACAAGAGAGAGAAAGTGAATCCCTAAGCTATTCCCTCAAAACCGGTGTCTATACCATCAAAAGCAAGAGATTTTCTTCTCTTCCGTTCTAGCAAACGTTGGTGTTCAACCCGGTGGTCGTGGACTCGATTAGAGGAGCAACACTTGGGGCTCTCGGATCTTCAAAGCTTGCATACAACAGGAAATCACGCTACAAAGGTTTGATATTTGGTCCCTATTGAATGATTCATATGTTTGATTATGTTTGCGATCCTATGATAGATGTTAGGAAACTGTTTCCTAAAATTCCGCTATATGCATCTATATATTCCTACAGGGAGGTTTTAAGTGCAGCAAAATAATGTGATTATTCATATCATTAAGCAAAGGTTTAATTGCATTAAGATGGGTTAATGGGGGGATGGCTCTTCACCTTTCTGTGGTTACAAAGAGGGATAGAATATGCTAATACTATGCTTAATACTCCTCTAAATTTCGGACAACATAAGAAGGAAATGGGCTTGCAAATTTCGTTACGTTGGTCGACCCATAATATATACAACGCTTAAAAACTAAAATCACACGCTACTTAAATTTATAGAATTACTAAACGATATGATAAAATAAATATGCACATTATATATATAACTAATAAAATTGCTAAATAAATATATACACTTTAAATTAATAAACACAACCACATAATGCAACAACTAAATAATTATACATGTTCAAAATAGTTTAAATAATAAATTATTTTATTATAACAGAAAATATCATTTTAATGTAAACAAACGCCAAAATAAAGAGTGAAAATTACGGGGTGTTACAATCATTCCCCCTTAAAAGAGTTTCGTCCTCGAAACTTCAAAACAACCAAGAGATCAAAAGAAAATAGTACTCTAGATAAGGAACATTAAGATAAACACAAATCGATGGATTTTAGTTAAGAAATAAATAACTTTGCTGGTATAAAATTTGATAACTCAAATAATATACATTTTATTTTAGAAGACCAAAAATAGTTGTATAGTAAAAAAGCATAGTAACAACCATCATTTATAAAACGTGAAAGAACCAAAGACAAGTAGGTAAAAACGCTTGCACAATAAACTACAGGTAATTTTGCAAAAGAAGCAGGAATAAATATTTACGTAAAATTATAAAAGAATAAACCTGAACATACATAAATATTTTCAGAAAAGAAACGAAGAAGCAAAAGTTCGTAAATTGATAGCCAAACCAATTTAAGTAGAGATAACCACATAGGCTTATGCTCCACTTAAAGAGATAAGAACCCTTTAATAAAGAGTAGCTAACTGCTTTATTAAAATAGCACGTACGAATTCAAGTTAAGACATATGTTATAAGAGCGTACGCCTCCTAAACATATATATGAAATTTTAAGTTCCTAAAAGACATTGATAACTTTAAAATAAATTTCACAATGACGAAACACTAATAATAAATAGGCGATAAAATACTAAATAATAAACAACAATTTTAAATTTTGCCAAGTCGACACAAATGTGCATGGAACCACCCATTGCAACCTAGTATAAACAAAACAATATTTGAAAATCTTCTTATCAAATTGACATTAAAGTTTACCGGAATCACCCAATATAAACTTAATATCAACTCAACAAGAAAACTAACTCAAAATAGATAAAATGTGTCAACTTATCAAACTGACATACAAGTCAAAGGAATCACCCATTATGACTTAATATCAACTCAAACAAGTTTTAGATTTTGGCTAAACACAAATTTCTTTTCAAAGAGAATAGCAAAATATTAACAATGACAAAACTTGAATATCAAAATATAATTCTAATGTAAGTATGAAATTTATTAAGAGCAAATATATAAAATATTATTTGAAATATGAACTCAAGTTCGAAAGTTTTGTAAATGACAAAAAAAAAAAAAAAAAAAAAAAGTACTCACATAAAACCAGCACTTAGTTGAAAGAAATAGACACTATATATCATCTCACATAATAAAACACACTATTAAGCAACCATAAAAATAGAATAACAGCAATGCACTATACATGACTATGTTAAAATAAAATAAAAGTTTATTTTTAAAATGCACAACACAAAACAATTTAAACGCGCAACTCAACCTCCGGAACTAGAGGGCGATAAATCACTTCGCTGGCCGCGCGCTCTCGATAACAAGAAAGGTTAAACGTAGGAGGCCCCCGTAAATAAGATTAGCAAACTTGGTAGACTAATTCTACCAATAATACAAATAACTCGTACATATAACATATGCTTCATAAGCATGATAGCACACCACATTCCCATAAGGCTTCCTTTTACTTACTCTACCCATCACACTCTCATTATAGTGAAACTACTAAACTTAATTCTAAACAAATTTTATCTCCTATGGCTAACTAATAATTCTAAAGAATCATTAGCAACTCTTTTTCGTAGTTTAGGAGCGTTTTGCTCTAATACCAACCGTAACACCCCTGAATTTCAAAGCGGAAAAGAAAGGAATAATAATAGTATTATAGGATGATGGCGGAAACATCGTCTTCCTCGGGAAGGTCACTACTACAAGAAATGTGTTTAAATAACTAAGTGATAAAACCAACATAAATAAATCGTAGAAATAAATTAAATTAATTTGATCAATAACCAAAAGAGAAAACTAACTCGCTCTAAAACCAACTAAAAGTCTAGGCCTAAAACTTCTAACATTTTAATGCTCACATCTCAACCCGAGCCCAAAACCAAAGAAGATTCCCATCAACATAACCAAAGCAAAAATATACAACAAATATCCACAATCAGTGGGGAGTAACTAACAGCTCTCCCAGCTCAATTAGGACCCACGTAGGAGTTATCAAGTATTAATAAATAAGTCTCAATCAACATAAAATATCAAACTGAACCAACATAACAACCAAACAACAGCTAACAGCTTTAACATGCTTAAATAAAGTAAATGCTTATTGCTGCGGCCATTAAGTGGGCCTATTGTGGCGGTTTTCGCCGCAAAGCAATAAAGGGCGCAAAGAATAGGTAAATTACATATTGCTGCGGTTTTAAACCGCAAAGCAATAGGGCAACCTATTATTGTCAGCTTTCTACCCAAAACCACAAAGAATAGGTAGTGTTAATAATAAAAATAAAAAGCAACCTATTGCTGCCGTTGTTTGGTAAAAACAGCAAAGAATAGGTTCCAAACAACAAAGAAGAATAGGTTGTTTATTTTTTTTAAAAAAATCCATACATTTCGATGTCATACTTCACCTAAGCAACATTTTCACAAAGAAAACCACACAACCAGATTTTTGGAATTCATTCAAACATCAAATGAATTAATAAAGCCCATAACTACTGCATTTACATTTGATATTATAAGAAATAAAACCATGAAACACACCCAATCTGAAAAATATAACCAGTACCAAACTAAAATATCATATTCATTACAAAATTAGAATGAAAATTAAACTAAAATAGAAACTCTAAAATAATTCATTAAAAAGAAAACTAAAAACAAAAAAATAGAAATCCTAAACATCTAAATTGAAAAAAAAATACAAAGAGTTGGTTCAGATCTGGTGAAAGTCGAGCCGTTGGTCTGAGCGCCGACGAAGACGAATGGAGGCCGACGAAGGAGATGAAGGAGACGAACGAACTCCTTTCTCGATGTGCCGAACAGTTCGATGAACGAAGGAGATGGACGGTCGAACGACGAGCGACGAGGCCGGGTTCCGGCGACCAACGAACGACCAACGCCTCGAGATCTAAAGATGAAGAACGAGTGATGATGAAGATGAAAATGCTTCCGGCGATGTTTCCGGATTTAAAAAAAAAAAAAGAGAGAAAATGAAGATGATGAAGAGATGCTTCCGGCGAGGTTTCCAGATTTAAAAAAAAAAAAAAAGAAAATGAAGATGATGAAGAGATGCTTCCGGCAAGTGTTGAGAGATGAGAGATGAGATGAAAGGTTTTTAATGAAGAACGAATGAGTGAGAGAGATTAAAATAAGGAGGACGCTGAAAATGAATGAGGGAGAAGAATGAGAGTGAAAAAAAAACGGTTGAAGGAGGACAAAGAACCCTAGCGAGTAGCGGGCGCCTTTTATTATTAATTTTGAAATTCTATTGCTGCGGTTTTTCCTAGGAACCGCAGCAATAGATTAAAATATAATTAAAAAATAATATTTTAATATATTGCTGCGGTTCTGTGTGGAAACCGCAGCAATATGTTTGGTCATTATAGTCAACTTTTCTCGTTGAAACCATATTGCTGCGGTTTTCGGCCGAAACCGCAGCAATATGGTTATTTTATATTTTATCTTTTCTTTTTACGTGACATATTGTCATTGCGTATGGGTAAAACCGCAAAGAATACCACCGCAGCAATGAGCAATTATTCTACTAAGCATACAATATCCATAGCATAAGCCTCCAAAATAATTAAACAAAATAATATAATAGGTTTTGAGAAAGAGCAGAACGTTAGTGGATCGCAACCCACTTCCTAAGGTTTGTCAGATCGAAATCTCCAAACAGCCTATGGGCTTACGTTCCCTACCGCCCGTGTCTAAGAATGGCCAAACTCCCGATGCGAGATAGTACCCACTCATTACTTCCCAACCTCTCGGACGACAACAATTAACCCAGGTAATACCCCTAGATCGCAACCAAGGTGGTTGGCATGTTCTTCACCGGTGACTACATCTATCCCACCGGATATCTTAATCTCAATAAAATATTTCCACAAACAAATACTATAATTTATTCAACATTTACTCATCAAATATAAATAATAAGGATGTCCTTCAGGCCTTACACCTAAAATCAACAGAAACTAGGATCGCAATCCAGAAGTCTCAATTGAACAATATTTATTTTTCACAAAGTAATAGTAATAATAATACTAATAAAATCATTTCATCAAACTAAAAAGAATAAACCTTCATTTAAAACATAAATTATACACCAACACAATATAATCACACTCCAACTACTACACTTTCGTTGTCTGAGTTTGGGTACAAGGTTAATTACAACGTTAGTTATAATACCCCCGGTACATAACTCTTAGCGAAACGGTACTAAAGACAACATTATTCTCCCTCGAGTACCGAAACGTCGACAACTTAGATATTGATTTATAACAAGTACAACATTATCATACTCCCAATTTGGTACAAACAAACTAAAACATTATAAAATAATGAATTTATTCATATATGTTTTACGAAGATATAGCCAAAGCAACAACTTACGAACTATACCCAGTATAATATAACTATCTTTGTAAAACAAAAATCATGACTTAACTATTTATAAACATATAGACGCATCACAAGAAATATATACAGTCTCGGATAAAGCATAGATATATTGAATGCAATACATTCCATAACACCAACACATAATACTTCCTATGCATACAACACATTTCACATCAAAACTGGAAAATAAACTGAGATTGGATGAAGTTGCCACTAATGATAATACTCGAACACAGTAGAATAAAATAAAATAAATGAAACTAAGTAACCCATATAATTCCATAAAACAAAAGGAAAAAGAATGAAAGAAACAAAAAGTATTAAAGTTACAATACATAACCCGTTGAACAACAACAACAACAATAACTAAAGCTTGTTTGCAGACATTATGAAATCATCAAGACACAAGAGAAGGGAGGATTGCAGGGAATATAACTATATACATACTCACAAGTCTGTCGCAAGAACAACAACGGCATTGCAGAGAGCAATCATCATCATTTCACGCATGAACCACAACAACAACAACTAGACAACAACATTACATCAAAACAGAAGCCAACACCAATAAACTACTTACTCATCTTTCTAATGCAACACAACAACACACCACTTATAAACATAGCTCGTTATAAACACTCCAACAACACAACAAAATCACAAGTAACTATCAATCATTAAATCAGAAATTTCAAGAAGATAACCACACTAACATATATATAATTTTCCCTACCCATATTTCTAGCATGATAATAACCCAAACTAATTACCCATTAAAACTAAATAAATCCCAAAGGATTCTATCGTACTAAGATCGCCGTTAGTTACCTGGATTTTAGATGGAAAATAATACTAGAACGGCGGAGAAAGAAGAGAATAACATTGCTCCCGAAAACTCCAAGAAAACCGGATGACTCGTCTGCTTGAAACGCAAAATGCGACCAATTCTTCCAGTATCTTCAAAAACTGATGACTCCACAAGCAATATCTCTCCGAGTAGATGAATTTCGACTACTCACACTCCCAATTCCGATAAGAAACGAAGGATATATGATGCAAAGAAAATGGGTGTGCAGAAATGGCCGAAAATGCGAGAAGGGAGAAGGACTCTTTCTCTTCCTTTCTAAGGCTGGCGTGAAGGGAGGTTTTGAGTGCAGCAAAATAATGTGATTATTCATATCATTAAGCAATTTTTAAATTGCATTAAGATGGGTTAATGGGGGATGGCTCTTCACCTTTTGGTGGTTACAAAGAGGGATTGAATATGCTAATACTATGATTAATACTCCTCTAAATTTCGGACAACATAAGAAGGAAATGGGCTTGCAAATTTCGTTACGTTTGTCGACCCATAATATATATATAACGCTTAAAAACTAAAATCACACGCTACTTAAATTTATAGAATTACTAAACTATATGATAAAATAAATATGCACATTATATATATAACTAATAAAATTGCTAAATAAATATATACACTTTAAATTAATAAACACAACCACATAATGAAACAACTAAATAATTATACATGTTCAAAATAGTTTAAATAATAAATTATTTTATTTTAACGTAAAATATCATTTTAATGTAAACAAACGCCAAAATAAATAGTGAAAATTACGAGGTGTTACGGGGCAATCCCATGATTCAAATGTGATCGACCCGCATGAACAAAACCCGACCAATCACGACCTGGGGCACCGATCGCTAGAATCCCGACATGTCCCGGGTCCGACCTCGGTTCGCCGTGGGTATACCCAAAAACCTGTTTTAACACCACTACTACTAATTGTGACATTGATCTACGTGTACAAACTAATGTTCAAATTTTTCTCGGGACATAGGTACCTATTAAAAGAGATGTGTAGAAGTGACTAGCGAGTGAGTATAGAAGTATGTAGGTCCAATAAGTAGGGTAAAGTATTGTGAAAAGGGAAAAATAAATTACTCCCTCCGTCCCAAAAATAGTTGAACACTTGTTGGGACGCGTAGTTTAAAGTGCTAAGTTGTAGTGTGGTTATCAAATGTTATTTTATTTAAAAAGTAGATGTGATAGGAGTTGATGGGGCATTTTTTATTAGAGGAGAAAGAAAGTTGGGTAACTTTTTATTGATAAAAGATAGAGTTTGGGCCAAAGATGTGTAAAAGAAATAATATATTAATAGTGGGACCATGTCAAAAATGGAAGTGTTAAAACTAATTTGGGACAAATATAAATGGAAAGTATTCAGACTATTCAGGGACGGAGGGAGTAATAAATAAATAAAAAAGTAAAAGTAGGAAGATCTTTATGGAACACCCTTAAAACAGAAAGTAAAATAATCTTTAAAATAGAGGGACTATAAAAATTTATTCGAAAGAAAAATGTTACAAGTATAATGAAACTTCACAAAGAGGAAATGTCGCAACTATTAAGAAAAGAAGGTAGTATGAAGTTTTAAGAAACATGTGTTGTTGACCGGGTATATAAATATGCATGAATTTCGTCTCACTATATAGTTTTTCAAGATCAATTTTTTATAATTCTAGTCGACATAAAAATATTATAAAATACTTCCTCCTTTCTTTTATGAGTTTTTCTACGTAGTTCCCCTGTGTTTTACCAAATTCTATATTATACCCGACCTTTTTGAAATTTCCACATTGTACCCCTAAGCTTTTTAAACGTTACACAATATACCCTTATACAAGATATCAAACAGTAAATTTTGGGAGTTTCTTACCCTATGGGCATAGAGTAGGATTTTTTAGCCTTATTAGTTGACCAAGGTTTGGGATATGATCTGAAAATTTGAAGCTAAGTGAGGTTTATGGTAGGATTTTCTATTAGAAAGGGTATTTTGTGTGACATTTAGAAAGTTTAAGGGTACATTGTGGAGAGAGTTCAAAAAGGTTGGGTACAACAAAAAAAATCGTAAAGCACAGGGGCACTACGTAGAAAAACCCTTTTTTTATTATTGCAAGTTTGCAACATTTCTCTTATTTAGAAGTTTCATATCAATTGCAACATTATTAAATTTGACTATGTTTTTTCTCTATCTCTCTCCTTATCACATGAGTGCCTTTTTTCATCTTTCTCATATCTCTCATCTCCTTAAAAAGTATGCAACCCCTATATATATATACATTTTAATTATTAAAGAACGCGGACGGAGTATGAATAGTGAACATTGAACATTGATAAGTATGAAAGTTTAAAAAAAAAATGGTCGCAGTGGACATTGAACAACGTGTAAGCTACTTGGATCTAACGTGCGTAAATTATATTTTTTGTTTGTTTTGGAAGACGGAATCCTTAGATGACTTGGCAGCATCAGTAATAAAAAGGGGCTTATCACAGGATTTGCAGAATCGAAAATTTCAGTTTTTATACAATTCAAGTTCGAAATTTCAAGATAAAAGGTCGCAGCTTTGTCATTCGTCAATTTAGTTGGTAAGAATTTATGTTCTTTGATTTATAACGCTACAGCTACTCCTATCTGTTTAGTTTTGTACTTCTTTGTTTACTTGCTCTTGAATTCAATGGTTTTGTAACGCATTTTAGTCTTAGATTGTCTTTGAGAATCTTTAATATATTTTGAATATGCTGAATTAATTTTGGAGATTATCTTGAGAATTTGATTTCCACATTTCGAGATGTGGAGCAACAAATTGTGTGTTTTTAATGGGCTAAGAATTAGAAATGACTTGTCTTATGAAAATTTCTGAAATTCAGATAAGTTCTCAAATTTGAAGTCACATTATACAGGTACTTTAATTAAAATAATCACACAATATGTAGTAGAATTTGAGGTTGACTTTTTTGTTTGGCAAAAATTTAAGTCGACTTTAGGATCTTATAACTTTTGTTAGGAAAACTAGGGGGTAGGCTACTAATTTTGCCTTTGCTATCTTTGCTGTTTATTTCAATTGTTCCAAGTTTATGGAATCCACCACTACAAGAAATTGCACCATTAACGATGGGAAATCCCGTTGCTAAAGGGCCAATAATGACGGGATTTCCGTCGCGAACCCGTCATGAAAGGGGGCTGTCATTAATGAAAAATCTCGTCGTTAATGAAAGGGGGCCCGTCGCAAAAGACATTTCCGATGGGTGTTTCCTGTTGTTTATTTGGTTGTTAACCTCATTGCAATAGGTATTTGCAACGGGATTTTTGGCCCTTAATTATTGAGTTGTCATTAATGATCCAAGTTCTAGTAGTACACCCCCCTACCTACTTTTCTATCAGAAATAATCAATTGATTTTGAATTTTAAAACAATTTGTGGGATAAGGGAAAACATAGTAGGTCTTGTGTATATAAGGTACAAATGTGGCCACCCATATCTCATTAATGTTAAGTTCGTTAAAGGGCAAAGTTTTAGCTAGTTATCAGTTGCAGAAATGATTTCAGATTTGGAAGTACCTTAATAGTACGTTGGTTTTGAAACTTATATTGATCAGAGAACTGAACTTGTCGTAGACTCATGTAGTAAACTACTTCATTAAGCTTTGGATGATCAACTGTTTAATTATCAAGTGATGGTAATTGATGCTTTGGATTATGTGGTTTTGCTTCAAAGTTCAAATATGTGTTATCACACACAAAAAAATTAGATTTATCAGAGGAATGGTTATGTCTACAGGGGGTTTGGATCTATACACATTAATTAACGTTGTATCCTTGACTTGCAGAGTTGCAGTTCTAATATTGCAATGGACGTGAATAAGGAAGAAACGACTCATGATCCTCCTTTGCTTCCTTTGGACCTACTCCATAAGATCTTCTTATTGCTGCCCGATAAATTTCTTCTTCGTCTCAAGTGTGTTTCCAAGTCATGGTACCATGTAATCAATAGTCCCGATTTCATCAAACTTCATCTAAGCCATTCCCTCAAATCAAACTCTAATAAGACCCTCATCCTCTATGCGCATAATACTCTTTACTCTTTGGACTTCCATGATCTCCCTTGTCGTGTCACTGAACTTCCGTACCATCAAGCAATGACTTACTATCCTTTACCTAAACAACAAGATTTTGAAATAATGGGATCATGCAATGGCTTACTTTGCGTCAAGTTTAACGATGATAAACTTGCTCTTTACAATCCCGACACTCAAGCCTACAAAAATTTACCTAACGTCCCTTCAACGAGAGGGTGCAGGACATTATACCCAGAGGTTCAATTTTCTTATGATTGCATTTCCGATGATTATAAGATTTTAAGGTTTGCACAATCGCCGATCCCTTGTTATGGAAAACCCGAGTGGATCACTTTCCTCTATAGTTTGAAAATTAATGCATGGGAGATCATTCTAAACCCTCCTTGGGGTTGGCACGCTATCGAACTCCCTAGTCTTATACATTTTACAACGAGACTGCCTAGTATTGTAGTTAACAACGCTTTGCACTGGATTGATCGAAACCGTAAAAACATAAAGTGTTTTGATCTCTTCACTCAAAAATATTATGAGATTCACCTGCCAGAAAAAAATTACTCCCTATCATTACTTTTTTTTGGCGGTTCTAGAAGGACAATTGATCATAATAACATCTTGTTTGGATATATGGTTAATGAAGGAGTATGGTGTGCGAGAGTCTTGGACTCAGTTATTTCGTCGCCCATCTATGCCCTTCAAGCCTGCGTACAGTCTTTGGAATCATGGACTGAGTCTTGCTTGCACGAAAGACGGGCGCAAAATCCTAGTTGTGTTTATGGGAGGACCACTAAACTTCATTTGTTGTGATCTAGAATCTCAAGAAGCTACAGAAGTTGAAATTCCAGGTTTATCAATACCAAGTCGATTCTCTGCAGTATTGCCATGGGTGGAATCTCTTGTTCCCTTATCAAACTAGTAGATGGGTGTATCAACAAAATTGAAAGGAAGAACAAAGAAGTTGCATGAGAAATACATTCATTCTCCTATGTTTTCCCTAGTTGTTCTATTTTGACTTTTGTAGTGTTTTATTACATTTCATACTTTGAGTCTTTGACATTCTCTTTTATTAATATAAAAAATCCAATGTTATTATGTAAAATGTTATTGATTTATGTTGATGTCTGTTTTCTAAATATCAACTTCTTGTAATCTTAACTAATGAACTATTATAACCCTCTTTTTTCTCTTTCTCCCTCAAAACCCTAGTTTATTTTTTTGTCGGCCTATTGGCTACTACAAATGTTTTGGTTAATGGTAAGCCCCAATTTTCTTATTTAATCTAGTTTTTATTTCATGTCAATAATAAATCTTCATTCTCTCTCTATTAGAGAATTTAACTACTCATTGAGTTAAATCTCCCCATCTATAGGGTTATTGATACCAATCTATTTGGCTTTATTTACCCACATATTGGTTTTTTTCTCTCTCTTTGTGAGTATTTGGGCTAAATTCGGTGATTAAGATTTGTGCGATGTCGATATAGATATTAATTATACATATACAATCAATTGGATTAGATTTAATACCATTTTCAAACTAAAATAGATCGAAAATTGGTAGTGCTACCAAAGGTTTTTTATAGGATATATGGATCTTTTAAATTTTTGGTCCAGTAAATCCGAGTTGGATCCGGATCTAGGTGTGGCGGGTCGGATCTGGATTGTATCTTACTTTTGAGATCCAGTCCAGATTCCACTCATTGATCTGTTTTCTATTGGAAAATATATTAGCGTAGGTATGGTTAAGTGATAATATGTTTTATGAAAATTAAAATAGTCTCGTTAATGTTATTGTGTTGTAAAACATAAAATCAAGTGATTGATATTTATCTTTTTTAAAATAATTCTTCAGGTGTTTTACTTTTTTTAAGTAAAAAAAAGCAAAAATTTATATGGGTTCAGGTCCAGATTCATGGATCTGTTTATCCAATGGATTTGGATCTGAATTTTTTGGATCCAACGGATCCGATTATCTATAATAATACGGATTTGGATCCAGTAGGATCTGGTTCAGATACGATCCCTTGTCATCTCTATTCGGACCGGGACAAGATTTTGACCGGGACCTGAATTCGGATCGGAATTGGACCCGAATGGACCATACCTTTCCCGTCTGGAATGTGGAGCGAAATTTCTATTTTTTGGTTAAAAAAGTCTAAAGGTTAAAAAAGTTTAAAAGTTATAAATCATACAACTAAAAACCTAATGTTTGTTGCCTGTATGATTATTGCCTTTAAAATTATTAAATTTTAATGTATCTAATTTATATATACGTTTAAATCTAAGGAATTTTTTTTTTAAAATACATATTCCGTTCCAATCGGTCAAAACAAGACTGGGATGGGACCGGACCAGAATATTCCGGCCCAGACCGAGACAGGACTGGACCAGAATATTCCGGTGTGGTCGCAGTCCACAACCAGATTTCGATCCACTGTCCAATTGATCGCGGTCCGATCCTGGACTGGTGCACACCCGTATTGACAACACTGTTTTACTAGTGGAGGAAAGCAAGTGAAAGGAAGAGAAGGAAGGGAAGGGAAGGGAAGAGAAATGAAAGGAAGATAAAAGAGAGTGATTAGGTTCTGGATTTGTTTTCTGAAACTACCATATATTGCCACTTTTTAAAACAACTATTCCCTCTGTTTTTTGAAGCTTTGCTTAGTAACTATATACACAGTATTTTAGGATATAGAAGAGAGATTATACTTTTTTGGCGCACTTGCATTAATCAGATACTCCCCCCGTTTCATTTTAATTTACTCACTTCACTTTGAGGGAAAACCAAGGAGAAAGTGCAAAAGTATGAGAGAGAAGCTGAAAAGGTGGAAAGAGAAATTGAAAAGTGAGAGGGAGAAACTAAAAGATGGGTTAAAAACTTAAAATATTAAAAAGTGGATGACATGGATGAAAAAAGATGATAAAGTAGATGTAACATGTTACCAAAAATAGAAAAAGTAACAGTGTGTAGATTAAAAAGAAACAGGCCAAAAAGAAAAGTGCGTAGATTAAAAAGAAACGGAAGGAGTAGTAATATGAAGAGAGAGACATTGGGTCTATTTGAATTAAATAAATAATTAAGCAAATAAAAGTGGGTCATAGGACAATTAAATAATAATATTTCTTTTGCTAATTTAGGGATAAAGTAAAGTGAGTATAACTTTAAAGAACGGACTGTAATGAAAAGTGAATAAAACTTCACAAAACAGAGAGACTGAGAGAGTATCTTATAATTAAACCTTTTTTTAAAATAACTATCTTAAATATACAAAAACCTTTGGTAGTAATACCAAAACACGTTTTCCATCAGTTTAGTCTGTCAAAGGAGCCCACTTTAGTATTTTTCCTCTCATTTTCCGTTAATAAATGAAAAGAAAATGGTGGTGCCCAAAAAAATTAGTGGTCGGTCTTGTTCCAATACCGTCAAACTCACATATGCCTTTAGGCTGTGCAGTTGCACAGCCCAATAGCACAAGGCCCCGGAATTCCTAGGGCCCGAAATCTGAAAAATACAACATAATAAACTTTGACGGCGCTTGCTTACCTTAAATATGGAGGTTGGCTGAGTTGGTCAATACTCCAAATTTGGAGTCTGAGATTGCGAGATCGACTCTTCTCCCCAGCTTCCTATATTGCTTTTCCACAATTTCCCTTTTATTGTTTTTTTTTTTTTTTTGGAATGTTAGATCCAGTAATCTTATTCACTGCAGTACTGCACCATGACTATTCACTTTTTCATTATCTTAGCATGAAGGATATTATGTATTCTTCTTTGGCCTATTCTTGTAATTTTTTGAAGTCAGATTCTGGGCGTGGTGTTGGCCAAGGTCTGCTACTTCATCACATAAATCTTTTTTTTCTATTGTAACTTTTTAGGGTGAAATAGTAACCTTATTAATGTTACCTTTGTAGGTAGAACATTATTAATAACTTGGTTTTGTATTAATGAGTTTGAGGTTTTGGTTTTTCACTTTGCAAGAACATAAACATATAATCGTATATATTATAAAAGAATTTTTTATCATTTAAGTTGCAAAAAAAAAATTACTAGGGGCCCAATCCTAAGATTAGAACAGGGCCTCCAAAATGTTTAAGACGGCCCTGCTGCAGTGCATAAAGACCTAATAAACTTGTTAGAATCCATTAAGGAGACCAGGACTAATGGTTAATGTTGACATCCCTTCTCAAAATACTCCCACCAATTTTTATTAGTTTATCCACTTCTTTAGATAAAGAGTTTTAGGATAAATAGTTATGTGTGTCACAAGAAGAAAGAGAAAATATTGATTTATTGACATATTGTGTTGAGGTCAATGTTGTGGGTCAATAAAAATTGAGTGATGAGGTTAATATAATAATTAGGAAAATTTGTCAAAAAAAACATTTTAAAAGTTTAATTTTGCGAAAAAAAACCTTTTAAAGTATTTATTGCAAGAACAAATCACAAACTTAATTTTTTTTGCAAGATGAAACCTATTCCCATTTTCCGATGTGGTTTTTAAGATGCATAGGGGTGGTGCTGCAGTTATTGGAAACAAGAGGTTAAAGGAAGATAGAAGGGTCACCCTTATGCATCTCAAAAACCACATTGAAAATGGGAATAGGTTTCATTTTGCAAAGAAAATTAAGTTTGTGGTTTGTTTTTACAAAGAATGCTTTAAAAGGTTTTTTTTTTCGCAAAATTAAACTTAAAAGTTTTTTTTGGCAAATTTTCCTAATAATTAAGCAATTTGTGAGACCATTACGAAAAACAAAAAAAGGAAAATAGGTAAACTAATAAAGGACAAGCCCAAAAGAAAAGTGGGTTAACTAATAAAAACAAGAGGGAGTATGACTGCAATTTTTTTTTTTTAAGTGTTGAAAGACTTTCTTTTCAGCCATAATAATTAAACCGCGAATAGGGACCCAACCCAAGCCCGCAAGCAGTCTTGCGGCACAAGGCTATCATTAATTTACAGCCAATTACATCATAGCACAAATAAGCAAAAAAATTACAGCATAATAATTATGTACACGCCTAATAACATAGTTACCTAGTACAACTCGACTTCCGACTCCCGATAGAAGCAGGAGATGCTCAAAACTCATATATATGATCCTAGTTTGCAATACTCGGATCATACTTTGATTAACAACTAAAACTTCTCACATTTTCCAGTTTCTTGAATCAGAATCACATAATTTTCTTTAGGTTTCTTAAGTTAATTGTAGGTATGGGTAATCATAGGAGAACGTCCGTTCATATTCCAACAGAGCTACTCACAGATATCCTCTCAAGACTTCCCGTCAAATCTCTTGTACGATTCAAGTGTGTTTCTAAATCGTGGCGAAACATAATCAATCGCCAAGATTTTATTGAACTCCATAAAAATCAATTTTCCAAATCAAACTCTAGTGGCGCGGTCATCGTCCTAGGCCACTCGTCGCTCCATACTTTCAATTTCCACGATCCTCAACTCCGTGCAACCGAACTTCATTACCCCGTGCCAGAAGATCCTCTAGACAAATATCAACTAGTAGGCTCGTGCAACGGCTTGATATGCTTGAAATCTTCATATTATTTTGCTCTATACAATCCTGCCACTCGCGGCTATAAAAAGTTACCAGATCAAAATAGTAAATTAGAATTTCGTAGATATGCTGCTCCATGTTATAAGTTCGCGTATGATTGCATTGCCGAAGATTACAAGATACTGAGTTTAATCACATATTACGGGTGCTCATGTAACGAAATAGGAAAGGAAACACAACTTTATAGCATGAAGGAGAATTCATGGGAGATCATTGAGAACCCACCTTGGAATTTTTATTACAGTCATTCCCGAAGTGTTGCGGCTAAAAATTCGTTGCACTGGATCGACCAAAAATTTCCCAGAAGTCCGATATTAATAAGAAGTTTCGATCTTTTTACTCGAAAATACGATGAGATAGAACTTCCTAATGAAATTAACCCAAATTACTCGAGATTGGCAGTTTTTCAAGGAGAATTGCATTTAGTAACAGATGATTTTGACATATGGATGCTGAAGAATGATGGTATTATGGAGAAAATTTGGTCTCCATTGAAGAATAATGATTTTGACCCTGAAAATTTACCTTCATCTTTTCATGTTATGCTTTGTCCTACGCCAATCTTTAGGGTGGGAGAAATTCAAGCTACTAGTTTTAAGAAAGAAGTAGAGAAGATAGTCTGTTTTGATTTAGAGTCTAAAGAAAAATTCGAGGTCGAAATCGAAGGTTTGCCTAATGAACCTCATGGATTTTATGCAGAAGCATGGGTAGAATCTCTTGAACCTCTAGATTGAATGATTGAAAGCAATGCTGGATCAGACGAAAAAGTAAAGATGTATAGTGAGATGGTTTATAGTGCGTAGAGAAATAGTGCGGAGATTAGGAAGATTAATATGTGTAACACTCAAGTTTGGGATATTTTTAGAACTTGTTAAGTTAGATGATTTGATTTCCTTTGAGCATCAAATAAAATGTTGGTAAATTGCATTTACTTTTATAGTACTTATTATCTCAAATAATTCTTTGTTTTGTTATCCAACTTATGCTGATTTTTCATTTTTCCTAGTTCACAAAAAGAATAGAATTGTTTAACCATTAAGTAACATACTGAAGTCAACAACTTATAACTAGTAGTATATTATTATACTAGTTTCAGCAACTTACATGTAGTAATGCAATCTTATGCATAAGGTTTCGAACATTACATTGACGTTTTATTTTACAAGTCATCATCCAACCACCATACAACTTCTATTTGTAAAAAAAAAGACTTCCAAGTCCGATACCTTTGCCTTATATCTTGATCTTAAGCATTAATGGTAAAGACTTGTTAATTAATACAAGGGAATCTTATACTTCATTTCTCAATTGTTTTCAGCTTTGTAACTTTCCCTCAAAAAATTGGTGGTCACCATGATTGAGAGAAGGAATAGTGAATTTGGGTTGAGCTTTTATTAATAGCATCCAAGAGAGAAGAACAAACTAGTGAACTGCATATGGAAAAGTAGAAAGAGAGATTGGGTTGGGAGTGAGAGAGAGGCCAGCTTTAGAGGAACAAGAGAAACGGTGGCACACTGTGTTTACTTATTGCATTGCATTGCATTGGGCTTAGTTTATTTGGGCCATCTGAGCTATTGTCAAGCGGTCTTTTGCAAGAATTTGTGTAACTTATATATATACTAGTTGTTGCACCGCGCGCCTACGCGCGGCAACCCCAAAATAGTGTAATTGTGATATTCGTAATTTGTCAGGTGTAATTACTACGATAACATTTTTTGCAATTGGTTTCAAATAAGTGGTAAGCACATGATTTGTTTGAACTGCATTAGGCAAACCACGGAGGGTATGTGCTCGTACTAAAACTGGTTACATGTCCACATAACGTTGAAAAGAGATACATGGTATCGGTTGTTTAAAGTACAGGGAGAGTACATGCCTCCATGGCAGCGTATCATTTCAGAGCTCCATGCTTAGAAAAGAAATAAGTACAAATGAAGACAGAGCTCCATGCTTTTGGGCATCACAAGCAAATCAATCCCTGTAATTTGTAACAATAAAGCTATTAAAAGGAAGTTTTACAATGGATGATAGCACAGGAAAAAGATATAAGTTACAATAAAGCTATTATTGGTCTTTCCTAAAACACAAAGTAGGAAGAAATATAAAATACATATGGAACGGGTGAAATATGATGAGACGTATATGATCTTTGTAAAACTAATTTTGTTAAACTTTTTTTTTTTTTTTTTGGAGCTTCACATATTCTGACTATAATGATAAGTTAGAGGAGGACTCAATTTGTCATACATAAAGGAGTTATCTATATAGTGGAAACATTACAAGAGAACCAATTTTAGTACAAAGTCCAAAACCAAGATTTACATTCTAAGTAGTGCATTTAAATTCTACTCCACTCGAAACCCTTTGCTTCTAAGTTTATCTTCAAAGTACTATTCTAGTCGTTAGAACTTCCTATACTCACATCCACCAAAACTGTCATAAGCAAATAATATAAATAAAGGTACTCCCCCTTGATTGTTTCATCATTAAGACCAAAAGGAAGGGATTCAATTTAGATCTTTCATGAAGCCCTATCTTGAAAGCCAAAAAGAAGGGTTTAAAAAGAAGGGTGTCAATTTAGATCCTTCAATTTAGATCTCTTCTTGTTATCTACCTGGTTGTTTAACCTTAAGACATGAACTTGCACGGGCATACACATACACATACACACACACAAAATTATAGGTGTAGTCAGTTATGTTATTTTCCCAAGACTAATTTTTATATGGACATCCTCAAATGGAATATATGACAATTCTGGATGGAAAAAGTATATATTCACCCTTCTTTCTCACTTATTCCTGATAAAACACAAAATGGCTTGTTCCTAAGCAAATGATCAAATTTTCACACCTTTCCCCATAGTACTTCTCTGGTTCTTTTCCCCCTTCTCTGCTCTATTTTCCTCCTTTTCTTCTTTTTGCCTCTTCAATTCTTTTTGCACTACCTTTTTCTCTGAACCTCTTATGACGGTTTTTTTTTTCAAGCTGCAAGGGGGGGGAGGAAGGGGAGAGGAATAGAACAGGGAGATTTTCTAAAGATACTTTATGTTTCAATGTTAAGCATTGTCAATTACACCTAAAACCTTAATAATCATCTCATTGCGTTAAGCTAGGTTACTACAGTTAGCATCACGATTACCTTACATTTGCCATTTGCACAACTTCCAACTACAACAGCTCAGCCAAACAATTTTAGCACCTAAGATGTCCTGTGCTAGTAATCGATGCATCCAGCTTTGGTGTCCCTGTTCTTGTTCTTGCCAGTTCCTGCTGTTCTTTGACCTTTGATTCAAAATATTCCAACCACGCTGCTGATCCTATAAACACAATCAACTTCGTAGGATGAGTATCACTTGAAACCTTGTATTTGGATTAGTTTTCAAGATCAACTTGCATAACTTATGATTATAAGTCGAACATGTAATAAAAGTGACATCCCACTATTTACCTGAGTTCGAAGGTCTTCTGGTCCACTTCACTATTTTTTCCATTCACCGCTTCCTTAGAATTTTTCTCTGCTTCTACAAATGTTGCACCCAACATGAAGCAATCTCCCATCTAATTCCCACTCAACCTCCGCTGGCTTCCCTTCCTCCTCTAAAGCAGCTAAGCTAGTATTAAGTATTTTAACGACTTGAGATCTAGAATTTTTCCAGTTCATCATAATGTGACAAGAGAGATGCGCTTTCTCCAGAGAGTTCAGCATTTAGCGGCTTATGTAAGGGCATCCTTAAGCTGTTTACATATAATCCAAGACCATGGCCCATATTAGTATCAGTAGAAAAATGCAACTGTATTTATTTATGAAGCGTTCCTTACTTTCTTTCAAAACGTCTATATAAATAGTAATGCTTTGCTAATAATGAAATTACTTATTATTTTAGCTGCTTGAAAACAGTGCAGAGCAAGCTTATGTTCATAATGTCCACAATACTCATAATAAGTAAAACTTTAGGTCATCAAAGTTTTGCTCATTTATGTTGGAGAAAGAACACTACTTAAATCAAAAAGATAAATGGTGGAATCATGATGTGTGACCAGAACCGAATATCATGACCATTTATAATTTTAACAAATATTACTTGAACTAACAGTAGATAAGAAGGGTCAAAAAGTAAAATGCATTTGAGAAGCACAGAAAATAACCTTTAAACATTGAGGGAATTAGCTCCTCCATCAGGCTGATCATTAATTTCAATATCATGGTGCTGAAACTTCTTGACATCTCCCACAACTCTGACAGTTGTCGTGTACCCATAATACTTCAGAGTGACTGTTCCAAGTGCAGAAATATCCTGAACAAAAATACAGTTTACTACATCATTTAACCTATCTTCACAATTAAACCAACTGTAGCTAAAAATTGATCAATAAGAAACTCACACGAACAGTCACATTTTCATCGGCAGTCAACCCTTTGATTAAGGTCCTGTGAACAACCTCTTTAGTGGATATTTCAGGCACCTCATAGAAGAGAGACTCATCATCAGGCTTCAAATTAGCATACCTTCTATTTCAGTTGAACTAATGAAAGAAACAAGTCGTTAATACATACCTTCTATTTTAGGCAACAGTAGCAAGAGTGAGTTTAGTGAACTTCATCGAAGTGATTCCAGGAGGACGATTTCTTCCAAAAGGGGTTCAACAGACTCCATTGTTATCAGCTCTGCTGCCTGAGAATACATTATAAACACAGAATAAACATGAATTGCAGTGAAGAGGATGGAACCAAGAAGGAAAAAGAGAGACAAACATGCTCAGAGTAAAGATCATTAAGTACCAAAGAAGCATTGATTAATCTATTCAATCTTGCATTAGCTTATTCATTGTGTTCATGCTTGTCAGTACATGAACCCTCGCATAGCTTATTGCATAAATGGGTTTCACAATAGTTGAACTATCCCAAATTGCCTAAATATTTTCCATGAATTCTCTCTGCAGCTTTTAGGGCTTTGTGGGCATTTAAGTACCAAAGACGCATTAGTTGGCACCCAGCCGGCCAGCCCAGCCGACAGGTGTGTGGAAAGAAGGTTCTTCAGTTACTATAGTTCTTACAGAACCTAAAACAACTTTACATCCTTTGGATCTGACAAGGAGCAAGAGGAAGCACATAATACAGCCGGTTTGAAAGGGGGGGGGTGTGTCCTGTGCCGCATGTATTCTGAGCATTGTAATTAGAACATATTAATCCATCTTGTTGAGGCCAGAGATTCCATTATCCACATTTACATAGTGCACACATGCAACTAAGTAAATTTTTCTTCCAGTATTTTCTGTCCAAATAGCAGAAACACCAGCCACAAAAAATGACACAGAGTTCCATTTAGAAAATGACACAGAGGTCCTTACAGCAGCAAAGCCACAAAATGTTTTGCAGGAACAAGGCCTCAGTCCAAACACAAGAAGCATATAATAAATGGCTAGTTCAAAATCAGTCAAGAGAACCTTTATTTGTTACAAAAAGAGCTGCTAGCAAACTCAAAGACACTAAAATCTGTAACAATCGAAGTTTTGTCAAACATCACAAAAACCTCATACTATTGTACACTCCAGACCAATTTTTTTTTCTTTACAGCAGTGCTTAAACAATTTTGAAAAAGAACAATATATGAAATGGAATCATGTAGAATATATAAGACACCTTATACCTTACTTAATATGCCAACAACAAGACTGATAAGCTCCATCATCAATTTCAATAATGTTTTCCAGCAGAACCTGGTCAAACAGAGTGAGATGGGCATTCACAAACTCAATGGCTTCTCGGACAATTTTGTTTTTCACCTAATAGGAGAAAAATAAGAAAAGATAAGCATTCTGTGTTGGCATATTTTACACAATTTCAACAAAATACATTCATCTAACACAGGCACCAAATAGGTCATGCACAGCTGCTTCCGCAGCTTGCTCGCACGAATCATCTAGTGTGCTAGCCTCTCCACCAACATACACATAAGCAATCAGACCAACTCTGTCCTAACAGCCACACACGCATTGTTTGTAGCTGCATTTACAAAACCATAGACGGGGATACCGAAGTTTAGGCACTCGGTAATCTGTCTTAGGAGAGGGCGAAATGGCATGCACATTGGTTTTGGTGTCATGACTACAACCTGTAAAGGCAAACAACTCAATTTACGCCTAATGTCTTTTGGATCAAGGGAACAAAATAGCTGCACCACACAGTATGCAAATAAGCTTGTCTATATCACCTCACAATCACAAACTCGTGTCTAGGATTCTATTAAGTTAGTCCTATCTTAGGAGGAGCTCTAAACCGTAGAGGCTAGATATGTCTGTTAGAATTAGCATCATTAAACAAGCCTATTCTTTGTTCAAGTGTAAACTGCCAGTAATAAAGCATTTCTAGAGATGCAATTCATGGTATTTTCCACACACATACAAAGCAACACATGTTTCAAGTCAGAACAGTTAACCGTTTAAGGAAAAACATCTGTGCATACTGGATTGAAGGGTTAATCTACAGGTAAGAACAAACACATGCACCAGAAGCACACAAGTAAAGAGAAAACATCTTTTGCAAGGCAAGCACAGTTGAGCAAGCATAAGACAAACAAAAGATAAGGTAGCCTATAGTGCGAAGGGTGTAAAAATGTTACCAGGCCCTGCTTTGCTTTGCAAACTGCTTAAAGGTGAAAGTCGAAAAGGTAGTTCAATCCTACAAGGAAACAAAAAAAAAAAGTCAGCCATGCAAATAAATGGAGAGGAAAGTAACCTGGCAGGAGAACACCATGGATCAAGGGAACACAATAGATGCACCACACTGTATTCAAATAAGCTTCCCCATATCACCCCACAAACACAACTCGTGTCTAGGATTCTAGTAAGTTAGTCCTATCTTAGGAGGAGTTCCAAACCGTAGAGGCTAGGTATGTTTTTTAGAAGTGGCATCATTAAACAAGCATATTCTTTGTTAAAGTGTAAACTGCAAGCAATTAAGCATTTCTAGAGATGTAATTCATGTTCTTTTCCACACGCATACAAAGCAACACGTGTTTCACAGGAAGTCTAAAAGTCAGAACAGTTAACCGTTTAAGGAAAAGCACGTGTGCATGCTGGATTGAAGGGCTAATCTACAGGTAAGAACAAAAACGCGAAACAGAAGCACACCAGCAAAGAATTAACATTTTTTGCAACGCAAGAACAGTTGAGCAAGCATAAGACAAGCAAAAATGTAGGTAGGCTATAGTGGGAAGGTTTTAAAAATATTACCAGACCCTGCTTTGCAAACTGCTTAAAGGTGTAAGTTTGAAATTAAGTGCAATCCTACAAGGAAACACAAAAAAAAGTTAGCCTTGCAAATAAATGGAGAGAAAAGTAACCTGTTAGGAAGGCACATATAACAAGCAAACAAATTCAGTGCGAAGCATAATGGTTCATACAACCAATCAAGAAATACCCCAAACTAACTACCTAGACGTCAAGACTCAAAATCCGTAAATACAAAAAACACAGAACATGGTTCTAGAATCAGAGTTAATTTCAGGGCTAGCACAACACAGGAAACATGCTGTTAGTTGGTGTTATCTGCATCCGGACTAAAAGCTAGCATTATCACCAAACCCGAGCAAACAAAGTTTCACATCCATTGATGATGGCATTCACAGTGAGGAAACCATGTCTTGCAAAACAGGTTACATTCTACTTTTTTTTGGCATCTCAAACAAGATTTGCAGGGAATTGATTTAATTATGCCTTTTCAAAACAGTTTAGAGGCAACATTGTGTCCAGTAAAAACAAAAATGGAAAGACACTCTATTGTAGAATTGTTGTGCAAGACAGGGTGTAGTATACAATGTGTTCAGTTCAAACAAAATGGTCAGGAACTTAATCATCAAACTGCTTTGCAAAACAGGGTTAAGCCTACAGTGTGTGCAGTGAAAACAAAAATCATGGTCATTTTAGACTACAATTATCAAGGAAACCATTAGATCACCAAGAACATTGGGTACCATACAACAAAGCATATTAATTAGAAAGGAAACACATGGGGCGAAGCTAGAATCCTAGGACAAAAGACATGAAATTTCTAGAGCTAGATAGATATTCTAAACACAGTGACGGAAAAGCTGATAAAATTTAGTAAGCTATTTCGTATAACAATTTAATTTTGCTGCTGTCTTTTAAGATGAGAATCCATAAGTGTCAAGTTAGTTTAGGTGTGTAAATACTTGTCTATAATCATACTTATAAGTTTCCTTAGAAATTAATTAGTGCCAAGTTCAATATGTCAGTAATCAGTATCATTGATGATTCAAGGTATGAGCACATCCAATGAACCAGTGAATATGCACTGTAAACAGAAAAAGGGGTGAAGCAAAAGCCTACCAGCTTGAACAACATAAACTGGGAGGCACATTTTCTCTAAATAGTTAGTTCATTTAGTATTTATACTATGGATTTTTGTGGAAGCAAAACTGAAACCCTAGAATGAGAAGAGTTGTACTGTAATAGAGGACAATATATTTAATCTTAAAATACGTTTGGTAATTGGTATTGTACTGCAAAGGTCTAACAAAGTGTAGTGTTGAGTGAGCTTCGAAGCAGGAACGAAAACACTCCTCACTGGGTCAAACAGTAGTTGTACTTCTTCTGTACATTTAATTGAATTAATTTCCTCACAACTGGAACACTCTTCAGAAATGTGCGTTTTGTACTAAAAAATGTTCCCAATTTAAGGCAAACAAACCAATTTAAAGTTGATTTTGCACTTTAATCAGCAACATTCAAGCAATCAATCAAGAATCAAGTGATTTTAGGGGGAAAAAGATAAGGCAAACAAACCAATTTAAAGTTGATTTTGCACTTTAATCAGCAACATTCAAGCAATCAATCAAGAATCAAGTGATTTTAGGGGGAAAAAGATAAGGCAAACAAACCAATTTAAAGTTGATATTGCACTTTAATCAGCAACATTCAAGCAATCAATCAAGAATCAAGTGATTTTAGGGGGAAAAAGAAGTATTTTTCTAGACTTGTTCAAACCTAGGTTGCTAATCATTTGATCGGATTTTTGAGAACCCAGGTAATCAAGGCACACATAGGAACGCTCATCAATCAACCAACCAAATCTACGAATGAGAACTCTAATTGCAAACAGAAAGTCACCAATTTGTAATTCGCAAGGTTACCCTTTAACGCCACCTCAAAATCATTGTCATTGTGCTCTAAAAAAACCGAAAGTGGTTATATCCAAGAGAGAGGAAGAAAAGCGAAGAAATCTGGAATGAACCGAACCAAACCAAACCAAACCAAACCAAACCTTAAATGCTGTTGTTGTTGCTCAATTCATGTAAAATTTTAACCCTCAATTCATCAGAATTTGAACCTGATGTTCAAGCTTTTTAAAAAAAATGCTAAAATGAGAGGGATGAGAAGAAGAGAAGGAAAGAGAAAAAGAACAGGAGAGAGGAAAGGAGGAGATGGACATGGAAAAAGGGGGAGGGGAAGGGAAGGGAGGAAATCCGGGTAAAGCAAGATGAATGGTTTGGACTTTGGAGGAAAACCAGGAAGAAGAAAGCAAACTCGTTGCTGTGGGATGGATGGATTAGCGTCAAGACTCAAGAGGGACACGAGGTAATTTAAGGCCAGAACAGCAATTTTAAAATGTTAGAGGGGTAAAAGAGTCAACGCACTATTCATAAGCTACAGTCGGCAAAACTTCCTACTTTTAAAAGGTTAAGGATAAGGATTAAGGATATATATATATATATATATATATATATATATATATATATATATATATATATATATATAGGGTTAGGTTCTAATGAGAACCCTCTTATGATAAGAACCGTGAGAACCACTAAAAATAAGAGAAACTTCATAAAATGAGCAAAAAAAATAAAAAATTAACAAAAACATAGAATGAGTAGAAAACATTAAATGAGCAAAAATATAGGATGAGAAAAACATAAAATAAGCATAAAAAAGTTAAATGAGAAAATACGTAAAAATGAGCAAAACGTAAAATGAGCAAAAACGTTGTGAAATGAGCATAAAAATGTTAAATGGGCAAAAACATAAAATAAAGAAGACATAAAATGAGAAAAAAAAAAAGTTGTGAAATCGGGTGACTCAAGTCGAGTTTTGACTGGGTTTTGATCGAGTCGAACTTTGACCGAGTAGATTTCGAGTAGCTTGCAAGTGTCTCATGTTAAAAGCAACAATAAGGTAGAAAAATGTGGAATTTAGGTATTTTGCTATTAATAATTGGGTATTTGAGCTTCTCACGAGTTTTCGAGTCGAGTACCGAGTTGCTCAACTCGACTCACCAACATCTCGAGTTGAGCTCGAGTTCAATTCGAGCTTACTCGAGTCGAGCTTTGACCGAGTCGATCTCGATTGCTAGCGAGTTGTCTCGTCTCATTGCCACCCCTAAGTAGAGGAGTAGAAACTGGTCTAGAAGAAGGAAGAGCAGCAAACTGAAGAAGCTCTTTAGTAAATTTGTGCTGAGTTAAGGTGATGCCATCTGAAGTGTAACCAACCTCAATTCCCAGAAAATAATGAAGCTTTCCTATATCTTTAATACTGAATACATCATCAAGGTGAGTTTTGAGAGCAATAATAGAGGTTGAATCTGTCCCTGTGATGATTGTATCATCAACATAGACAACTGCAACAGTCAAATGCCCAGAAGATCTCTTGATAAAGAGAGAATAATCATGTTTAGACTGAAGAAAACCTTGATGAGTGAGTTCACAAACAAGTTTGGCAAACCATTGCCTTGAAGCTTGTTTTAAACCATATAATGATTTCTTCAATCTGCATACATGATTGAGAGGGTTAGGAACTCCTTCAAGTAACTTCATATACACTTCCTCATGGAGATCTCCATGGAGGAAGGCATTATTAACATCTAATTGAAAGATGTCTTACCCCTTAGAGGCAGCAATAGCA
The DNA here is from genome assembly GCA_947646795.1 of Beta lomatogona. Classification (NCBI taxonomy): domain Eukaryota; kingdom Viridiplantae; phylum Streptophyta; class Magnoliopsida; order Caryophyllales; family Amaranthaceae; genus Beta; species Beta lomatogona. Next base: position 100,042 of record CANSNZ010000728.1, read on the forward strand.
AGGAGAGTTCTTACTGTGGCCATCTTAACTACTGGAGAAAAGATCTCCTTATAGTCAATCCCATATTTATGAGTGAACCCTTTAGCTACCAACCTAGCTTTGTATCTCTCCAAATTTCCATCAAACTTGAGTTTAATTTTGCAAAACCCGTTTACAGCCAATTGGTTTTTTACCATGAGGAAGAGGAACAATATCCCAAGTATTATTATTAGTGAGAGCTTTCAATTCCTTTACCATAGCATCAACCCAATTAGCATCAAGAGAGGCTTCTTTGTAAGATTGTGGTTCTGAGATATGAGAGGGAAGAAATAAGGGAAATGTGAGAAGGAGGGAGAGAATTAAAATAAACAAAATTACACCTATGTTGTGTTAAGTGAGCTGATTTATTTTGGGATAAAGAGAGATGAAAATCATGAAGATGTGAAGGAATTTTTGTGGTTCTTGAAGATCTCCTGATATTGACAGGAGAAGGAGATTGTGAGTTAGAAGATGAAACAGTAGTGGTACTACTGGCCATAAAAGGAAAAGTGGGAGATGATGAGGTAGAAGTATCATTTGGAGGAGTAGGAGAAAAAGAAGTAGAATATCATTTGGAGGAGGAGATAAAGAAGTGTGAGGAGAAGTATGTGGAGTATCTGTAGAAGAAACGGAAAATATATCAGGTAGGTCATATAAGAGTAGAGGAATAGGTAAGGTAGAAGTTGGAAGAAAGAAGGGAAGAGAAGCAGAGTGAGGAGAAGAAGAGAAATGAAAAGGAAAATGTGTTTCATAAAAGGTGATGTCTCTGGTAACTTGAATTTTCAGTGTTTGAAGGTTAAGAACCTTATAAGCCTTTTGATGGGGTGGATATCCTATGAACACACAAGGTTGTGCTCGAGGATCAAACTTAATTTCGTGTTGTTTCAATATAGAAACGTAACACGTACAAAACCAAAAGCTCTCAAATGATCAACCTCAAGGCAGGCACACCATATAACTTATAGTAAGGAGAAGTATAATTTAGAGATTTTAAGGGTATCCTGTTTATGATATGTGCGGCAGCAAGCACTAATAAGAAGGAGGTAACATGGACTGGAAAAATAAGGATCTAGTAGTCTCAAGCAAATGTCCGTGCTTTCTCTCCACAACACCATTTTGTTGTGGAGTGTCAGCACAACTCTTCTGACAAACAATTCCCTTTGAAGAATAATATTGTAATATAGCACCTTCGGTGAGTTCTTTTAATTTGCATTGTTTGACCTTACAACAAGAACAGGCAACTGAAATTGAGTATCAGCATATACAATAAATTCTTGCAAAATATGAGTAGCATCAGACTTGTACTTTATAAAATGTATCCAAGTACATTTGGAAAAATCATCTACAATTGTGAGAAACATTTTACATCCAGTGGGAGTGAGGGTTTTGTAAGGCTCCTAGATATCAACATGTATTAAATGGAAAGGTTGAGTGAATTTTATTGAACTATGAGGGAAAGGCAACCTAGTTTGCTTGGCTGCTGGGCATAATTGGCAAAAACAATCCAAAATGTGGCTAAGATCAATATCAAGTTTGATGTGTTTAAGTTGGCTAAAAGGTATATGACCTAGCCTTAAATGCCACAATTTTGCTAGTTTATTATAAGAAAAAATGACACTAGCATGAGCAACATGAGTAACAGAAGAAGCATGTGTAATACCCCATATTTTTTAGTATTTATTCAAGTAATTAAAATATTTATTTTCTAAAATAAATATTTTACGCAAAGGGTATTTTAAAGGTTTCACTCGTTTTTAAATTATTTTGGCGGGAGATGATGCCAAAATTGGATTTGTTAAGCTTTTGGTTTTAAATCCTAGTAAAAAAATTTCAAAAAAAAAATTTTTTTTTTTGGGCAATATTTTTTGACGGGATTCATAGTAAATTGGGAGGGGGTTTTGTTTCCTAAAACTTCCAAATTTATGATGGAGGTTACAAATCTTTGTTTAATCTCCTAATTTATGGTTAAGGTTACAAACTATTTAATTTTAAAAATTAAGTACTACATATTCTACTCCTATAAATAACCCTATACCTTAAGCCATCTTTTCCACACAAAAACTTTGAAGAATCCATACTCTCTTACTTCAAGGTTCTTCATTCTCTTCTTAATCTATTCTAGTTTTATATTTCTTATTCAAGATCCAATTTTCTTTGGTTAAAGAAAAAGATATTCATATTTCTTACTCAAAAATATTATGCTCATGATAGGTCATTCATGTTTAAATTCATGATTAAGTTCATGTGATAATTTACTTATTGATTGGTTATGAGAAAGCTCAAGCATAAGAATAAGTGAACATACTAGTATACTCTTAGTGCAAGCTCAAGGTACATTATGTAGCTAGATCTTTTGAAATGTGGTTTTATGTGATAAAGTTGTTTATTGACTTAATGGTTGAGTGGATTTGGAAATTTGGTTTAAAATGGTTACAATATTTTATTGTTCACCCTTGGAAGTGAAAAGAAGGAATGATTTTATCAATCATTTTTATACAAAAGTTTTGTTATCCTTTTTGGAATATTAAATTGTTTTTACAAGGAGAGGTTTGATTGGTTTTCATGAACTATGAATGTTCAAAAGTTGTTTATGAATAAAGGAGATTTATTCATGACTTACAAGTCATATTATTATTATTACCGCTTGATTAACATCGAGAAGGGTTTATGCTTCAAAGTCCACTTGTTGGCAATTATTGTTACCCCTTGATATAGATCTGTGATGGGATGACTAGCTTGGGGGGGTGTGCACACTTAGGAAATAGAAGGGGAGATAAGAAGAGGAATTGTTTTCAAGATTGTTTATAATCCAAGTTATTTGGAAATAGTTTGTTCTTAAAAGGTTATTCTTGAACTATTATTCAAGTGTTTGGAAAGAGTTTGTTCTTAAAAGGTTATTCTTGAATTATTATTAAAGTGTTTGAAAATAGTTTATTCTTAAAGAGTTATTCTTGAACTATTAGTGATGGAGTTTTCAAAATGAAAAATATTGCGAACTAACAAATGTGTTACTTATCTAGTACATTTCGTACGCAGTTTTATACTAGCGTGTATTCCCTTTTTCCTATTTGGCTTTGCCCTGTTTACCTTTTTGTTAAGCGGTTTTTGGGTGAATTTTGGATGTGCATGGGGGCATACTAGGAAGGGCATCTTCACCTAGATTAGGGTGTTTTATTTATTTTGAGTATTGAGACAATATTTACTTTTATTAATAAAGACGTATTATTATTTTTGGTGAAAGTCTTCCACTGCAAGTTAAATTGTTAGTTAGTAGTTGGTTGCTGAAAGCGTGTTAGTCACGTGGCGGTAATACTCCTAAATTACTCAAATATTATTTACTAAATTATTTATTTAAAAGCGAGTAATTTGGGGGTGTTACAACATGAGACTCGTTGAGAGGAAGAAAACATAGTGCAAGACAAGCCTTGCTTCAATTTACCAAGAGCTTGTGGATGGGTCAGCTGTGGCCCCTGAATAATGCAAGAAGTAGCATTAAAAATTACTTCAGATTGCATATCCATACACAATTTGTGAATGGAAACAAGATTGAATTGAAACCTAGGCACATGTAATACATCCTTTAAAAATATATTGTCATTGAGCTTCACTGTGCCAATGTGAGCAATAGGAACTTTACTACCATCAGGGGTAGTGATAGTGGCAGCAGCATTAATAATGATGTTATGAGACTCAAATAATGTCAAATCATGACAAATGTGGTATGTAGCACCATTGTCAAGTATCCATTCGGAATTTAAGCTTAATAAAAGACAAATTTTACCTCGCTAAGAAAGCATTAGCATATATGGTAGGTTGTGGTTGTTCTGAGTGATCAGCACCACCATAATCAGATCCATGGTTGCCCAAGAGAGTCAATAATTGCTTGTATTGATCAATACTAAGAGTAGTGTTAATAGAATCAGAAGCAGAATAATCAGAAGACTGAGATTCATGTTAAGTAGTATCAATATCATTAGTGCTTTGCACCATATTAGCACTCTTCTTGTCTTTGTTCCATGTTGAAGGAAAACCATGTAACTTAAAACACCTTTCCATCCCACGGCCGAAGTTTTGCAATAATCACATAACCAAGGAGACTGTTTCTTGGTATTAGGAAAAAGTTTCTGAGTCATATTAGAACCATCTGATTGAACCTTAGAAACTGAGAAGCAGACATAGCAAACTTGTCTTGGAATTTCCTTCTATCAAAAGCAAGAGCAAGAGGTTCTTATGTGGCAATACTATTGACTTCCTTGAGTTTATCTTCTTGTACACAAATTCTGAAAGCAGTAGTGATTGTAGGAAGTGGTTCCATCTCGAGTATGTTAGTTCTCACCATAGCAAAATCATCATTTAGTTTCATTTGAAACATTAAGAGTCTCTTAGTTTGTTGAGACTTCAATAGTTGTTGAGTTAAAGAACAAGTACAATTTGTACAAGTGCACACAGGAAGTGGATCAATACTATCCATTTCATCCCAGATAGTCTTGATCTTAGTGAAGAAAATAGAAACATGTTCATTCTTCTCATGATGCAATTCAGATAGAGATTCTTCCACAGAAAACTGATGTGTAGTAGAAGTGTGACCAAATTTCTCCTCCAGATAGATCTTTCCAAATATCTCATGCAGACTTATAGAATCATATGCTTTTAGCTATATTCTTTTCTAAGGAGAAAAGAAGCCAGTCTAGAACAAGACCATTACACCTTTGCCAGGCTTTGTAATTCTCATCAGTTGCAGCAAGACATTTCAAAGTTTCATCAACAAATCCTAACTTGTTTCTTGAAGATAATCCTAACAACATGGACCTCTTCTAGTCATTGTAACAATTTCCATCAAACAAATCATGAACAAGCTTAGTATTACTGTTATCAGTAGGATGAATGTAGTAAACACTTCCAAGAACAACAGTAGGATCAACATTTGTGTTTGTAGAGGTCATATTTCCAGAAATATTTCAATCAACAACAATGATTTGCAAATTTTCACATGAAATCGTAAGAATAACTCCAATTCAACCAAGAAAAACTTCAATTGAATTATTCAACTACTCAATCAGACAAAATTTCAACACAGAAATTGAAATTTCCTGCAACAACACAACAAGATTCTCAACAATTACAACAAATCTTCAGAAGAAATTTTAACACAAAAATTGAAATCTCAGAACAATTAACAATTTCAAAGAACAATTGTTAACTTTTGTAGACACATAATCGTGTCTCCCAATTTAAGGGTCCAATGATGAAATATACCGCGGTATTAATTGGCGCGGCCTAATGGAAGAGCAATCCATAGCCAGGCCATGTTGTGTTTTGAAATAATTCTAAAGCCCAATTAATTATCCATGATGATTAATTGTAAATTAAACCCGTAAAACGTTTTAAGTCCATTTTAAGAGCCCAATTAAATATTTATTATTTTAATAAATGTTTTCATAAATGCTTTTATTATCTTTGAGCATAAATCAGATTTTTGCATCCCGTGAAGTTCAATTCCTTGGATTTTTAGGGATAAAATTGCATCTTCAAAGCACGCGTAGAATCAAAAACCGAATATGCTGGAATATGCACCGGAAGCAGCGGCTGCGCTCAGCGCGCCACGTGCGTCCAGCGTATTGGCCAGATCGCGTCAGGCGCCAATGAGCGCCTGACACGTGAACTTGTGAATCACACAGAGATCCTGCGTCTGACGCAAGTCCTGTGTGAGACGCAAGTCCTGTGTGAGACGCAAGTTACTTTTCAATCTTTTCAAAAACGCGTTTACGCATGGTCGAATCTGATTGGGCAGACCACGTCAGGCGCGCTAATATGCGCCTGACGTGTCATTGCGCCTGCCACGTCGGATAGCGCCTAACGCAGTAAGGCGTGTGCAGCGCAGTTTTCTTCTGCCTATAAATACGTGTTGATTTCCCGAATCAGACACGGCTTTTTCATTATTATTTTACGAACACAAAATCCTTACAAATACTACTACCTCCGTCTCAGAATCTCTGAACACTTTCCTTTTATGTTTGTCCCAAATTAGTTTGAACACTTCCATTCTTGGCATAGTCCCACCATTAATATATTATTTCTTTTACACATCATTGGCCCACACTCTACCTTTTATCAATAAAAAGTTACCCAACTTTCTCTCTCCTCTTACAAAAAATACCCCACCAACTCCTATCACATCTACTTTTTAAATAAAATAACATTTGATAACCACACCACAACTTATTACCTTAAACTACGTATCCCAACAAGTGTTCAGATCTTTCTGGGACGGAGGGAGTATTATGAATCTCAAAATACTTCAACCTTTTAAATCAATTTCAATTCCTAATCATACTACGTTCCTGGTTCCACGATTGCTCCGCCTGAGGATCGTTACGCTCTTCGATCTAAACCGCATAGGAATAATCCTGAGGATCCTTTAATAATTAATTATATTTATTGTATTGAAGCTACTAACAGTTTTTGTCATGATGTAGATCTATAATTGATAATCGTGATTATTTGTAAATTCTAACCATTTTATTGTTATTCTTGTATATAATATTCCTGATTGCTTTATTTGTCCTATGCATGATTTTATCACCCACATGTTATTATTGCTAAACAAGACCTAAGGAACTATTCTAACTAATTCAGATAACATGGACAACCTGCTAGGAACCTTATAATATGATTGCTTAATAACTTGTCACTAAAAATATAGTCTTTATATGTGTTTCCTGAACCAACCTAGACTAAATATATTTAGCGTGTTTGAAACGTTATATGATTATTCTTCTGCATAAAATTTGTAATGAATCAATATTTAGTAAACGCCAGCAATGGGCAAACGTGGTTCATTATGACCATATTTGCACCGTAACCCCGGAACTCAATCTTTGGTTCATTTTGACCATCTATGGAGTCAAGACGGGGAAATCTATATTGGATAAGTCCCTAAGTGTCCCTACAGTTCAATATCCAATTAGGTTTATTGGCGATTGCAAAAACATATTTTTAATAAAACCTTAACAATGGGGTAGTCAAATAAATGCGCTCACACCGTGTGTAGGCATAAAGGAAAAATCCACGGCTACAACTTTAGAATCAATGGAAGAAGAAGAAGAAGAAGAAGAAAACCAGAAATCAGAAGAAGAAATTTTCGCGGAATTAATCACAGAATCGAACAACACTGCTTTGATACCATGTTATAATATCAACTTCAAGCAGTAAACATTGTAGTAGAAGGAATAATAGATGAGATTTTATTATTCTAGCAGAGAGAATTTAGAGAATTAACCCTATCATTATAGTAGATGAGAGAATGAAATCTAGTGAATGATTATTACAATGAAAAGGGGACTATTTATACAAAACTATTGAGAGCTGCCAGCTAGGCATAACAGAAAGTAACAACCAACTAGAGTTTGTTACATTTGTCTGAAGTAGGTGTATTTAAGCTAGCTTGAAGAACAAGCTACTTATCCAATAACATATAAATTACCTGAAATTGGTCATTTTGAGGGGACATTTACATATTTTAACAAGTGATATGGACATATGGGTGTGGAAGGAGTACGGCTTCAAAGAGTCTTGGACGCGATTGTTTTCTCGCTCATCTGTGATAAACATGGGTGAATTTTTCCCTTCCCCATCTATCTATACTAATATATTAAAAAGCGTTCCTAAGAACGTATATGTGCCATGTGTCACCATCCCTCATTCAATAACATTATATCCACGTCTTTCTCATATAGTAAAAAAAAAAAGTATTGTTAACGTGAAGATTCGAACCCACAACCTCAAGTATGAAAGAAAGAGATCCAACCATCACCCCACCATACTATTATTGGTTATTTAATCAAAATTGATGATGATATATGAATGGAAAACTTTTGAAATCCATTGTAACAGCACGCTCTTCCGAGCTGCTAATGAGAAACACTCAACATCCATAAACTCGAATCATCACTTAATTAAATAAAATCGCAGCGGAAAAATATCCTTAATTACGCCAATATCTTAACTAAATTCCCAAAATATACAACGAAATATCAATAACTATTCTCAAATCAGCTATCTAAATACAAACTTAATCCATAATACACATAATCCTATTCTTGCTCCACTTCCAATTCCAAGCGCTTAATACCAAACCTGCAAATTCGGAGAAGAAATGCAAAACAAACAAAATTCCAAAATGAGTGGAAAACTCGTAACCCTTACTTCAGCCCGTTAAAAATAGCTTTTATTTATCAAACCATTTTCATCTCATTACAACGCTGGCATAACTTATTCTCTTAAACAAATTAGTGGCAAGTACAGGTTTTGGAATTTGGACAAACACTGCCTCCAAGGTTCGTTATGGAGCACGGCAATACTACCCCCAAGGTTCGTTATGAGGCGTAGCCGACCATATCAGGTCAAAAGAGTAACCATCCTCCACCCATACCTTGCCCACTTTCTATTTTCAGTTCATAAACTAAGCCGGCAAAACAATTGAGTTTTCATAATTATCCAATAAAGTATCCACAATAAACACATTCATAACTATGGCCATAGTATGAACATATATACGAAAATATAACACAGAGATCCACACACATGGGCATAAGTAAATTATTTTACTGAACATAAAAGTTACCTGGAACGCAATTCGAATTCCAACAATACAATCTCCTTCATTTTGATCTCCAAATGATACTCCACTCCAAAATCATCATCCAACAATTACCTCACAACAATAACAATAATTACTAAACTTCTCCGAATATAATAAACTAATCTAATTAACCTCTTCTACATTTAAAACTATAACACTTCCCCTCTATAATCATCCTCCAAAGATAACAACAACGAACAATAGCAACAACCACAACACAAGAGGGTTAGTACCTTTGGTACTCTGTAAACCAGCAACACACGTCGGTGGTGACAACGGCAAGTGCAAGTCGACAACAGCAGCAACGAACAAGAACAGGGGAGGGAAAACAGACCGGCGGCAGCACAACGACCACAAACAACAACAGCACGACGACCGAGTCCACTGGCGAACAACAGCAACAACCGCGGCAGCACCAACCGCAACAGCCGACGTGCGACGAGGAAAGAGAGAGAGAGAGTTTTGAGGGAGGAGAGAGACAAAGCAGCGGCGAGGAAGCAAAGCTCCGACGAGCAACAAAGGGGGGGCAATTTCGGGGGAGGTGCAGGCGAGAAGAGAAAGAGAAACGGGGGTGGGATTCTGAGTTTTCACGGGAAGCAGGGGAATAGAGAATATGGGTTGGGGTTTTGGGTTTTTACGGGAGAGAGAAAGTTTAAGGTGTAGGTTTTGTTTCTATCCATCCAACCGACAAAGGGCTTTGTGTTTTTTTTTTGTGGTTCCCAAATTAACCGACATAAAGAAATAGAAAACCCACTTTAGTTCCCCTAATTGATAAACACGGCCCAACTAATTTTTGATACCTAAAACCCAAAATAATTTTAATTACTTTATAAAATTAATACAACAAGTATATTACAAACATGACATATCAAAAATAATATTCCTTTTCAAATAAAATATAAAAATCCGACACATAATTAAATTAATAAATATAATTAGCATTTCATAAATTCTATTTTAAAAAACAAGCATGTTACATACTACCACCCTTATTTAAAGTTTCGTCCTCGAAACTTGAAAACCATTTAAAGAAAACAAAAATCTCGAACTCCTAAGATATTAGGCATCCATCCTCTATTCTCCATTCTACCATCATCTTTTGTATCTCTACTTCAACTTGACTCGCAAAATCAAGGAGCAAAGAAAACAAAAGGGGCAAACTTATTGGCATTGGATTCGAATTAAATAATCTCATTTGCAGAGATCTCGTTTGAAATTCATTTGCTTAAGCAAATCATACAAGTTTTCTTGAAATACACACTTTTAAGTAAATAATATCATAGACAATCAAGTCATAACAAGATAACATTATACACATTTGCAAATATACAAACCAGTTTTACCTATGCACATAAATGGACCCATATAGCACACGCATAAGCGCAAATACTCAAACGACTTGATTCATTTATACCTAACACTATTGCCAATCCTTTAAACCTAATTTCAACCCCTACGCTATGATATGAAGATCACAACGTATCCAAAAACAAACAAGCTATGATACCACTTGTAACAGCCTGCTCTTCCGAGCTGCTAATGAAAAACATTTAACATCCATAAACTCGAATCATCACTTAATTAAATAAAATCGCAGCGGAAAAATATCCTTAATTACACCAATTTAACGTAACTAGATTCCCAAAATATACAACGAAATATCAATAACTATTCTCGAATTAGCTATCTAAATACAAACTTAATCCATAATACACATAATCCTATTCTTTCTCCACATCCAATTCCAAGCGCTTAATACCAAACCTGCAAATTCGGAGAAGAAATGCAAAACAAACAAAATTTCAAAATGAGTGGAAAACTCGTAACCTTTACTTCAGCCTATTTAAAATAGCTTTTATTTATCAAACCATTTTCATCTCGTTACAACGTGGCATAGCTTATTATCAGGTCAAAAGAGTAACCTTCATCAACCCATACCTTGGACAAGTACAGGTTTTGGACAAACACTGCCTCCAAGGTTCGTTATGGAGCACATCAATACTACCCCCAAGGTTCGTTATGAGGCATAGCCGACCATATCAGGTCAAAAGAGTAACCATCCTCCACCCATACCTTGCCCATTTTCTATTTTCAGTTCATAAACTAAGCCAGCAAAACAATACAATCAACACATTCATAACTATGGGCCATAGTATGAACTTATATACGAAAATATAACACAAAGATCCACACACACATGGGCATAAGTAAATTATTTTACTGAACATAAAAGTTACCTGGAACGCAGTTCGAATTCCAACAATACAATCTCCTTCATTTTGATCTCCAAATGATACTCCACTCCAAAATCATCATCCAACAATTACCTCACAACAATAACAATAATTACTAAACTTCTCTGAATATAAGAAACTAATCTAATTAACCTCTTCTACATTTAAAACTATAACACTTCCACTCTATAATTATCCTCCAAAAATAACAACAACGAACAATAGCAACAACCACAACACAAGAGGGTTAGTACATTTGGTACTATGCAAACCAGCAGCACACGTCGGTGGTGACGGCGACAAGCGCAAATTGACAACAGCAGCAACGAACAAGAACAGGGGAGGGGAAAACAGACCGGCGGCAGCACGACCACAAACAACAACAGACGACGATCGAGTCCACTGGCGAACAACAACAACAACTGTGGCAGCACCAACTGCAACAGCCAACACGCGACGAAGAGAGAGAGAGAGTTTCGAGGGAGGAGAGAGACAAAGCAGCGGCGAGGAAGCAAAGCTCCGACGAGCAACAAAGGGGGGAATTCCGGCGGAAGTACAAGTGAGAAGAGAAAGAGAAATGGGGGTGGGGTTCTGGGTTTTCATGGGAAGCAGGGGAAGAGAGAATATGGGTTGGAGTTTTGGGTTTTTACGGGAGAGAGAAAGTTTAAGGGTTAGGTTTTGTTTCTATCCATCCAACCGACAAGGGGGTTTGGGTTATTTTTTGGTTCCCAAATTAACCGACATAAAGAAATAGAAAACCCACTTTAGTTCCCCTAATTGATAAACACCACCCAACTAATTTTTGATATCTTATAAAATTAATACAACAAGTATATTACAAATATGACAAATCAAAAATAATATTCCTTTTCAAATAAAATATAAAAATCCGACACATAATTAAATTAATAAATATAATTAGCACTTCACAAAAAAATTAAAAAAAAAAACAAGCCTGTTACAGCCATATAATGAATGATATGACTTTTTTAAATGAGTATGAGATGACTTATTTAACTACTGCTAAATTGTAGCACAGGGAAACCCCGGGGCATTGCCTTGGCGTAAATACTAATTAGCTTACTTAAAAAAAGAGGCGCAAAGTCTTGGTAGGGTTTGAGAAATTGCAAGAATACTTTATTTGGTGTGATATACATTCTCAAGAAGCTAGAGAATATTCAATTGCAGGTTTGTCTAAGAATGGGGGCCTAATCCTCTTTATAGAGCCATGGGTGGAATATCTTGTTTTGCCAAAATTTAAGGTCATCAACATTCTTCAGCAAATATTGGAATTAAAAGAAGGTTTGTGTCATATATAGAGTGACAATGTTCAAGAAAGACGTGTAAATTAGAATAGAAGCGTATTACTAAAACTCTCTACACTAAGGTGGGAGTTTTTAGCTTTGGTTGCAATTTTTTATTTTCAAGTTTTTCAATCTAATTGATTATATACTTTTTGTTGCAAAATAATAAAAAACTTACAGAAAAAGGGATGTAAATAAGGTTGCTGCGACGTGGAAGAACCACTGTCCTAAAAGACGATTCCGCGCTACCCCGGTGCAAGTAGAACTACCGCGACCGCCCTCCAAGATTAGCACAGCACCGTAGAATGTGTGCACTCACAAGCTACGGTTGGAGATCATAAACTTTGCCCAATATTAGAGAGAGAGCAAGTGTGAATATGTTTTTGTTCTTTTTTTGTGTGTGTATTAAACTGATGGGAAGAAGCGGGTTTTTATAAGAAGAACATATCAAAGAGAAACGGAAAAGCACAAAATAAGGGAAGTAAATCAAGGTAGAAATCTCGGAAGAAACAGTTAAGTATCTCGCTAATAACGGCAAGAACACGATTCTTGCAATTAGCGTCAACTCAAAACTAACTGGAGTTTAAAAGGGACCACAGACCCACAGCCCACGCTCGCGCCGCACTCGCCACGAGCCTGAGCCCGGCCTGGCCGGCGCGCGTGTGTGGTTGCCATTCCACTTGGCCCATTATCCAACAAGATGTTCTAAGGTACTTCTCTATATAAATAAAGGAGATACTAGTTAATTCTTCCATGTGGGACAAGAGGTAATACTTTCTTTGAGCATTGTTGAAACTTCCAACAATCCCCCACAGGTTCAACATATGAGAAAAGGAAAGAAGAAAGATTTGGGCAAGGACAAAATAATCGCATTAGTGTTAATGTCTTGCAACTTGAATTAACACTTAGTGATATTAAGTTAAAGTCTCATTCCCATAAAGTGACCTTAGTCTTGAACTTAGTGGGGAGTAAGAGACCTATCACTCAAAACACGCAATTATTCATGTAAACCGTTCTGATACTCCGCGAATAACAGTGATGCCTTATACTGGCCATACGTCCAATACTTGGATACTCATAGGTGTTCTAGAGAATCAACCCAATCAATTCTCATAGGAAGCGACCACATTTCCACACCTACTTAGGTGAATCCCATCAAGTGTGAGCTACATCACACCACCAAACATATGGATATGGGTTCATTAAGAGCCTTTTTGCTCATCCTCATTCACAATGTAGCAAGCACTTTTACAATCAAACATCTAGGGATGGAGAAATAAAATTTCAGTGCTTCCGAATTATTACATAATGTTCTCCCTTGAACTCATAGTGAGTAGGAGTTCATTACTTACAATTCAATCAGTGGGTCTCAAACCCATCCCTTTCGATGTTTCCAAAACTAGTTTTCTACATAGGCCTTTCGTGAGCAGATCCGTGGTGTTCTTTTCAGACTTTACATAGTCTAGTGATATCACTCCATTTGACAGAAGGTCCTTAACTCGCCTTGTGTCTCGGACGAATGTGTATTTTCTTTCCATTGTAGGCATTGTTGTTTGCAATAAAGAATAGCAGCTTGCGAGTCACAATGCATAGCGACCGAAGGAACCGGCTTCCCCACAGTGGAATATGTAACACTCCGTCCTTTTATATGCATAATATAAACAAACTAGAACATTTTATCAAAGAAATGGCAATAGTGGAAATATCGCCTGACGGAAATGTCATTCTAACAAAGGTTAAATTAAACTAAATAAAAGTAAAACCCAATTATACTAATCCAAGATATCCAAAAAAAAGGCAAAACAACCTCATAATTTCAATATAGACAACATAAAATAAAATAAAATGTCTCCAAAATCCTAAATAGTCTTTCTCTCACTTCCCATAACACGAAATAATCACCTGCAAAATATATCAATAAACACAACTCTCCCAGCCCAATTAGGATCCATATAAGAGTTATAAAAGCCTTAATAATTAAGTCACACAAAAACATCTCAAAAGTAAACTTCAGATAACCAAATAAATACTTAAACAAAGATAATATAACATGCTTATATATAAATAGAGTAAAGATAACAAAAAAAAGGATAAACAACTTATATATATAAACTCAAGTATCAATACCATAAACCATCAAAGTTTAAAGTAATAAAAAATAGTATAATTAGTTTGAGAGATAGAGCTGAACGCTAGTGGACAACCCACTTCCTATGGTAATGTTAGACAACCTCCAGACAGCCTATGGGTTACGTTCCCTACTGCCTGTGTCTAAGAATGGCCATACTCCCGATGCGGTGTAGGATTACGTCCCCACCGACCTCTCGGACGACAACAAAACCAAGGTATACCTAGGATTACGTCCTATGGTTTGCATGTTCTTCACCTCGGGATTACGTCCCTCCGGATAATCTTGCTCTCAAACAATAATAATAATAAAATAATACTCAATCATCAAAATAACAAGGATGCCCTTAAGGCCTTACACCAAATCAGTAGAAATCTAGGATCGCAACCCAAGAATTTCAATTCAAAATAACATTCTTCTCAAAATAATAATAGAAATAATAATAACAAAATAATAATAATAATAATAATTATTATTATTTTAATTACAGATAATAACATTATCTCCAAAGTACTAGTAATCTCATCATAATAATAAATCACCCATGTTAGAAATACCAGCACATAAAAATATATCCATAATAAAAAATTCACCTAACAAGCTAAAATAAATAAAATCAAACAAATGATAAACTCGGTTATAACTCTGCTAACATAATGATATAAATTCATAACATGAAAACCAATGTCCAATAAGTAGAATAACTATGTGCCGACAACCAGCAAAGCAATACTAATTTTATGAAACGACAAGACAACAACTCACCATAATCAATAGTTCAATACTATGCAAGCAAGAATAACATACTTCTAATATTTACCACCTGCAGACCAAGGCAAGCAAGAATAACATACTGCCAAGCAACCCAATGCAGATAACTGGCCAGCAACAACACATATTACAACAACAACGACATCGAAAAACATAGCAACGCAGAACAACAACCCGTACTTCAATAGTCCTACAAATCAGCCAACAACATATATATAAGACTCACATAGTATTTCAAGACTAATCAAGGAAAATAAATTAATCACATATTAATATCATATACTTTTTTTACCCAACCTAACATGATACTAAAACCTAAAGAACCCAACCATTAAAACTAATATAATCCCTATGTGAATTTTAATCGATCTAGGAAGCCGCTAGTTACCTTTGAAAACCTCCAATTGCTTGCATTTTCATTATATACTGTTCTGCTCCGATCACTATTCCCGACAACTGAAAGCTCAGATTTAAAATCGCTCTGGTCACATGGAAGGCCCAGATGTCCTAAACGTGCTAGCCAAATTTGAAGACGACCCAACGGTTAGATCTCCAGATATCGTCATTTTCGTGAAGGTGTGACAGGGAAATCCGGGATGAACTTTACTCTTCTCTTTCTTCAAATGGCGATAACAAGGAGGGTTAAAAACTGAATATATGGACGGTTTACAGCCCCCAAAGTGAGGATTAAAAGGGGTTATAAGCTTAAATGATGAGATTTCATAATGGGCAATAAGGGGTAATTAAGGCGGGGGGTTACAAAAGGATTAGAAGGTGGTCAAAAAGCCTCTCCAATGCTTCAAATCCCTGATTTTGTGGACAGCTTTTAGGAACATAAAACTTCACGTTAAAAAGTCGTGCAACGGTCCAAAACGCGCTAAAACCGAACAAAAAAAATACTAGATCAAACACGCATTTTTAAATAGTAGAATATATATAATTTCTAATCCAATAAATTTGACAAATACAACATTTAAAAAGTTGGAAAACAAATAACATATGATATAATATTTTTAAGAAGTAAAATATTCTAAATTTAACGAAAATAATAATTAAGGGAAAAAAATTCGAAAAATTATGAGCGAAAATCCGTGGTGTTACAAACACTCCTCTTAAGAAAGTTTCGTCCTCGAAACTTGAAACGACACGAAAATACGCTATACGACGACTACATATATACAACTTTGTTTCGGGCATCAAATTAATTAACGTCTTGGAGATACTCTACAAAAACGAAAACGTTAGTCCTTGCTAAACCTTACCAACTAACACATAAGATAAACAAATAGCACATCGGTTAACAAAAATAACTCCCAAGGCTTTCTTCCTACCCAAGTAACTCTCACTAAGAACTTTTCTTAAAGCATAAGATACTAATAATCCTAGATGCAACAACTACACATTTCTCATGGAATATGTAGCAACTCAATGAGAGTTTTTGGATCATTTGCTTTGATACCTACTGTAACACTCCGTCCTTTTATATGCATAATATAAACAAACTAGAACATTTTATCAAAGAAATGGCGATAGCGGAAATATCGCATTGGCGGAAATGTCATTCTAACAAAGGTTTAAACAAATACCACTTGGGGTTCTTTTAATTTTAATTCCCAAAATAAATACCACTTGGAGTTCTTTTAATTTTAATTCCCAAAATAACATCGGCCTCACCCATGTCTTTCATTTCAAATTTTGAATTTAAGAAATTATTTGTCTCATTGACACGATCCAAGTTAGTACCAAATATTAGCATATCATCCACATAAAGACAAATGGTTACACATCTAGAAGCATTATGCTTAGAATAAACACAAGAGTCACCTTCATTTACATGAAAACCATTACTTACCGTAGTTTTGTCAAATTTATCATGCCATTGTTTTGGAGCTTGGTTAAGTCCATACAATGATTTGACCAACTTACAAACCTTATTTCCTTGACCAGGAACCACAAACCCCTCAGCTTGAGTCATGTAAATCTCTTCCTCTAAATCTCCATTTAAAAATGCAGTTTTCACATCCATTTGATGCACAACAAGATTATGAATGCAAGCAAGAGCTATCAAAGTTCTAATTGTTGCAATTTTGGTGATAGGGGAATAAGTATCAAAATAATCTATTCCATGTTTTTGAGTAAATCCCCTGACAATAATTCTAGCCTTATACTTGTCAATGGATCCATCAGGTTTCAACTTTTTTCTTGAAGATCCATTTACAAGTAATGGGCTTGCAACCTCTAGGCAAATCAGTCAATTCCCAATTATTATTACTTAGGATTGAATCAAGTTCATTATTAATAGATTCTTTCCAAAAAACTGCATCAATGGACCTCATTGCCTCATCATAAGTTTTAGGATCGTCTTCCAAAATGAAAGCAGAGACAAACTCACAGTCAATCAAACAAGGTTCAGTTAAGAAAGCAGTAATAAAATCAGATCCAAAGTTGTTTTCTTTTCGAGCCCTTTTGCTTCTCCTTGGCTCCGAATCTGAAACATGATTATAGGAAGAAGGAGCAACACATAAGTTAGGTGCAAAGCTAGAAGATGGCAAATCATTACTAATACAAGAGGATTTCATAGGGAAAATGTGCTCAAAGAACTCTGCATCTCTTGATTCAATAATGTGACCACCTGCATAAGAATTGTTAGCACCTTTAATAAGGAAACGAAAAGCTGCACTTTGATAAGCATATCCAATAAAAACTGAATCAACTGTTTTTGGACCTATTTTATCTCTCTTGAAGCTAGGAACTCCAACTTTCGGTAGACACCCTTACACTTTTAGGTATTTCAGGTTGGGTGCTCTACCCTTCCACAATTCATAAGGAGTTTTGTCCAGTTTCTTGTGAGGTACTCAGTTAAAAACATGACAAGCAGAAAGAATAGCCTCCCCCCACATATTATCAGGAAGTCCAGAATAATAAGCATGGCATTCATCATGTTCTTAAGAGTCCTATTCTTTCTTTCAACAATCCCATTTTTCTTAGGGGTATAAGGGGCAGTCATTTCATGAACTATACCATTCCCGTTCACAAAAAGTCTTTAGAGAGTTAGGGTCATATTCTCTACCCCTATCACTCCTAAGTCTCTTGATCTTTCGATCTAGCCGATTTTCTACCTCGGCCTTGTATTTGAGGAACATTTCCTCTCGCTTCGTCCTTCGACCCCGAGAAGATAAATCATAGTAAAACGAGAACAATCATCAACAAAAGTAATGTAATACCTTTTACCACGCCTGCTCTCATGATTTTTAAAATCCCCCAAATCACTATGAACAAGCTCTAGTACTTTAGTCTGTCTATCTATTGATTTGAATGGCTTCTTTGCAAATTTGGCTTCAACACATACTTCGCATTTTGAAAATTCAGTTTTAGAGAAGCTTGGAATTAAATTCAAGTGTTTAAGCCTTTTAATAGAAGCAACATTAACATGACCCAACCTTGCATGTCACAAATCAATAGACTCAGCAATATAAACAGAAGAAGTACTAGCCATTTTATTCATAGTTTTAACAGAAGCATCGAGAATAAAGAGCCCCCCATTACAGAATCCCTTCCCTACAAATTCCCCATTATGAGTAAGAACAAGCCTATCAGATTCAAAAGAAAGCCTAAGACTAGCCTTCATAAGTAAACTACCAAACATTAAATTCCTATGCATTTCAGGAACATGTAAAACATTAGTGAGAGTGAGAAGCTTTCCAGAACTGAGTTTGAGAATTATCTTCCCTTTCCCTTGAACGATTGCGAAAGCCGAGTTACACATGAGCACATTCTCACCATCAGTTTTGTCATAGGTTGAATACATGTTCTGGTTGGTGCAAATGTGCTCGTTGCTCCAATATCGACGATCCATTCAGTGACATTACCTGGCAGATTTACCTCTGACACAACAGCAACAAAATTATCAACAGCTTCTGCAACATTAGCTTGGTTCTGACCAGATTTCTTCTTACTTCTGCAGTCTTTGGCTTTATGACCTGGCTTACCACAATTGTGACAATTTCCCCTGAACTTGTATATCTGTACTCCTCTTTGGGGTTTGAAGTCCTTCTTAAAGGTCTTACCAGAAAAGTTTGAAGTCTTATGTTCCGCTAGATTTGCCTTAGAAGAGCCACCAAAGACATTGGTTCCTTTATCCTTAATACGATTTTCCTCCTCAATTTTCAGGTGACCTATAAGCTCTTCTAAAGTTAGGTCTGTCTTTTTATGCATCAACTGGTTACGAAAATCTTTCCACAAGGGAGGCAATTTTTCTATCAATACTATGGCAAGGGTATAATCACAAATACAAAGTCCTTCACCAGCCATAGCAATACAGATATTCTCATAGTCAGGGATTTGGTCAATTATAGGTTTATCATCATCAAGTTGAAAACCTAACCACTTACCAACACTGTAACGTTTAATCCCAGCATCATCATTCCCATATTTCCCCTTAAGTGCATCCCAAATATTCTTAGCATGATCAAACAACATATAAATATCAAGCAGAGCATTATACATATGGTGCAACAGCATGCCCTTACAAGTTCTATCGTCCTTAGCAAATTTTGCTTAAAATTTAGATTTCTCGGTTTCATCGAAGGTAAAGTTACATCCTCAAGAACATACGCAACATCAATTTGTTCCAAATAAAATTGCATCCTAACGACTTCAATGTTTATAATTTTTACCATCTAAAGGTTCTAGTTTTGACATGTCGGGAATGGTGAATTTGGAAGCCATAATCGTCTTTTAGATTATTGCAAAATAATAAAAAAACTTACAGGAAAAGGGATGTAAATAAGGTTGTTGCGACGTGGAAGAACCATTGTCCTAAAAGACGATTCTGCGCTATCCCGGTGCAAGTAGAACTACCGGAATCGCCCTCCAGGATTAGCACAGCACCGTAGAATGTGTGCACTCACAAGCTACGGTTGGAGATTAGAAACTTTGCCCAATATCGGATAGTGAGAAAGTGTGAATATGTTTTTTTTTTTTTGTGTATTAAACCGATGGGACCCACAGCCCCACGGCCCACGCCGCGCCGCGTCGCCACGAGCCCGAGCCCGAGTCGGCCCGGGTCGGTGCGCGCGTGCGTGTGTGGTTGCCATTCCACTTGGCCCATTATCCAACAAGATGTTCTAAGGTACTTCCCTATATAAATAAAGGAGATACTAGTTAATTCTTCCATGTGGGACAAGAGGTAATATTTCTTTGAGCATTGTTGAAACTTCCAACACTTTTATCCCCAAAATAAAACTTATCGATCATTGTTCTTCCCGTTTATTCTATTTTGTATGTTAGTATCATCTTATTTGCAAATAATTACAAATTAAGTTCATTTTAGAGTTAATATAAGATTCAATCAATTTAGATAAGGGTATTTTAATTGTTAATTATTTATTTTCGTTTTATGTATGAAAAGGATTATTAGTCAAAATCCAAAATCTTTGACTTTTACTCCCATATTTTAAATTAGATAAGGGGGTAATTTGGGGGGGGAATTCGTACTTACATCTTATGTATGGATAAGTTCATCTTTTTTATTTCCTAATAAACAAATACTTCGTGCAAGACATCAAATTCCATCTCCAAAAGTTTGATGGTCGCGGCACTCAATTGTATTTTCTGTGAAACTAATCGAGCGGCTGATTGGATAATCAACGTTGGTCACTTGGTTACTTCTTCTTCTTTTAGTGTTACTCCCTTGTAATAATTCGTCACTTTCTTCTATCCTTGTAACTAACGCATTTAGGAGTTCCCCATTTCTCTTCGAACTGAAGGTCTAATGTTATTTTCCTTACTATAAAAAAATTTCCTAATAAACAAATAACAGTAGTAATATTACATCGAGATATTAAAATATGTATTTAAGGAAAAGTATGGATGAACAATATTATTTTCTTGAAGGCATAAAAAAAACAATATTAGTCTTGCACATGTGAACCACCTGAGTAATTTATTAGTGCATAGATGTTTGTAAGGTTTCAAATAGTTGTCAGATGATGATGAAGATAAAGATAATACTTAATATATGATACATTAGCTCCTGTGGCTATATATCTCTTTTTTTAGTAGAAGCTCTTGTAAGCTATCTTGTTATTCTATTGTAATTTCTATCTTCTAGTTACTAGCTTTAGAATTGTATTTATCTTCTGTTAGCTAATGTAAAGCTTATCTTATGTCTTTCTTGCTGTAAAAACTTCTATGTACAACAGTGTAAGGCTTTAAATAACCTACCCATGTTGATTGAATTTATCAAGCCTAATACCAAACCTTTATATTACTTACTCTAGCTTATTAGATATGATTATTAATATCTTTAACTATCTATTAGTCAAAATCATAAAAACATTTGTTTTTTTACATATTAGTAAATAAAATGCAATTGAAGTTAATCGGGCAAAATTGGCATTAACAAAGCACCAACTTTGGCTTGGGTGCAAGGAGTACCACCAACTTTGACTAATAATCAGAAAATCACTAACTATTGGCATGGGTGCAGCATGTGATGAAACCGGTGGCCAAAGATTCTGCCAGAACCGGCAATCTCCGGTGAATTGTTTGGACGTCAGTGTCATTTGTGATTTGTGTTGCACCCATGACAAGAGTTGGTGATGTTCTGACTATCAGTTTAAAAGTGGTGTTGCTCCTTACACCCAATTTTATAATTGGTGTTATTAAGGCTAATGCTACAAAACATATTTTTTCATCTTTTTGCCTTTATTTATCCTTTTATCTATTTTTGTTCCAATTTTGCCAAAAAAAAAAAAAATTTGGGTTAATTTTGTATATTTCTATCTCTTATACACACAAGTTACTTTGTAGTTTTTATGTTTTCAACCTTATTTTATTGGTCTTGATTTTCTTTTAAGCATAAGCAAAGGTTACTCACCCTTTTGCTCTTTTTTGATTGATGGAGTTTTAATTAATTTTAGCTCTAATTATGGGTTTTCTTTCTTGTTTAATTTTGCGCTTCTATCTTTATGGTGTATTTTATACATTGTTTTGATGTCCATTTTATACTTGTTTCAAGAGTTTATATTAGTCCTCTTGAGTATTGAAGTTTTTGTTAGGTAAAGTAGGGAAAATATAGAAGAAAATAGTTATAAGTCAAAGGTGGTGGTGCTCATTGCACACTAGTAGTTGGTGCTACTAATTAAGGCTAACTATTCATTGGCACTGGCAAAATCTTTGGCCGTCGATGTCATTTATGACATGAGCTACTCCCAAGCCAATAATTGATGATCTTTTGGCCATTAGTCAAAGTTGGTGGTGCTCCTTGTACCCAAGCTATAGTTGGTGCCATTGAGGCCAATTTCGCCTTAAAGTTAGCATATATACATAGTGTAAAAGTCAAAGTATTGACAGATAATATTATGAAAAAATTAAACCATATATCACCACTATAATGTTTCTACAAATATCAGGTATCTTGTTACATCAAACTTTATAGTTTTTTACTTATAGATATTTATTTAATATTTTGTTATATTCATCTTGATATATACTTTCAAAATATCAACTTTTTACTTATAGATAACTGAATGTATACGTATTATTTGTGTTTTAGGAGACGTGAAATTTTACATATTGCAATTGATATGAGTCACATAAAGTGTTAGTTAAACAAAGTGATCGATCAAAATTGTACATTAGTAAGCATAGAAGTTAAATGATTGAAATTCTTGAGGACAAAGGAAATATATATCTACAAGATTTTTTTTGGATTGGTAAGATGAATTGCCCTACCAAACCGTAACCTCACACAGGTCACCCCAGTCCGGGTTAGCGGGCTAGACACTCTGAGAGTAAGGGGAGAGGGTAAGGGAAATCTCTACCCTTAAAATGCCCTTAGTGAGAATTGAACCCCCAACCTCAAGGTTGAAAGGCACAATCCCAACCAATAGTTGAAGCTTACCTTCGTAATATATATCTACAAGATTTTTTTTAAAAAAAAATGGTAAGATAAATTACATTAACGTCCTCTCACAGGGCACCTAAATACAACCTATCCTAAAGCCCTCCAAACCCCCCTGATGAGAATCGAACCCACAACATGTGGGTGGAAGATGAAAGGGCTTACCACTTTTCCACTCCCTCATTCTCAATATATATCTACAAGATGGTAAAGCATAAATTGGGTTGTATAATGAAGTAGTACTTCACCTTTATTTTTTTCTTATCTACAGAATTAATTTTCAATAAGCAAAAACTATAAAATGATTATATTTTAAAACTATATCTTGAAAAATCAACAACATTGTACATGATTATGTTTTTCCTTATCTGTAAAGTGGGTAGATTAAAACAAAACGAGGTAGTATAAGATGGTAAGCATTGCACAAAAATAAAAATAGTAGAGATTAAAAACAGACCTCCTTATTTTAACGAGAATAAAGTGAGCTGAGTCAGGGTAGTGTAAAGTTATTTTCTACGCGCGGGAAAATGATCATACTATCATTTCTCTCTCTCTCCTTTACTCATTCTTTACATTATATCATAGTCCCAACTCCCAATTCTCTAAAACACTAAACCCTAACCTGAATTAAAATCTCCCCTTTTCTCGTAATTATAAAGTGCTAGGGTTTTCAATTGTGTCACTTTTATCAACAAATTCATTGAATAAGATTATTAATCATCATCAATTATCATCATCATCATCTACATCATTGTAATTTTGGTTATAATTTCTGATTCTGTTTTCAATGTCTGGGTCCTTATTCCAAAAGAAATTCCTATTACATTTATCTAAGGAATAATGGATAGAAGCTAAGGAGGTAAAGTAAAGCTTTGCATTTGATAATTGGCTTTAGTGGCAAAATTAGCTTCAATGAGAATGGTTCGACCTGCTTGAGAAAGAGAGTTAGTTTTCCATATATTTATTAGTTTTCCATATATTTAGTTAGTTGAGAAGAAAATTTCTCTTGAATGTATCCCCAAAGGTGGCATTCTTACTATTTATAATCGGACAGCCCAAATACTTTCCTAATGAAATGGATTCCTCCATTTGTAGAATATTAGCAAAAGTAGCTAATGTAGAAGTCGGGATATTTTGAGTACATTGAAAAGCTGATTTGTGAAAGTTGACTAGTTGACCTAACAACGAATAGTACTTATCTAGGACATTTTTAATATTTTGGCAATCTGTCGGAAGTGGCTTTCGCAAAAAATCATGGTATCATTTGCGAAAGTAAGAAAAGGAATCTTAACTCTAGAGGTGGTCTAATTTTATCCCTATGGATTTGCTACCGCTAGTACCGGCTTCGATAAAGATGACGAGCTAAAAGCTCAGCACAAAGAATAAAAATATAGGGAGAAAAAGGATCCCCTTGGCGAATCCCCCGAGAAGGAGTAAAAGATTTACCTGAAATACCATTAACCAATGCTAAGAAAGAAACAGTAGTGATGCACTGTTTTAACCAACTAATCAACTGAGAGCGGTATCCCAATTTTTCGAAAGTAGTGAAGATGAAACTCCACTCTAATTGATCATATGCTTTTTCAATATTTTTATTTTTAAAGCAATCCACCCTTCCATACCTTTCTTATTTTACAAGGAATGAAAAACCTCAAGAGCTAATAACATATATAATATATTGGATAAGTCTTTGAGGAACAAAAGCTCCCTGCAGGGGATGAATAATTATTCCGATATCAACTTTGAGACGATTAGCTATAATTTTAGAAATGATTTTGTATATAGTAGAACAAAAGCTAATAGACCGAAAATGATTATGATTAGAAGGAGCTTTAATTTATGGAATAAGGGTGATAAATGTATGATTGATTTCTTTTAGAATATTACCCGAATTGAAAAAAGCTTTTAACCACTCGGAAAACCGAATTACCAACTGAAGTCCAATACTTTTGATTAAAAAAAAGGTAGTAATCCATGAGGCCTAGGTGATTTATCAAGAGTTAAATCAAAAGCTACATTTCTAACTTCTTCCATCGTTATTTCAGCACAAAGGAAATAGTTAATTTCTATTGATATTACAGTTTCAAGTAAACAAAGATCTAAATTATAAACAAAACAACATTGGGGATTAGACGTAAATCGCTTAATAAAGGCATTGGAGATACATTATTCTTCAATTAGTTTAAGGTGGGTTATTGGATTATCTTGAGCGTCTTTTATGGTAGTAATTAAATTGTGATTTCTTCTAATCGAGGCACAGACATGATAATACTTTAGTGTTTGCATCACCAAGTTTAATATGATTTGATTTGGCTTCAATCTTCCAATAGTTATCTTGGAAATTAAGAAGCTTAGCTTGCTTAGCTAGGAATTGACTTTGAGAAACTATAAGTTTAGGATAATCATCCTTAATTAGTAAATTAGCTTGGATAACTTTGAGTTTGTCCTCTACACTTCAAAGTTGTCTAAAAATATTCCCAATTTGAGTTTTAGACCAAATTTTTGCTCTGTCTTTAAGAAGCTTACACTTTATAGTGAGACAATACAAATAGGAACCATGAGACTTTGTACACCACACTTATTTTTATTAAGATATCAAAGTTTTTTCTAGTAGTCCACAATTTATCCAATCTAGGGGGGTATTTCTTACACTTAATCAAATTTAAAGAGAGAAATTTTTTGCAATGATCACATGTT
This sequence comes from Beta lomatogona, assembly GCA_947646795.1. Taxonomy (NCBI): domain Eukaryota; kingdom Viridiplantae; phylum Streptophyta; class Magnoliopsida; order Caryophyllales; family Amaranthaceae; genus Beta; species Beta lomatogona. The sequence goes on from CANSNZ010000728.1 coordinate 125,741, forward strand.
GTAAAATTTTGATATTGGATTTTGGCATTAACCAGTTTAAACTTGCAACTCCCTTATTTAATCGTTCTAGAATATTATTTGGGCCATGTTTTTCTCCGCCATGTGAAAGGCTAGCCAAGATAAGGAAGTTCAATACAATCAAGGGGAGTATAGAGATTATTCATGAAAGATAATCTAGAGAATCTAAACTCTGAACCCTCAGATTTATCTAAGTGAGAACTAAGTTCATTAAAATCTCCCAATATAACGAATGGACTAGAAAGCGTTTTAGCATAATCAATTAATTCTTCCCAAAATTCATGCTTATGAATGTGATGATTAGGAGGAGCATAGATAAAGATAAGAAAAAAATTGCAATTCATTGATAATAAGCTCACTTTACAAACCATAAATCTAGCAGCTATTTTGATAATAGGTAAACTAAAAGGTTTACAAGCATTGTCTTTCCACATCAACCAAATCCCACCTGCCAAACCAAAAGTGGGGAGGAAGTCAAAATGTTGAAATCCACAATGCCTAACACAACTAGGGCTGTTTAGAGTGTGGTCTGGACCGCACCAAAGCGCAACCCAAACCGTTTTTTTGCTGTTTGAGTTGGTTTGCGGTTTCAAAATTGCGGTTTGGGTTATGATTTCAAGCAAACCATGGTTTGCGGTTTGGGTTAGGTTTGAATTTTTGTAAACCGAAATCGCACCATAAACCGCAGTTTTATATGATTTTTTAAAAAAAATATTTTAACTATTTTGATTTTTTTAAAATACACTTGACAAGCTGGCATACGAGTATACTAATACGCGTATTAGGTATTTAGGCTTCATATTTATGTGGACTCTTTATATTTATTACCAATTTTTTTTTTACTCTTACAAAATTAATGTCGCGGAGGAAAAAATGGTTAAACCGCAAACCAAGCAGCACCAAACTATTTCGCGCGGTTCGGTTTGGGTTGGTTTGGGCAAAAGTGAGGTGCGGTTTGGGTTGGGAAAATGTCAAACCATATATTTGCGGTTTGGGTTGGGTTACATCCCAAACCGCACCAACCCAATCCGCGAACGCCCCTAAACACAACCCTCATAACGAGGAGATTGCACCTTGGTTTCACAAAGCATCATGACATAAACTTTATTGTAATTACATAAATCCTTCACTTCCTCTATTGCAAGATGCCTCTTGCAACCCCTAATATTCCAAAGATTGATATTTATAAAACAGTTCACAGGTGGGAGACAGAACTAGATTAAGTCCTGAAGAGGCTGAATCATCCTCATTGTTACTCTTTCTCCTCTTAGCAGAGCTGGAAGAATAGCAAAGCTCATTAGGGGCGCTAGCCCCTTCAACCCCCATCCCCTCAATTTGTTTCACAATTGAGGTCTTAGAGTTAATAGAGTGATATGAATTATCAGGCTGAGACAAATAGCCTTCTAGCATCTCATCATCAAAATGATCTTCCATAATGAAAGTATCATCATCCACTCCAGATTGATCCACATTGTTATCAAAGAATTTTTTTCATTATGAACATTAATATTTGATGCAAGGAGGTAAGCAAATGCAAATAGATCTTCAGGGTAGACCACCCTAATGGGAACTAGGGAAACAAGCTCATCACTGACTGTAGGAGGGGGAAGAGGAAGTATCCTAGCATCACATAGAGGCACTAGAGAATGCACATCATTATGTGGAGGACTTATCCCAACTCTAGCAGGAGAAGTAGCAAGAGTCTTAGCCCTAAAATCAGGCTCATCATCAGCGGAATCAACATTTATTGAAGGATTAGAGACCACAATAACTTTACCTTTATATTTACCCTTTATCAAAGAGATATAGGAATGCTTAACATTAACAGATTCAGAAACATCTTTGAACACAATGCCCTTAGCACCAGAATGCTTCTTAGCACGAGTAAAAATCTTAGCAGGAAAATTCTTCTTGTGTGAGCTAGAATACAGACCAGAAATAGTAGTAGAGTGAGATATAACAACATGCCTAGGTCTAGCCTCCGGCATATGTTTGCTTGCTCAGCTGTGGCGAGAAGCTTGTCTTGCCTATTACTCCCTCCGTCCCAGAATACTCTTGACACTTATCAGGGCACATAGTTTTAGATGATAAGTTGTTGTTTGGTTATCAATTGTTATTTTATTGAAAGGGTAGATGTGATAGGAGTTAAAGATAGTAAAAGTAGTATTATATATTTGGCGGAGAGAGTGTGTGGGCCAATGGTTAGAGTTGGTAGGTAATAGGAGTGTTATTATTTTATTTGGAGGACAAAGAGTGTGGGCCAATGGTTAAAAAGTAGAAGGATTAAAATAATAGTGGGTCTATCCAAAAATAGAAGTGTAAAAAGTATTCTGGAACAGATGAAAAAGGAAAGTGTAAAGAGTATTCTGGGACAGATGAAAAAGGAAAGTGTAAAGAGTATTCTGGGACGGAGGGAGTAGCATTTTTTAGAAATTCAGGCAACCATTTTTTCTTGGGATTTCTCAACATCCTTACTATAACTTCTCTTTGAGAAGAATATAACAATGAGCAATTGTCAATTACATGATCATCAAAGACACAAAATGAACATCCAAAAGAGAAATCTTCATACCATATAACATAACCATATGACACACTACCAACACGTAATATCTCAGCATACTCAAGCAAATGTTTAGTTATATCAACTCTAATACAAGCACGAGCAAAACATATTTTATGTCTTAACAATGACCTAGAATCCATTTTTATTAGAGAACCTACATTATTAACAGTAAGCATGTTAGCAACAGAATCAAAGTTTAAAAATTTAGCAAGGAATCTAGGTATCCTTACTCAAAGATCCACGCACTTAATCTCCTCAACATAGGGATCAATATGAACTCTAAGGATATATAAATAACAAAGAGCTCCCCTTGAACATGCCAAGGTCTTTCAGATCAGACCAAGAACAAATCACCGGGGTTGGCAAACCTCATTAAAACCCAATTGTTACCCATTTCAAGATAATCAACATCACCCTTAGAGAAATTCGAGTCTGCTTTAGTCCTAAAAATAATAGTTCTCATATCAATAGGATCACCCAACATCTTATCTACAAGACATGACTTAGACAAATCTTCAATATCTTTTTCTAACTTTAGGTAACTCATCTAAAACAATAGCTTCAGGATAGCAAGGTGGACCAGGAGGGTCATTCACAGACAAATTCACAAGATAATTTGAAGAAACATGGGGAACATGCACTAACAGGGGGGGGGGACTCACTTTCAGGAGATGATGAACTAATAGTGGGACCACCTTTCCTTGCATAACCCTCAAGAATAGCATCCTTGAAGGACTTAGGGTTTGCCATACTAGATAATCTAGCAAACTTATACCTCAAAAAACAAACTGGGACTTGAAACTCAAAAGAGAGTGAATAAAGTAAAGAATCAACATATTTCAGGGTAAACAGAACGGTACAAGAATATACCTTAGTTTGTAGCCTTTTAAATAGCATAAAAATTTAGGGTAAATCCAGTAGAACGAGAGACAAATACCATAGAGATAGAAGACAAAGTGATTACCACCAAAATGGATAACCAGAATGTCAAAAGGAGGATTAACAGAAGAAACAATTCATTGGAGTAGGTTTTAAGGAAGGAATTTAAGTGCGTTTGATAGTTCAATTGAATTGGGGATTTTTTCCTATAACTTTTCAGGACTAGGATTTCTAAGGGTATGAAGTTTGAGTGTCCTTGGGCTAGAATCTCTCTCATATTGGGCTCGTCCAAAATTAGTTACAGACCTCCTTATTTAGATGAGAATAATAAAGTGAGCTGAGTCAGAGTAGTGTAAAGTCTACTTTCTCCGCGCGGAAAAATGATCATATACTATCATCTCTCTCCTTTACTCATTCTTTACATTATATCACACTCCCCAAATTCTCTAAAACACTAAAACCCTAACTGAATCAAAATCTCCACTTTTTGTAATTATAAGTGCTAGGGTTTTCAATTTCGTCACTTTTTTATCAACAAATTCATCGAATGAGATTATTAATCATCATCAATTATCATCATCGTAAGTTTGGGTGTGTGTTCTGATTTTGCTTTCAATGTCATCGGTAAGTACAACTCCGACGACGCCGCATTATCACTTTGATAGTTTACCTTCGAAGCGCAAACTGGAAGATTACGATTCCACTTTAACTCGAATTCGCAAGAATTCGAGTTCCAATTGCAAGGGAAAATCGGTAATTGATCATGGATATGAATTAGCGACTTTTGAAAATAGTGGAAATCATCTCCTGCGAGGTGAATCAAGCAATTCAAATTGTGAGTCTACGATTTTTCCGCTGCAATTCTTTGTTAGGATGATATCTGGTGGAAAAACCCTAGTTTTACGCGCGAATTTGGATGATACAGTGGAGATGATTCACCAGAAAATTCAGAAGATTACAGGAGTTCCAGTGATGGAGCAAGGGTTGATATATAGAGGGAAACAGTTGCAGTGGGAGCAGACATTGAAGCAGTGCGGAATTCAGAATGATGCAGGGCTTCAATTGGTGGGGAGAATGCGTAGCACTAGTGATCCTCGAGCTTGGCGGGTAATTACCGAATTAGTTTCGATTATTTGTAGGATTTGTAGGAAAGAATTGCCCTTTGTTGATCTTCGTGTCGTTAAGATTAAGTTGGAACAGTTTATGGCACTCCCACTTGATAAAAAAAGTGACGCTCCATCATTTATATCCAATAATAACAAAAGAGTGATTCAGAGTAAAAAGAAAAGAATACCTGACAGTAGTAGCGATGATGAAGATGAGGATCATAAGAAGAATAAGAGTGATTATTGTAAGATTTTTATGGATGCTTGTGCTCCTCATGGTTTAGTGATGCTTTATGTGTCGAAGGAGAAGCAAAATCAGGAGTGTGCGGATGAATCTATCAGGTGTTTTGTGAATTTCGTGAAGGATTTCACCGGGAATTGTAGTGAGAGGGCTTATTGTGCTACAACGGTATTGGAATTCTGTAAATTGCTTAGGATGATGGTGCCAGAAGATGATTTGTTGTATATACATTGCAGGAGCAGTCTTGGGTCAATGCTGGCGAATGTCGAAGTGGGGAATGAGCATTACAGAGTGTGCGGTCGTGATGGGTCTGAAAGGGAGATCGGGGTTGCTATTGGAGATGTGTTTCCTTTTTTGAAGCAAGTGGAGCAGAGGATATTCAAGGACTTGGTGTTGACTGTTGAATCAGATGGCAGCGTTGGGCCTTTGAAACGAGATGTGTGTGATTTCTCTGCTTTTTTGCAGCCTGTGTTGTGTTTCATTGGGAGGGAACTTACTGCAGCAGCAAATTCACGTAAGGCTAAAGGAAGAACTAGGCCTTTGGCGGAGGAGGTTGATCTTCTCTTTTCACTATTCAATGAGTTAATTTGTTGTATTGATGAATGTCTTAAGAAATTGGAGCGATGCCTGGCCGTGAAGAAGGACAATGATGTGATTAATCGAAGTGGATGGGCTCAGTGTCTTGCTATTCTAAAAGAATTGCATAGCATTTCTCTTCTTTATCCAGGTTCAGAAGATCGGTTTTGGACCATAATGAGACAGAATAAGACAGCTGTCTGTGGCCTTATTGTTAGATATGCTAAGCGTGCTGATGACAATAGTTGGCTGCTGAAGCATAAGGATATCCTGGATTTTGAATCAAGGAGGCACTTAGCAATGTTGCTGTTCCCGGAGGTGAGAGAAGATTACGAGGAATTACACGAGATGTTAATTGACAGGTCCAGTTTGCTGGCTGAATCCTTTGAGTATATATCTAATGCACCAATATCTTCACTGCATGCTGGTCTCTTTATGGAATTCAAAAGTGAAGAAGCAACGGGTCCTGGTGTTTTGAGGGAGTGGTTTTGCTTAGTATGCCAAGCAATTTTTGATCCAGAAAATGCCCTTTTTGTTGCTTGCCCTTTGGACCGTCGAAGGTTCTTCCCTAGTCCAGGCAAGTAGTTCATAATCTCTTGTGCCTTCAACTTGAATGCTATGATACCTTTTTAGACATGTAAGTAATGACACCCATTGAATTTGATACGGTTGACATTCCACTATGAGGATATTTTTTGTGGTATCACCAATGGATTTTGAGATTTAATGGAACTTTTATGATCAAATTTCTGGGAGATTTACATTCCATTGTTTTTTATCTAATGTGGAACCCATACTACTATTTGAGTAGCTTGTTAGACATCATCGTAACAGAATACATGGAAACTAGAGGTTGTTCATCATTCCAGACACAAAATATATTATGCAGTCAGAGCTGGGTGATATCTCTCCTCCGCTGTTTGTCTTTAGCTATAGGCATAAGTACCACCATGCAGCAAAAACAGAGAACTTGCTTTTTGCTAAAAAAATTGAAAAGTCAAGCTTGTCTTTCATCTTAACCTGATTATTCATCATACAGTTTCTTGCTTAAGGTGTGCAAAGGAACGCTTCCTATGTTGTATTATTCATTATGTGAAGTCCTGCAAGCTTTTTCTTCATACTTCTTTGTTTTGCTGGGTAATCCCTGGAATTCATATGATCTGTTTCTTAGCTTTCCTCTTAATTTGTTGTGCAGCATCTAAGGTACATCCCCTACATCTTCGGTACTTCCAATTTTCGGGTAGGGTGATCGCTTTGGCCATGATGCATAAGATTCAAGTTGGTGTTGTTCTAGATCGTGTCTTTTTCTTGCAATTGGCTGGAAGAAAAGTTTCCATGGAAGATATACGGGATGCAGATCCATGTATCTATAATAGCTGCAAACAAATATTGGAGATGGATGCTGAATTTGTGGATTCTGATGGTTTGGGATTGACTTTTAGTACTGAAGTTGAAGAGCTAGGAACAAGGAAGGTTGTGGAACTATGTCCTGGAGGGACAGGCATTGCGTTGAACAGTGAGAACAGGCAGAAATATGTCGACCTGATTGTTCAGCATCATTTTGTCACATCTGTTGCTGAACAAGTGTCCTGTTTTGCTCAAGGTTTTGCTGACATTCTTGCTGAAGGAAAACTTCGAGAAACCTTTTTTGAAAGCTTAGAGCTGGAAGATCTCGATTGGATGTTGCTTGGAAGTGGAAGTGATATCTGTGTCAAAGATTGGAAGTTACATACTGACTATCATGGCTATAAAAAGTCCGATCCTCAGATGGTTTGGTTTTGGGAGGTATGTAGAAGCAGTATGTTTGTCATCTTGTGTTGTTTTTCCTCTTTCCATGTAGAAGTGTTGAATTATTTATTCATTTGTGTGAATTTAAGAAGCAGTCAGGTCCTTAGCTTTTTATACTAGTTTCTCCTTGAAACTCTGCTGCTTATTTTCTTCCTTCCTTTTCTTTTCTTTTCTTTTTTCCATTGTTTCTTGGACTGAGTAGTGGTGTGTTAGTGGAGTTTGGTTATGCTGACATCCTATTTATGGTGTCTGTTCACTATGCTACGAAGGGCCAAGATCACAATTCACAGCAGGGCAGTCTTTCCTTTTCATGTTGTTGACAATTTGGTTAGCCTTAGAGTTGTTGTTTTAGGGAAGTAAAATTCCCCTTTTATAGGGTCTGGAATTAAAGCCACATCCCAAAATATTCCGACCACTAGAGGACATAGTGGTGCCATTGTCGAGCATAACTGGCAGCAAAAATGGGGAAGGAGAGAGATAAGGCTGAATGAACACATATAACTTCCTTACCCTCAAACAGCCCTATGTGGATACAACCATAAGTTTAGTTACTGCCAAACTGACCAGAGCCAATCCTTTGGGAGAGAAAGAAGTGATGAGAAGGAGTTACTCGAAGATGGATCATAATCTTGGAGAAAGTTGGCCACCTGTGCTGTCAAGTGTCAACAGTGTTGGACAAGGTGCAATCTTGTTAAGAGTTGGATCTTTCTCTGGCCTTAAAGAGAGGAACTCTATGGCCATATTAAAAAAAAAGGGGGTTTTCTACATTATACCCTTGTGTTTCTTCAGATTCTACGTTGTACCCAACCCTTTCCAAAATTCGGCGCGCTACCCTTAAATTAACATTTTTTTTAATACACCATGCCCCCCGCTGCTAAGTAGACGTCATCAATTTTGTTTACCTTTTATAATATAGTGAATTTATTTAACTTGTACATAGTTAAACTTTTGGAGGAAATATTTATAAGTCAGATTATGTTTACTAAATTACAAAAAGTAAACGAAATTAATGATGCATAGTTAATGGCTGGGGTATTGTGCATTGTAAAAGGTAAGTTTAAGGGTACTGTGTGGAATTTGAAAAGGTTGGCTTACAACATAGAAACTTAAGAAAGACAAGGGTTAATGTAGAAAACAACGGTGGTCTAGGAAAATGTAAGCACCGGTGTTATTATTCAATAATCACAAGCCTTATGTCGGCATTGTAAACAGGGAAAAGTGATGAAGAGGGGACAGTGTCAATGCGAGAAACTGGTGGAAGGACACCAGTGTCTTTGGTGGTGATGGTGGGACAGTACAGGGAGCTGTTAAGAGGAGAGAGTGATTATTTAACAGAAGGGGGGGACTTGGGGGAGTTTGAGAAATAAATTTTCTCATTTTTAGGAGAACAAATTACTTCTAACTGAATCGTTAATTTTAGTTCATTTGTCTCCTGGATTTCCCCTCATTCCTGACACCTCCTTGGTAGAGTTGCCTCCCTTCGGATTTTAAGTTCTGTAAATGTAATGTTGTGCTATATGGTTACAACATGGAAATGGTGCTTTCAGACGAATCTTTCTGCGTTCTTGCGTTCCTTTCACATTAGAGATCTTCATCCATGACGAATCTCGGAGGTTTCTTTTCTGGCATATCCCAGGAAAATGATAACACTTGTCTGAGTTAATGTGATCACATTCATCTTTGGTGATTTGTGGTACAAATATCAAAGTTGCAAGGAAATAAATTGTGATTTATACTATACATAATCCTTAGATGATTTGCAGTACAAATATGAAGGTAGCATGGTAATTCTAGTTTAAGTCCTATAAATTTTCTTGGTATTATGTGTCGTTGCTAGCTGTTTTCTCTATGCATTATTTGCAATGTTGATGCATGATTGATTTTATTTATCACCACTAGAAGAAGTTTTATCAGGTGTTATACTTTTTTCAATAAGTTCTAGAACTAGGAACTAAAACTAGGTCTTGTACTCTTATACGGCCCTTTTGGTTGTTGGTTATGAATAGTGGTAACGCAAATGAATTTGTATGTAAATTTGTGAAAAAGTCATTGTTCATTACCCCATGGTAATGCTAATTTATCTTAAAGTGTGTATTTTTTCTCTTAAATTTTCATTCCCATCCAATACCACCTTGTAGGTAACGAGTGGTAATGATAATTGCTTTCCCTTGGAGAAAAAACACAAGCTTAGGGGTGAGATTCTCCCGATTCTCCCCAAGGAGGAAAAAAAACACAAATTTGGGGGTTGAAATTGCCTCCCCATGGAGATTTTAAGGGTGTTTCCCTTGTAATATTACACTTAAAAATCATTCCCATCACCATCATTCATTAACGACTACCAAACGGGCCGTATTTGAGAAATAGGTCCTACTGAGTGATATTGTTGTAGCTATGAAATTTTTGACCCTGGAGGAGTTTGATAGTGAATATTTTCATGTTTGTTCACTAAGCTCAAAATCAGTAGTCTTATTGAGAGAAAGTATATCAGTATCATACTACAGAATTGGGAGAAATTGCTGACAAATTATAGTGAAACACTTCTTAAATTTGATCTTAGACCCTGAAAGAGACTAACCAATCTCGGGGATTTTAACCCCCCCAAAAAAAAATAAAATAAAATAAAAATCTCCCATTTATCACCTACAATGCACATACCTGAATTTAATTGAACTTATATGAACATATTGAAACTGATTCTAGTTGTGTTTTGAACTTGGGTATTGTCTAACCTTATTTAACCAAAGTTTACCTAAAACTTAGTTTCTTAAGGTGAGAAGAATAAAACTGGAATTTAATATAAAGAATTGCAAAGACACTTTATATTTGCTGTCTGTTAAAGAAGCTGTGACCTCTGTAAAACTTTGCAGGTGGTTGGAGAATTAAACGCTGAGCAGAAAAAGACACTTCTTTTCTTTTGGACATCAGTGAAGTATCTTCCTGTGGAAGGTTTTCGCGGTTTGGCATCTCGAGTGCACATCGACAAATGTTTGGAGTCTCAAGATCACTTGCCCTCATCCCATACATGCTTTTACCGTATTTGTATCCCAGAGTATCCATCAAAGGCTGTCATGCGAGAACGTCTCCTTGTGATCACTCGAGAACATGTAAGCTGCAGCTTTGGTACTTGGTGATTTTGATGTTATAAGCTAGCCGTGGACATTGGTATATGCACATAAAAAGAAGGCTTTAATTTAGAGTTTGTACAGATTTATTAGTTAGTTTGTGACTTGCAAGTTCGTGCCATAGAGATGGTGCTTTTGCCTTGACAAAGTTCCGAAGTAATTATGTCCATTCACCAGCGGACTATTTATTGTAAAGAGTTCACTTAGTTGAAAGTTGCTGCTCCAAAATTTCTTATCTGTGTGCTTTCCAGCAAATTCTGTGTCAGACAGTCTAATTGGCAGACCATCTATTACTATTAGTTACAAAAAACAAACATATATGTAGTTTCACAAAATACGTAAAAAGTTGCCATATTAAAAGAAAGGGTAACTTTTTAAGTATCTTACTTTAGACAGTAGTCATCTGGTGCTTCTATAGTTGCTCTCTTTTCTACAACAGTTTCGTATTTTGTGGAACAATGGTTCGGAATTATGGCCTGAAAATCAGGTACAGAATTGCAAATTAAAGTTTTTGTCAATTCACAAGATATATGCGCTATAGCGCAACTAAGCTGCGATGCCACGTAGGATTATCTGCGCTATAGCGCAGACCTTTTCACGGAAAAGTTTCCGTCGAGAATGATACAAGGAAAATTAGGAGGAAACTTAATAAAGGAGAATAAAAATCTGGAAATATTATGGAAATAGGTAGATTGTTTTCTTAATTTAGTGAATAATTCTGGATCATTCTCAATTTCGGTGACTATGTCACATTTTCTAAAATGTTTGAGGTATAAAAATAAAAATAGTAATAATAAAAATAGAAATTAAATAGAAATAATTAATAAATATTAGAAAAAACATAGAAAATAAGTTGGAAAATTGTAGAAAAACTATAAAATTGTAAATGCTTAGGAAAATTACGAAAATGCCATTGAAAATTGAAATATTGTCTAAAAATTATAGGAAAATATGAAATATTCGGGAAAATTCTCGAAACGCGTTTTAAGCCTTGAAAATTGACAACGACTCCGAAATCGTCCAAAATAGATATCAAAGGGAGTATGAGGTGACACTTGAACATATTTTTCAGGACCGAATTTATTACGACACAATACAATCCAATGGCACAAACTTTGGTGTATACAACTTCGTACGATAACTAAACGAGCACTTATTTATTTATTCATTATTCTTATGATGTAAATTAACTATGAAAATTAACCGTGAGTCCTTGATGAAAGCTTTTCAAATTTATGTCCTTAGGGCCTATTTACGTTCTTGAAAAAAGCTCGAACCGAACTAAAGCGAAAACAACTGAAAGTAATATTTTATGAGAGAAGGAAATTAAGAGCTGAACTGAACTTAAAGCTGAAGTAAACAGGCCGCTCTTGTAGGTAAAAAATTACTCTCTCTCTCCGTCGCAATTTAAGTGTGATACTCGTACTTCGTGTCTGGGCTTCGACGGCGGAGCGCGGTTGCGGTTGTGGTTCCGGTGTTGTTTCATGGCGGTGGTGGTTCCGGTGTTGTTTCATGGCGGTGGATTTCGGCTTTCAGGGTTTCTTGCAATTGTCGAGCAGTATCTGACTAGCAGATTGTCCTTTTTCAAGTATTCGACCTTGATTGCTTGATCATCATGGTAAATTGTTGTTGTTGTTTAGAATTCCTTTTAATTCCAGAATTTAGGGTTGCTTTTTTTTTTTCCTTAAATATCAAATTTTTGCCCTAATTTTAATTTCATACTCTTAACACATGAGGAATTAGGGATGAATTTGTTGCTCTATATGTTGAATGCTCTATATGTTGAATTATATTCCAGATCTATTTGGAGTCAATTGTTGTTATTTTGCTTAACTAGCCCCAATTCTTAGGTCCAATTATAATCAATAAAGTCCCCCTCAAAAAAAAAAAAATTATAATCAATAAAGGACAAAATATTTATCACAGACTGTAAGAGTATTTGAACACAGATTGTTCAGATTGTAAGAATTTTAAACACTCTCTAAAATTACTCATTCTTGTCTTTGTTTTGTTACTTTTTAATTAATTTTTTTGGGGTTTTCTTCTCGTACACTTGATCTTCTGTTTGACCCACTTGATAAAATCTCTTAAAGTTGGAATTTTTGTTGTTATTTTTGTAGGGAACTTTGAATGATTCAGAAAGGGCCAATTTAGTTGAAGCTCTAAAACCTATAATGTGAGTTGTAAAAGTAAAGGGTAATAGTCAAGGGAAGAACGTGGAACATTATTGTACAGGTTTCACACTTAATTCTAAGGGTCTAATTATGTCATGTTCAAGTAGTTTTGATTATATTGCCAAAGTAGAGGTTCATGTCCGAAGACTTGATAAGGGTACTTTTGATAATGCCAAGGTAGTCCATAAACATCGTGAGTGGGATTTGATCATGTTACAAGTTGATAATACTGATGATGATTTGGTAGTCAGAGATTTCGCAGCAGAGGGAACAATAGTGGCGGGCGAGCCTTTATTGTGCATTGCTCATTATGTTGCTGCCTCGTTGTTGATTGGGCGTGCAGCATATGAGTGTTTCAGTGACGTTCCTGCTCTTTCTAGTGGTGCTGATTCTGATTCGGATGCTCAGTTTTGTTGTGATTATCCGTTTTTTGCTTTAGACACCCCCTGCACAACATCGCACAATGGGACATATATGGAATAACCATACACTTAGTGAGTTTACGGGCAAACAATTCCGAAAGTATCGGAAACTTCATCCCATGATTCCAATTATCCAGTGCACTGGTTTTATGATTAGGAGCGATTCTATGTTTGGTAGTCCAGTTTTTAATACAAATGGGGAGATAGTTGGGATGCTAGTCTGTAAATATGATTGGAGCGTCGAAATTGCTGTACATGTTGCGCAACTCAAAGTATTCTGCAACAAGGTGTTGGGGAAACTCGAAGCTTCTTCATCGACAGTTGGTTAGATGCAAGGTTTGTTTGTTCGTTTCATTTATGAATAGCTATATAGTATATCTTGACGATTGTTATGTTTCATATACTACATTATATGTGCGGTGTTTTGGTGATAAATTATGTTTTGGTGATATGATCCTGTAGTTAACAACCTATCAAACTCTGCTATCAATTTTTTAGTTCTTATTCACTTGCCTACAGATCAGATAATATGTCTAAATTAAATATTCCTTCCATTCTAGAATATAGTTCCCATTTCCATTTTGGGTGTCCCAAAATATAGTTCCCATTTCCATATTTAGTTCCACATTTTTCCGTAATTTGTCTAGAAAAACCGTGTCCCATCATTTACTTGCTTCTTGAATTTTGTTTTTTTGCTTTGTTTATTCAACCCAAGTGTTACAATCAATGCTCTTTCACCAATTATTCTCCATTTTCTCTCCTAAAATCATCTTTTCCCATAAAACATTTATTTAAATAAACAAAAAATCTTTACTATCCCTCTTAGATTCTACTTTGCATAAATTACCGTGAAAAAGGAAATGGGAACTATATTTTGGGACGGAGGGAGTATTATGCAAGACGCATCTGTCACCATTCTAATGCTAACTGGTTTACCACTCATCGATCTTCATTAGTGTTTCAGAACGCAAGGATTTCGCTGCCATATGATTTAAGTCTCCTTAATCTATAGTTTTAAGTGTCAGTATCACGATTGAAATTGGCTTAGTAAGTTTTTACATTTGTAGCTGGCCTGTAATTACACATTTCCACATGCAATGGTCGTAGACCTGTTAGGGTCGGGTCATCTCGGGTTATGGGTTACTTTGGGTCGGGTCATTTCGGATTGCGGGTTGAAAACTGTAGGACCCTAACCCAAATTTTTCGGGTTCGGGTTGACCCAACGGGTTTGCACGTAATTATTTTTTAAAAAAATTTGCCTAAAAATTAATAAATTTTAGGCATTTCAAACTTTTTTCGCCTTTTTTTCTTTTTTGCGCCTTATTATTTTCACCCTGGAAGCAACAAATGATGTCAATTATGATTCTAATGAGATTAAGATCCAATTAAATAGAAAAAACTTAATAATATTGAATAAGAGATGATTTGAACTACCCATTTTGTCATTATTTTCAAAAATATAGATAAATAAAAAAAGCCATTTTGACCCAACGGGTTAACCCTGACCCAACCCATTTTGACCCGCCATTTTACGGGTTAAACTGGTTCGGGTTAGAATGGGTTTGGGGTTGGAAAATTGTGTTCAAAACCCAAAAAATTGGGTCGGGTTAACGGGTTGGGTCAAGTTTTGACAGGTCTAAATGGTCGTCACAACATGGCAAACCTGTAGTGCTTGTTGGTTGTTAACTTGTTATTACTCACTGACAGGTTGAACCATAAGGGGGTCTGCAGCCCTTCTATCGAACTTCATGTGGTACTGCCCTTCATACTTAGCTCCTCTATGGTTTTCATACATGTGCTGCAGTTTAATGGTTCTCTTTCCCTTTGGCTTTTCAAGTCAATCTAGGTATAAATCAGTTTTGCATATGGCTTTAAATTGATTGTTAGTTAAATCTGTTCAGTGTTCTTAATTACTCCGTGACACTCACTCTTGTGCAACTTCACTTATAAGTTGTTGTTTCATACTTTCATATGTATCTTGAACAAGCTTTCTCGTTGCCTAAGAGACGTGGTTGATATTTTTTTCCTTGTGGCCTGACAGGGATCCTGTGGCAGGCATGCAATTGTGGAGAAGAGAATTTTGATGGAGGAAGAAATTGACCCTTTTTTTTTATGTAGTTGGTGGCTGAATGTCTTGATCTTTTGTTAACAAATCTTGCAACTGTTTATTTAGTACTCCTCTACTCCATACGTTAGTTATATGGCTATCACTGTTACACACTTTTAAGCCTGTTGCCCTGACTCCTGACCTGTAGCTGTGATTTGAGTAATGGTGAATTTATTGTTGCGCAGTGAACATCATTGCTCTGATTATGTGCTGCTTTACTTGTAGTCTGAATTCAACGCGCTTAAATTGGGCAGGCATTATTAAAAAGGGAAATTTGTCAAAAAACCTTTTACAAGTTCGTTTTGCGAAAAAAACCTTATAAAGGATTTTTGCGAAAACAAACCAAAATCAAAATTATTTTGCGAAAACAAACCAAAATCAAAATTATTTTTTTGCAAGATGAAACCTAGCCACCACTACCAACAACCCCCAATCCTCCCTCCCACCCCTTCGGGCGGCACCCCCCCCTCTTCGCCCCTACCCTCTCTCCTCTCCATTCTTCCCTCCCTCACCCCTCACCCCCTCCCCTCAGGCAGCCCCACCCCCTTCGCCCACCCGAAACCCCCCTCCCTCCACCCCTCGGGCAGCAACCGTCCCTCCTCTCATCTCACTTCGTCCATTTCCCCATTGCTTTGCGCCACCCCAAAACCCCCTCGCAACCCCCTCCCGCATAACCCCACCCCCATTTTCGTTATCTCTTGCTCTATCTCTCTCCGTTATCTACTGCTCTCTCTCTCTCCTATCTTTATGCTTTAGGGCGTCGGAAAAACCTTAGTTGGGTGGGGGGAGTGGGAGGGGGTTGCGAACGGGCGGGGATGGACGAAGGGAGAGGGAGAGGTGAGGAGGAAGAAGGAGATGAGAGGGGTAGGGCGAAGGGTGGGGGAAGCTGCCTGAGGGAGGTGAAGGGAGGAGTTGAGGGGGCTGCTGGTGGGGGTGGGATGGGCTACAGTGGTGGGGGCTGGGGTGGGGGTGAAGTGGGGGCTGTAGGGGTGGGTGGGTGCTAGCGGCGGTGGTGGTAGTGGTGGTTAGGTGGTGGTCAACGCCGGAATTAAGATGGTCAACGGGAAAATGGCCTTAGGTTTCATTTGCAAAATAATTTTGATTTTGGTTTGTTTTTCGCAAAAAATGCTTTTATAAGGTTTTTTTCGCAAAAATGAACTTGTAAAAGGTTTTTTTGACAAATTTGCCTTATTAAAATGAAGTATTAGCCAATTTGCCTCATCAAGCAATACATCACAAATAACATCATGAGCGCTCGCATGCCGATATGTATATATATCTTCTTACGTTTTCAAATAGATGCAACAAAAGAATTTTTAATCTCTCAAAAAATACCCCTTTGTTACATCTATTTGAAAACGAAGGGAAGTATATAAAATAGTAGCAATTTTCCCTCTCTTTTTCGATGTTATATACTCCTTAAATAAATAAATTAATCTTCATATTGAACCATCTCATAGGTTTTAGTCTATTTTAATCTTCTGTTTAATTGTCCGAATAATTGTTAACGTTCATCACAATCAACCAAACCCTTTGCATAATTTAGACTTATATAATTGATAATTATTAACTTGCTATCTTTCTGTGGATATGATCTAAACTTCCGTATCTACATTAGTTAGTGGTTGCTAGGTTTACTTTTGATTGAGCAATAGCCTCGTCAAGCACTCTAATGTTTATTTCGAAATGATTAGATCTAATAAAATCAGAAAAATTCAGATTATATAAGAAAAATTACAAATAATGCCTCCATGCGCCTCTACCAACATGCTATTGCTACGCTATTGCCACTAACAAGCGAAATCTGCGAGTTTGTTTGTGAGATAATATCAATTGGACAATTAATTAATTAATGTGACCACCTCATTGTTAGTTAATTGTAGGATCAAATTAGCGACGTAATTTAGTTCCTTTTACCTAAATTCATGCCCATCCTATTTATTGTCAAATGAATCGTGTTTATTGCATAATGGATCCATAAAAGCCCTAGGTTTTAATCATATAGTTTTAACCCCTTTATTTTTAATTAATCTTTTAATTAGTTTAATATTAATCCCTTTAATTTAGTTTTCTTTATTATTTTAGTTTAATCAACCATCAACTTATTTTCCAACCTTGTTAGTAATAGTGAACTTAATTCAATTAGTGAATTAATCCGACCTTCCTGAGTGGTTCGGCCCTACTTATCCAACTATACTAGTTAGGTATTTAGGTATTATTTTTGGTAGTCAACGATCCTATCACCAATCTACATTAGTTCATGATTGATTGGTTGCTATGTTTACTTTTGATTAGGTGTGTGATAGTGTCGTCAAGCGCTCTAGTCATCAAATAAAATTAGAAAAAATTTAATCGGATAAGAAAAATTATGATGACGCCTCCATGAACCTCCACCAACTTGCTATTGCTACTACCATCACTAACACCATAACAAAGCCACCGCCATGAGTCAGTTGCCACATGTGTTCCAAGCACTATAGCGCATAATCCATGACCCATGCTATGCTTGTGCCTACACCGCGCTATATCACGAGATATTTGTGCTATAGTGCAACTAGCTGCGATGCCACACAGGATTATCTGCCCTATAGCGCAGACCTTTTCACGGAAAGTTTCCTTAATAATCCGGGGATATTAAGAAGGAAACTTAGAAGAATAAAGGAGAATAAAATTCCTGGAAAAATTATAGAAATGGGGGTAGATTGTT
>CANSNZ010000729.1:0-65000 GCA_947646795.1 Beta lomatogona
GAGGAGGTGGGCTGTGTTTGTGAAGAGGTCCAAGAAGCTTCTAACAAATGCTCAAATTCTCAACAACCTCCGGGCACAACAAAAGTTGAAATGCAAGCAGAAAACCACCATTGCAAAAGAGTGTAAGAAGGGCGACCATTCTCAACGACTCCATGGTGATCGCCCAAAGACAAAAGTATGCTTCAAGGATTATGGACAAGGCCGCATTTATTTTTGTATTCTTGTATAATGTTTTGTTTGATATTTCTAAAATATTCACGTTGTTATGTTGCTTTGGAGACATATAACCCACAAAATGCAAGAGGTTGCTAATTCAAGCCATGCACCCCCGCATCAAGTGCTCCACAAGGTAGTCAAAGTAGTATTTATCAACCAACATTCTCCCACCAAGCAAGTCAATCCAAAATCTCCAACAAAGAGAAGACAACGGAGGTTTTTAGAGCAAAAATGCCTATCCAACCCAAGAAGAAGACTTTATCAAAAATCAAAATGAGGCAATATAGAAGTTATTTTTGTAACCGACACAATATTAGGACAATGAATTGTTGTTCGATCAACATTTTGGATATTATTTTCAGCTTTATGCAACCTTTAACAATGGATTTTGTGCTCGCTTGTTTTGAATGTACTAATTGATTGAAATCATCCGTAATCCAAGGTTCATGATATATGCAAATTTCTTTGACAATACTCATAACTTGAGTAAAATTCTTCATTGACTAACAATTGCTACAAAATTCTTCATTTGAATACATAAAGGAATCAACTTAAATTCCTACAAAGCAAGCTTGCTCTTAAAAGGAGACTAAGTAACTTCCTACATAACAACTACTTTCACAAAAGCCATGAAAACTAACCCCAATACAAAACCCATTCCAAATAGAAGGTGTCCCTGACCCCCCGCATTTTTCTTCACGTTGTGGGATAACTTGCATTTCTTCATCGCCTTCTCATTTGTAAGAGTTAATTTGCAATTTTGTTCTTGCAACTTCGACACTTCCAATTTTAGAAAGCCAATGTCAGCTTTGTAGGAGCTTCTTCTCCAATAATAACCGATTAGTGACAATCCTTTGCCACTCTAAAATGTCATCATCCACCCAATGAAAAAATTGCAACCTTTTTTACCTCTATCCGGATTAGAGAATTTGCACCCAAGGAACCTTCTAACCGGGTTCTTCGTAGTCCATGAAGTTAGCATCTTTGGTGGGATGCCACGTCGCACTTGTTGGGCAATGTCTTAGTTGATTGGTAAGTGTTGCTTGACATCCTTCCAAAAATAAATTAAACAATGTTTAAATCATGAAGGTTTGTCAAAAATCCTTAAATAAAACCACAATTTGGTGAATTTGATAAATTTCACAACCCCAATTTGAAAACCTAATTTCTTACAATCGGGAATTCATAACCATTAACAAGTAAATAAAAAATTTGTAGAGAGTAGGAACCATTTACCCGATTTTCGACGCGAGATGAAAAATGTGAATCTTGTTGGTCTTCTTCAAATGATTTGAATGTGGAAAGATGAGAGAGAATGGTGTGATGTGAAGAGAGATGAGATGAGAGAGAATGGTGTTTCAAGGAATGGGGAAGAGGTGTGTCGAATGAATTTGGGAAAGTAGTTAAGGGAATTTGTCAAGTGGGGCCCACCAAACGAAATTACTAACGTTCATCGTCCATTGGTAGTGCTACCAAAAAAAAAACATGATAAAAGCGTAGTTGTTTTAAAATTTAGACATATTAGGTAGTTGTTTTCAAAAAACTTGCAATTAATAAGTAGTTTTTGACAAAAAATCCTAATCTTCTACAAGAGTAGGGATGTTAATGGGCGGGAATAGGGTGGATGTAGATTATGATTCCCCCAAACTAATGAGGCGTTTGGTCGGGGTATTGTGGGAAAGGGTAAGTGAATCAATAGACTTGATTCTCTTACTCGTTTGTTTGCTTAAATTAGAGGTGATCATGGGCCGGGCCCGGCCAAAAAAATTGCCCATTGGCCCGGGCCCGGCTAAAAAAATTGCCCATAGGCCGGCCGAGCTCAAATCCGGGCCAAAAATTTGTGCCTAAAGCCCGTTATTCTCGGGCGGTCGAGCTGGGACTTTTTTGGACCAAAACGGGCCGGGCAAAAATTAGACTAAAAAAATCTTTTTGACTTGTCCAAAGCCCGCCCAAAAAAAAAAGGGAAAACCGCCTAAAC
The DNA here is from genome assembly GCA_947646795.1 of Beta lomatogona. NCBI lineage: Eukaryota > Viridiplantae > Streptophyta > Magnoliopsida > Caryophyllales > Amaranthaceae > Beta > Beta lomatogona. Next base: position 2,195 of record CANSNZ010000729.1, read on the forward strand.
TCGCCAAAAACCGGGCCAGGGCCGAGCGGAGTTGATCACCTATAACCCAAATCAACAAAACCCTTTACCCTCTCCTTACCCCAAAGTCTCTGCTCTCGTTCCCCTACCCCCCAAGGGTTTCCACTTACCACTTTCTTTGACTTATTATTGACTTCTCTTTGACCACCCAACCACCCCTTGACCCAACCATTCAACCACACCCGACCATCGAACCACCACCACCACCGCGCACTCTACCACCGCAACTCGACCCCTCCACCACAACACACCATACCACGCAACCACCGCCAGAAACACCCCAACCATCCACAACCTAAACGACGAAGGGGAGGAGAGGGAGAGAACGCGGTGGTGCAAGGGGAGAGGGAGACCGCGACGGCAGGGGAGGGGAAGGAGATAACTTGGCCGAGGGGAGGGGAGGAGAGACCACGACAGTCCGCAGGAAGGGGATAACACAACGGGCAGTAGGGGAGGGGGACAACGCGACGGGGTAGGGAGGGAGGGGAGAACGCGACGGTGCAAGGGAGGGAGGGGAGGGGGAACAACGTGACGGCACGGGGAGGGAGGGGGAGAACGCGACGGTGCGGGGAGGGGAGGGGACACGGCGCAGGGGAGGGGGAGGCGCCGCCGGGAAGGGAAGATCGGGGGGCCGACGAGGTGGCGTTAATGGGGGTAGGGAGGCGGCGTAGGAATAGCAACGAGAGGGAGGAGTGGTGGTGCGTAGGAGAACCGCCGCCGGAAGGGTAAGAGGAGGAAGAAAGAGAATTGACATTGTCTTAACCAAACATCACTCTAAATCTAAGGGTTTCTTTTCCTTTCCCCTTCTCCCCTTTCTTGATTTCATTCCCTTTACTCCAGTAGAACCAAACGCACCCTTAAAAGGCTATGAAATTGAAACCATCTTGCCGTCCTAAGTCTAATTTTTTCATTCTTTCTAGTGCATGCTTTAAATGTACTAAAATCACAATATCTAACTATCATTATGATCTATAATGAACTTTTTTTTAATATACATTACTACATTAGTACTTCCTCCTATTTTGATTTGATGGCTCATAAATGTAGTTGCTTTTGTCAATTTATCCCATTTTTTAATCAAAATAATAGTTTTTTTTTTTTTTGAAAAATTGTGTAAGGTGGACTCTGGATCTCTGATGTCTGTAAGTACCTCTAAATTATGGAGGCCCAGGAGTAAGTTACGGATGGTAGGGCAATTGGCGGCTTTTATCTAGTGTATTGAGGCTATATTTTGAATATAGGGATCTTCATCATACAAGGTTGCTGTGGTGTAGTGGTTATCACGTCAGTCTTACACACTGAAGGTCCCCAGTTCGATCCTGGGCAGCAACATTTTTTCCTTTTGACATCCTTTGAACTCTTATTTCAATTCGCCAATTCCCTGTTTTGATTAATCAATCATATAGTAATGCCTCAGTATGATGTATATTTTTTTCTGGTGAATGTAATATGAAGGTATGATGTATATGACATTATGTCATATAATATGCAGTGGCAGATCTTATCGGAGGTGGGCAGGAAGCTCCCTAAATCTTAGTCCAAACCAAAAACATTAAGCAAAAATAGCGCAGGAGCTCAATAAATAGTGATTGGTCCCCCGGTGATTTTTGTTTGAAATAACAATTTTTTATATTGCAAAAGCATTAATTATAACAGTTTGATAGAGAAGCAGTGATGAGACAGGGGAAAGTAAAAAATAAAGAGAGAACAGAGACAAATTGATAAGAACCACCTATTTTATAATTTCAATAATTTTTTATAGTGGAGATGGTTCCTTACATCTAATAAGGAGTGTAAAAGTCTTATATGGACCTGGTCCACACTAAATTAGTGTGGACCTAATGTTAATTCATGTGATTTATGAAAAAAGGGTCACTATATTAAAAAATAGATATAAAAATTAAGTAGATATAGATTCTAAAGTTTGATTATGTAAAAAAAAAAGGTTACTATGTCACAAACTGAAAATTGCATCACGATAAACTAATGTAAGAAAGAGTGACTATATTAAAAAAAACGATCACTATGATGGAAAGTAACTGTATAGTGTAAGTTAAGATTTTTAAAAGGTTACTATATGGAAAAAAAGGGTCACTATATTAAATAAGTGGCTTTGGTCCACAATAATATTAGTGTGGACTAGGTCCACGTAAGACTAACTCATAAGGAGTAGCTCTACTATTAATCTCATCAAGTGTTGCGTGCGTAATTTTCGTTTTGTATGATTCTATCCGTTTTAATGGTTTGTTCCATTTTCAAGTTTTTCTTAGTGTTAAACTTTACAATTTTTTACCATCAATACACATTGATACATAAACTTGTATCATGAGAGCTTGTTATATTTATTGTAACTTCTTTCTAAAAGCATCTTTTAATTATAGTTGTAGGGTATGTTATCTTCACCTTATTTTAAGAAAAGTTTTAAGAAAAAAAGAAAAGTTAAAAAAATTATATATAAGAAATGTTCAGAATAAATAAGAAAATTGAGAAGAAAATATAAGAAAATTTTAGAAAATATAAGAAAGGTTAAAATAAATTAAGAAAAATTTAAAAAGTTACGAAAAAATAAAAAACATAGAGATAAAAAAGAATAGTATAAGATAACTTTTATAAAATAAGGTGAAGAGAACAAATCCTTAATGGTCAAACATTTATATAGTTAAATATCGCAAAAATAAATGGAACAAACTATTAGGGATATATACTAGTAATTTTTCTCTTGAATTTTACAAAATATTATTTTGTAGTTTATTTCGGCCCCCAAGAAAAGTGGTCAAAATCTGCCACAAGTCATGTGGATGAACTTTAAATCACTTTTCCATCACTTAAACCCTAAAAGATTCCCTTTCTTCTATACTCCTCAACCACAAAATTATCACATGGAAAGAATGAGTTTTACTAGAATTTAATCTAAAATTACTAAAGAAGAAATTGGGTTGATCTATTAGTTCATTCATGCAAAATACAAACTCAATTATTTTTTTGAGAATTTATTAAATACTCCATTCTTTTATAGTTACATTATTTGAAAAGACTATATATATATATATATATATATATATATATATATATATATATATATATATATATATATATATATATATATATATATATGTTTTAAATTTTCAAGATTATGTCCTAAATTATTTCAAGTATGTTCTTAAAATGTTTTAAGTGTGTTCCAAATTATTTCAAGTATGTTCTAGATTATTTTTAAAATGTTCCCAAAGAAGAAAGTAAGTAATTATCAAATAATTCCAAGAAATTTTGGTGTGTTTTTGGTATTTTTTAATTGATTTTTGTTGTTTTCTTTTAATTTCGAAAATGAAGAAATAAAGGATAAGATACTATTCATATTTGTTTTTTTCATAAATTTATATATTAGGAACATCAAAACTCTAGTGCGACTATTTAGAACACGACAAGAACTATATAGAACACAAAAAGGAATATTTAGAACATAACAAGAACTATTTAGAGCACAGTTTGAACTATTTGGAACATAATAAGAAATATGTAGAACACAACAAGGACTATTTAGAAAGAACTATTTAGAACACTAGAAAACCTATTTAGAACATATGTTTTACTATATTTAAAGTATAAGAACAACCACGTAGAGCATCCTTTTTTTATTATTAACAAAATAATCACAAAATTAACATGGGAGAAAAATATGTTATGAAACATATGCTCTAAAAATTTAAGTATATACTTCCTAAAAAAAAACTTAAGTATGTGTCCTAAAAAAAAGGTGTAATAAATATGTTGTTCTAAAAAAGTATTGCGTATGTTCTAAAAATTTAAGTTTGTTTCCTTAAAATAAATTAAGTATGTTTCCTAAAAAAATTAGGAAAATTTATTGACTGGAATAATCCAACCTTTGTCGGATCCGCCAAAAATAATCCCACCTTTGGAATATTTCGTAATAATCCTACTTTTCTTACTAACTTGATTTTTTGGTCCTAAGAACTTGTAACTTGGCAAACCGGTAAACCAAGTTAGTTTTCCCTCCTAAACATCCGAATTTCCCCTAAACCCCCATTCTGACTAACTCCTCCTCCCTCTTCATTCTTTCTTCTTTGTTCTTCCTTCTTCCTCTTCTTAATTTTTTGATTCAACCTTTGCCCGGATCGAATTGACTGGAGCGACAATATTGCGAGAACCAAATTTGGCCAAAGTCGAGATTTTGCAGAGGCGAAGGATTAGGGCACGCAATTGGGGAACTTTTTCTCTGAATCAAGGTGTACAATTCTAGTTCATTCATTTTGTTTTGAGTAAAAATTGCGTTGAATTATATGCTTGAATGGCTTTGTTAGGTTGTTAGTCTTAAATTTATGTGGGCAATTGTAGTTGTTAGGTTGTTGTAGTCGTTATGGATGGCACTTGTACCTTCAAATTTTGGCATGGTGGGTGTTTAGGAGAGATAAGCATGGAAACATATATATGTTGGGGGCGGAAAAGAAGATCGTTTGTTGTTGACCCCGATGAGCTTTGTTGGTTTTACTTGGTAGAGTTAGCTGTAAAATGTGGGAGTTATAAGGAAGGTGACACACTACACTACCTTCTATCTGGGCTCAATTTGAACAATGGGCTTAGAAAGGTCTTGAATGATGATGATGGCATTAGGGAAATGGCTAAGGTAGCTCTACAAGGCTAGGTGCATTGAGTTGTTTATTCAACATGGGGAATATGACTTTGATAGTGGGCAACAATTTGAGAAAAGGCTTAAGACTAGGCCCAAAAAATTGATACATAGGGAGGGCCCAACATGTCACCGAAATTAGGAGGAACAAGGACACAGACTTGGGTAGTTCCCAAGAGATTCCTCCACCTTTGTGCCCCACTACTAAATGCGCACATGTTGAAAAATCCCCAACCGTGTAGCACAAAGATTCCAACCCTACTTTAGAGGACATTTCACACCCCCTATTAACATCTCAACCACTCCATAGTAGCACCCCTCACATAGTTGGCATTTTTTCAGTTCCAGAAAATTATGAGTGGGAGGATAATAGGCCAGACAGTCCATTAAGTTGGAATCAGTTGATAGGGTCAGATGAAAGTGAGGAAAAACAGTGATCCAAGGTATGAACCTGATGGTGAGGAAGAGTTCTCAGGTTCTGATGATGAAAAAGGAGATGAAGATGAGTTAGAGGAGATCACTGCTGAAGAGTTAGAGGAGATCACTGCTGAAGAGTTAGATGAGTCAATTCATGAGGTGGAGGTGAGTATTTAAGAAAGAAATTATGGTTGGGTATTAATTACATCTAACGGTAAAAATTTAAATTTAATTAATAAATGGTAAAACCGGATAAATACAAACCTAACTTGTTGTTACTAGTCATTAAGTTCTTAGGACCAAAAATCAAGTTAGCAAGCAAAGGTAGGATTATTACGAATAATCCAAAGGTGGGATTATTTTTGGTAAATCGGGCAAAGGTGGGATTACTCCAATCTAATTTTTCAAAAAATTAGGTATGTTGTTCTAATAAGTGTTGCATATGTTTAAAAAGTTAAGTATATTTCCTAAAAAAAAGATTAAGTATGTTGTTCTAAAACGTGTTTGCATATGTTCTAAAAAAGTGTTTCATATTTTCTAAAAAGTTAAGTATGTTTCATAAAAAAAATTAAGTATGTTCTAAAAAATATTACATATGTTCTAAACCTAAATATGTTCTCACATAAAAAAGTGTTCTCACATAAACAGTGTTCTCACAAGAGCCTTCACCTTATATATATATATATATATATATATATATATATATATATAAAGGGGCAATATCACATGAGAATGCTCTTTACATGAGAAATGAAAATGAATCTCAACCACACGATTGGATTAGAGTTACAACACTTGTCCATTAGAGTTATACCTTCGAAAATATATTTTGAGCCCAAAAAAATTTTTTTTTTTTTGAATTTTTTTTCTAATATTCTTTTTTTTTTGGAGTTACATCACTTTTTCATTAGAATTACATCACTTGTTCATTAGAGTTATAACGTGTAAAATCCATTCTCATTTCTCATGTAAGTATGCATTCTCATATGAACTCACTTATATATATATATATATATATATATATATATATATATATATATATATATATATATATATATTGGAGGAATTGTTGGATAAATGGTACATTCGACCTAGTGTCTCACCTTGGGGAGCCCCGATGTTGTTTGTCGGGAAGAAAGAAGGATCTTTGAGGTTGTGTATCGATTATAGGGAGGTCGAATAATGCCACGGTAAAGAATAAATATCCACTCCCGAGGATCGAGGGTTTGTTCGATCAACTTCGGGGTGCAACGTTGTTTTCCCGAGATTGATTTACGATCGAGTTATCACCAACTACGAATCGCCGAAGAAGACATCCCTAAGACGGCCTTTCGTACGAGATATGACCATTATGAGTTCACAATCATGCCTTTTGGACTCACTAATGCGCCCAGCCTTTTATGGACCTCATGAATAGGACTTTCCCGGCCATACTTGGATAAGTTCGTGATAGTGTTCATCGATGATATATTGGTATACTCGAAGGATAGAGAAGAGCATGAGGATCGGTTGAGGAAAGTTTTGGAGATTCTTCGAGAAAAGCAATTGTACGCGAAGTTCTCAAAGTGTGAATTTTGGTTGGAAAAAGTCTCATTTTTGGGTCATGTGATATCTAAAGAAGGCGTTTCCGTAGATCCATCGAAGATTCAAGCGAGTGACCGATTGGCCTCAACCTAAGAACGTCACCGATATAAGGAGTTTCTTGGGTTTAGATTGGATATTACCGGAGATTTGTGAAAGATTTTTCGAGAACGGCCCAACCTCTCACTAACCCGATGAAGAAAACAACAAAATTTCATTGGGATGATAAGTGTGAGGAAGCATTTCGGGAGCGAAGAAGAGACTTACAACAGCCCCGTATTGACATTGCCCTTTGGAGTGGAAGGATTTGAAGTTTACGGTGATGCCTCAAAGAAAGGTTTTGGGTGTGTCTTGATGCAACATGGTAAAGTAGTGGCCTATGCGTCGAGACAACTCAAACCGCATGAGCAAAATCACCCTACTCATGACTTGGAGTTAGGAGCGATCGATTTTGCATCGAAAATCTGGAGACATTATTTGTATGGAGTGCAATGTAAGGTCTATACGGATCACAGGAGTTTGAAGTATCTATATACGCAAAAGGAGTTGAATATGAGACGAGACGTTGGCTCGAGCTTATAAACGACTATGATTTGAAGATAGTGTATCAAGAGGGAAAAGCGAACAAAATAGGCGACGCGTTGAGTAGGAAGAGTGCTCATTCGCTAAACGTGTTGATTTTGGCGAGATGAACTGTGTGAAGAGATCAAGAGATTGAGTTTGGAAATAGTTGAGCCCGGTTATGTGAAAGCTCGGTTGAATGCTCTTACTGTTGGACCGGTCATATTTGAGGAGATTCGGGTGAAACAAGCTGCAGATAAGTGGTTAAGCAAGTTAAGAGAGATGAAAGAAAGTGGTCAAGCACCGGAGTTCGAGATCGACGACAATGGCGTTGCGAAGTATAAACGGAGATTGTGTGTGCCACGGGATGAGGAACTCAAGACGAGAATTCTAAGGGAAGCCCATAGTTCGCCGTATTCCATACATCCAGGAGGAAATAAGCTTTATAAGGATTTGAAAAAGCATATTTGGTGGCCTAGGATAAAGCAAGAAGTAGCCGATCGACTTCATGGCAAAATGTTTAACATGCCAGAAGGTGAAAATACAACATATGAAGCATGGAGGGAAATTGCAACCATTGGAAGTGCCAGGATGGAAATGGGAATCTATCTCTATGAATTTCATAATGGGATTACCGAATACGAGGTTGGGAAAGAATGCAATATGGGTAATAGTGGACCGTTTGACTAAGACGGCAAGATTCGTGGCAATGAAGGATACTTGGTCGTTGAAACAGGTTGGCGGATGCTTACTTTAATGAGGTGGTTAGGCTACATGGTGTTCCGAAGGACATCGTTTCGGATAGGGACTCAAGATTCTTATCTAAGTTCGAAGCTTGACTTCGGACAACCGTGGGTACACTATTGAAATTCAGTATAGCCTTCCACCCAAAGAACGAGATGGTCAAACGGAGAGAACCATTCAAACCTTGGAGGATATGTTGAGAGCATGTGTGATGGATTTCGGAGGATATTGGGATGATCATTTGATGTACATTGAGTTCTCGTATAACAACAGTTATCACTCGAGCATAGGAATGACACCTTATGAGGCATTGTATGGACGGAAATGTAGAAGACCTATATGTTGGAGCGATGTGAACGAGTCGTTGAATTTGGGACCATAAATGATAGAAGAGACTACCAACAAGGTGAAGTTGATTCAAGAGCGTATGAAAGCGGCTCGGGATCGACAAAAATCGTATGCCGATCAAAGGAGACGGGATTTAGAGTTTACGGTTGGAGAGAAAGTGTTCTTGAAAGTTTTACCAACCAAGGGAGTAATGAGGTTTGGTAGAAAAGGAAAATTGAGTCCGCGTTATATCGGACCTTATGAGATACTCGAAAGAATTGGGGAAGTGGCCTACGATTAGCCTTGCCTACGTAGTTAGCCAATGTTCATAATGTCTTTCATGAGTCTCAACTTCGTAAATACGTTTCTGATCCCTCCCATGTCATCCAACCTGAGACCATTGAACTAGATGAGACCCTCACCTTTGAAGAACGTCCTGTTAGAATCCTTGATTCCAAAACGAGAAATACCCAGAACAAGGCTGTAAAGTTAGTCAAAGTTTTGTGGTCTAATCATCAAACCGAGGAAGCAACTTGGGAAACGGAAGATGACATGAAAAAGCGTTATCCCGAACTCTTTTCCCAGTACGATTATCGAGTTTCGGGGACGAAACTCCTTAAGGGGACCGAATGTAACACTAACAAAACGCAAAACTACTATTTCATTAATATTAAATATCTAACTTTAAAGTTCGAGGACGAACTTTGTCTTTAAGGAGGAGTAGATGTAATACCCCAAAATTTCGAAATTTATTTTTTTAATATTACTTCCACATAAATTATTTTTCTGATAATTCAATTTTAATAATGATTTCATTTAGTTTTGAATTATTTAGCGAGTTTATTTAAATGATTTAATTGAAATGTATTTTATTTAAATAAACTAATTATTCATTTTCATTATTTTAAAAGTATTTTAATATGGTAATTGAAATGTTTATTTAGTTTGTGGGCATTCTTATTCATTCAATTGTCCATCCATAATAGTAGCCCAATGTCAAGTCCATAACGCATGTGTCATTTTAGCCAAAAAGAAAAAGGAAAAAGCCCAAAACAAAAACAGAACAAAAAAAGAAGAAGAGAGAAGCGTGATTTTCATCACCATCTTCCTCCCTCCTCATGAACAAGATGAACAAAGAGCCAAAGGAACGATTTTTCAACAAATTCAGCCTAACTCTTGTCGGGAGAGTTTGAAACTCAATCCACAAATCTCGGATTTTGGGAGGAAAATTAGTCAAAAGTGAATCTCAACACCATACCACACCATACCCACCATTAATGGAGCTTGACCCCCCCAAAGCTCAAAATTCGACCAAAACCCTCTATAAATCCCGAACTACACCCACCCAGTTGTTCAAGCAAACAAATTATTCAAAGGTTTGCTTCAATCTTCCTTTCTCTCTTAATTTCGATTTTCGTTTTGAAAATAAAAATAATATTGCAACCCATAAACTCCACCTTTGTTTCTCCGAACCACCGTCAACCACCACTCGAACCACCTAACCCCACCTCGACTTCATCGCACGAACCACCAAGACCACCCGGAGAAAACCGCCACAGAACCACCGACCTTCACCTTTCTCTTGCGCGACCTCCCCCCCGCAGCACCCTGCTGCCGGTCCTGTCGACAACCCGCGCCGCCCGCCGACCTTCAGAAACCACCCTCTCCGCCCCGAACCTTCGACGCGCCCACCATCAAAACCACCGGCGCCAATCTCCTCTCTTTCCCGCCGATGCGTGCCTCCCTGTTCTTCCTTCCTCCTTCGTTTCCTTTTTTTTCTTTCTTTTCTCGATTTTTTTGTTTGTTTGTTTGTGAAAGCCGATTCTTTGTTTGAATCAAGTAAAATCCCCTCCTTTCCCCTTTTTATTGTTTTATTAGTTTTATTAAGTTTTATTATTTTTAAAACAAAACAAAGGACTTTCCTAAATTGACTTACTTTATTAAGTTGGTATATTTTAGATTAATTAATTTACTCTCTTATAACTTGATAGTATTTCTTAATTTTCTAAAACAAAGTAAGAAGTATAATAAAGTTAGTTTTCTATGTTAAAATAATTGTTTAAGTTAATGAAAAATTAACATGAAGTAATAATTGAGTACTTAATTAAAATGATTTCATAAATAATTTGAAACCATAAACTATGATTTATAAACTCTCTTAAAGTCATTAAGAATTCTTTAAGTTATTTGAATTATTTAAATTGTTTATTTTATATAAAAAGGGGTTATTTAGGTAACTAACTTAGATCTAATTAACGTCTATTGTAGACTCTGATTGCGTAGACGAGGACTATCAAGAGTGTTAATCCGTTCGTGAACTTAACTTTTGGGCACACGTCACGAGGTAATCTCCGATGTCCATCTAAGCGTAGATCCCGTCAGAATAAAACGAATTAATTATGTGATTATGTGATTTAGAATATGGATTTGAATATGGTTTATGGTTATGGATTATGCCACTGACGAATGAGTATGACAAATGAAATGACTTGTATAACGGACGATATGACAATGATGATTATTATTATAACATTGTTAACACCGTCAATAATAGCAACTTAATCACTAATCTCTATTCTTGTTATCAACATCGTTTAATGTCATTTAGTAATGTTATTATTATTATTATTATTATTATTATTATTATTATTATTATTATTATTATTATTATTATTATTATTATTATTATTATTATTATTATCATCATCATCGCTATTCTTACCATTTATAGTATTACTATTACTAAGATTATTGTTATCGTTATTATTAATATTGAAGTCATGAGTGAAAGTTGGAAATTATCAAGAATATGTGATAATTGGATGATTATGAGTTAATCAATGTAACCAAGTGACGGTTATGATAATGAATACGACTGGGCTCTCGGATTAAGCTATGTATGAATTGAATTCTGGATTTGGAATAAAAGTATTCACTCTTGATTAAATGAATTGATGCATATGTGTCCATGTCTTATGTGATGACTTGAATTAAAAACTATTAATCACTTAAAGTGAAATATCGGAGGGAAATGATGAACAGGTTGCCCTGTATGGGAGGTTCAGCGGCCACCTACAGGTTCTCTGGTTACTATGCTGATTTTCTGTTACTTGTCTTCCTTCTATCTTGTTGTGATCCAAGTAGAAGGGGTGTGCACACTAGGGACTCTGTTATTATGGCCATTGACCCAGGCCTATAATGTTGAAGTAAGTGGTTACAGGGGATTGACCCGGCTTACTGGCGTTCTCTTTCCTCTCCTTAAATAATTGGATTAATTGAAATTAATTATGTGATTATTCATTGTATATATATACATGTGTGTATGTGTGCTATACTTTATAAACCTATAAACCTACTATTTTACAAAGTATTTTCAACTTAAGTATTTTACGGGATGGAGTTGGAATTACTTCAGTTTTTCTCGATTTTTGGGAGCTTGTCTCTCTTGTTTTTTTTTCAATGCATTTGTGCGGTGGGTGATCGACGGGGGAACAAAAGGGAGATCACTTAGAGTTGTCATCCACTTAGTTTATGATTTAGCTTCCATTTGAACTACAAATACTTTAGTAATTAGTAATATTTAATGAACGATATACTTGGGTTGTAAGGATTAATTTATTTTGAATTTAGTATGCTCTAATCTAGCGTTGCATTTATTTCCAAGGAGATAAGTGCGGCGATAGCACGCCCAGTTGAGTCAAACCCTCGTGAATTTCCCCCATCTCGAGTTTTATTAAATGAAAAAGGGTTCGGGTTGGCGGGGGTGTTACGGATCGATCAACACCGAGCCAGCACAAAATTCCGACGAGCTAATTTTTTTAACGAATTCCATGGAGCTAATGTGTGGCTCCGCACGTTGGCCACCATGGACACAACGTCCGAGGCGGACGTTTTGTCCATGGTGGCCAACGTCTGTGCCACACGTTAGCCCCATGGAATTCGATAATTTTTTTTACCTTGTGGGAAAAAATTGTTGTCGTCGGAAGACATTGTTGTCGTCAGAAGACATTGTTGTCGTCGGTGGTGATCGTCGGTGGGATTTTAGGTGGTGGTGGAGAGAGATTTGTAAACGGCCGAGGGTATAAAGATACATTCACATGGTAATTGGGGCGATTTTAAATAATTTCAGGGCGATAAATATAAGTTCAGCATTGACAATTGGTTGATGGTGAACAAAACTATTCCTTAAAAACAATAGCTCACTTAAAAAAGGTGGAATAAAAGCCAGAATCCCACAACTCTTTACTTTCCAACCGACAAACTAAAGTATGCGTAAACCACACTCCGATAACCAAAAGACAAAAACCACCCAATTTCCATTCTTGGGTAAGAACTAAGAAGAGCAAAAAAGATGAAGAGCAACTCTGAATGGAGAAACAAATTCATGTACCCAATTCTTGGAATAGCTACAATTTTCACAATTCTCTACCTCAATTTCAATGATCATCAGTTTAATTTCGATTTACCCATTGTTTTTTGGCAGAAAAAGATGGATTTTGTAGGGGTAAATTCCACGCATTTTGTCATAATCAAAGGCCATGATGATGATGATCAAAGGGTGTATGTTAATGGGTGGAATTCATACTGGTTGATGGAGGAGAGTGTGTGGGGCCCATCAAGATCAAAGGTGTCCAAGATGCTTAAGAGAGGTGCTCTTATGGGGTTGAATGTTTGCCGGACTTGGGCTTTCAGTGATGGGCCTGGCCCTAATTCTTTGCAGATTTCACCTGGGCTTTTTAATGAAAGAGTGCTTAAGGTATGTATCTTCTTTCTTTTTTGGTGCTTATATTTGCCTGTAGTGTGCGTGTTTTTTCCAACATCAATGAGTAAATAAGCTAAAATAATGTTGGGTGTACCATGGGCACGATCTACTCTGAATGTACATTGTATGCATTGGTAATAATTCATTTGAATGTGTATTGTGTTGATGCCTTGTTTGTTGAGCATTTACAACAGTATGTGATGACGAGTTAAACAGGGCTGGGGGTAGGATATTGGGAAATGGGAAGCCCTGTGCATATTTTTGAAATGGCCCCCTAAATCTCCACCTTTTTTAAAAAAAAAAAAACGTGTTTTGTTGACATAAAAAAAGTTCACTAGATTATCGAGAGAATATCAAATTACATGATACATCTCCTAGAAAAAAGATACTTGAATTTTTTCCATGAATAATGTCAAATGGAGTATTAATTCCTCCTATGCTACCGAACTTGAAATTAATTTTATGGATACCGTCCATGTAGGACGGCAAGCTTTAATTTTGGTTTTTTAATAAAATTGCTACACCAAGTAGCGGTTAGTAGTGGTTAATACCAATAACATGAAGTTGGCCGCTACTTCAAATAGCGGTTATATTGTGTCCCTAAGACAAGCTATAAGGCACGCATATAAACCGCTACTCGAGTAGCGGTTCGATACGAGATGAGAACCGCGAGCGAAAAGGAGGAAAAGCATGCCACGCAAGCATGTTGCGTCCGGCGCATTGGTCGTGCGTGGCGCGCACCGGCTTGTGCTAGGCGCAAGTTTCTTTGCGCGCCACGTACGACCGGTGTGCTAGACGCAAGCATGCTTGCGTGACGTGCTTTTCCTCCTTTTCGCTCGGTGGTGATTTACGGTATAAAACGCTACTCAGAGTAGCGTTTTTACCTTGTAAACCGCTATCAGCAGATAGCGACTTAACTTTAAGTTAACCGCTACTCGAGTAGCGGTTTGCTTTACGAAAATAAAATTTCTCGCATCTTTGTCCTACGTGGACTTGTATCCATGGAATTAATTTCAAGTTCGGCGCATAAGGAGGAATTAATACTCACTTTGACCTTATTTAGGGAAAAAATTCAAAAATACTTTGTAGAAATATGGATTTTGGAAAGAAAATTGAAAAGGTGAAGTGGTGGAAATTGATGAGGGAAGATAAAAAGATGAGGGTGAGGGAAAAGTGGCCACAAATAAAGGTGAGGGGAAAGATAAATTTTGTAAAGTTGTGACCCTTCCCAAAAAAACACATTACTAATATTCGACCTCTAAACCTCTAACATTTAGATCCCTTTTAATCATCACTAGTCCAAATCAATCTTTATACTTCTAAATCATAACAATAAGAATATATACAATTTTTTCGGGAGCCCTAATTTTGGGGGCCCCGCACGGTCGAGCACCTCGCATAGGTTAAGCCCCGCTCTCGGAGTTAAAGGTAAGTCTATATATACATATGAACTTTTCTGGACCTTGCTTTATTAGCAGGTTTGATTCCGAGTTGATGATATTAATTTTAAGGAATTTGAGATGTCATATGAATCAATGCAATGGATTTTTCGGTTTGCTGATTGCAGGACAAACTCTGTAATGGGATCAAAATAGGTGTTGGGTTATTTTGGCTTTTGAAAATTGGACCTATAGAGGAACTAGTATTGTAATCTGACCTTAAAAATGCATGGTATTATGAGAATTTTTTTTGTAAATTACGTAAAGGCTAAGGCTCTCTTTGGTTGGACAAAAGGTAAGAAAAGGGAAGAAAGGAAAACGCTTTCCATGTTTGGGAAAATGATTTTCCACACTTCAGAAAACTATTTTCCATCCTTTACAAATCAAGCAAAGGAAAATGGGAAAACTACTGATCCAAGAAAATAATTCCTTCCAACCAAACATATATTCTAAACTTGGGCAATAAGAGATGCTTGTTTCTATGTTGGTAGTATGAACTATAAAGCATGGCTATTTTTAGCTGATGGGGATCTTCTTCAGCATTTAGGCTTGCGTAGTATGCTGTATCGGAATGTACGTAGTAAGCCACTACTTATCTATGAGGTTTTTAGCCATATTTTATCACTTCATGTAGATTTCAGTACTCATGGAAATGGAACTCGGTATGCTTTTTTGTTTAGAGGACGACTGGACCAGGTTACAGGGATTGTGGTATTTATGTGATTTATGTTCGTTATTGCATTACTGAAGTTCTACTCTTCAAAGCCAACATTTTGAGCAATTTTGCTGAGATCAAAAGTGAAGTGTTTCTTCGTTTATTTCTGACTACTGTTTTTGATAAATACTGTATATGCTATGTTACTGGTTTTTTTTTTTTTTTTGGCAAACAGGGATTGGATTATGTGATTGTCGAGGCGAGGAAGAATGGGATAAGATTAATTCTTAGTCTAGTAAACAATTTGAATGCATTTGGTGGAAAAGCGCAGTATGTGAAGTGGGCACATGAAGCCGGACTCAATGTCTCATCATCCGCTGATTCCTTCTTTTCAGATTCAACAATTAAGGATTATTATAAAGCTTATGTTAAGGTACTTGCAATTCCTTTTAGCTTCTGTTAATAAACGTAACTGCTTTATGATGTATAAGTAGATCAGGCTTGAACTTGCACATGCAGAACCTTCTTATGTGCATAATTTGTTGATGTGCTGATCAACCATGCTCTCACAACCCTTTTGGTAGGCACTAAGACATGATGATAATGGAAATTTATAGGTCAATTTGTCAAGAAAGACTCAATTAAATGTTCATGGAAATGCTCGTCCATCCACATATACCTTTTTTTTTCTCTTCATAAAAAGTTTCATGACCATCTGTTAAACTGTTACCACTTAAAGTGGTATTGGTGTTGAGATAAATTTGTGAAGGAAAACATACACATGTTTTGGGATGAAATTCCATTTCCATGCGATTGACATGAGAGTGAAGACTTTATTTATAAAACTATATATAAATTCATTATCATTAGCACCATCTATTACTAACATTAAAGAAGCCGCTAAGGTTTTAAGGAACGGGTATTTGAACTTCTATGTTGTTTTGTGGTCTTTTTTATTTTTTGCTAAGTAAGAAAGTAGATTAATGATACAAACTTTTACAACTTAAACAAGCCATAAAGGAGACAAACCAACTTGGTTGGACCCCCTCACTCTATAGCTTGCAAACCAAGCCAAATAAGGCTAAGTACATTACTCACAGTTTACAAACTAGTAAACCACTCATAAATAATCCTTCCTTATTATCTTCTTAGGCATTATAGCAAATATTCTAGCCTTGGTAACATTCTTAACCTGCTTAATTACAAACTCAATAGTCAAGCATTGCTGCCAATAAACAGAGTTCCTCCCCTGCCAGATCAAGTACACCAAAGCAGTTAATCCAGCTAACATTACTTGTTTCTGGAACTTCGATCTCCCACCTTGTATGTTTCTAACCAGCTGCTGCATATCTACCATCGGTGTTCTGAGTTTAAACCAATTCTTCAACAGTAAGACATTCCTTACTGTAATGGCACTGGAAGAATAAGTGCTGATGCACCTCATCAAAACTACCACAAATAAGACACAGTGCACTCTGACTCCATATTGAGCAAGCTTTGCAGTAGTTTGCAATTTGTGCTGAACTGCTAGCCACATTATAAACCTATATTTTGGATTTTGGAACATTAAGTCTGTTCCAAACAAGTTTATCCCCAGGTCACCCTAGGCTGCTCCCCCATATTGTTTTGTGGTTTAAATGATACAATATGAGTTTGTACTTCAGTTCAAATCTAGAGAAGAATCATACTTCTCAATGCCTCATCATCATGTCTGTTGCTTGAACTTTTAAAGGTTCTAGCATAATTGAATCACATGTAAACCTATTGAGTATTGACCTCTTCTTTTAATCTCTGAAATGGTATAGGCTATCGTAACGAGAAAGAACTCTTTAACCGGTGTCAGATATTATGAGGAACCAGCCATATTTGCTTGGGAGCTTATTAATGAGCCGCGATGTGATTTTGACTGTTCTTCTTCCATTCTTCAGGTACATTCTATTTGCTTGTTTTGTACTGTGTTCAATTCCCAACATTGTGATACTTCATGTCTCTTTGAACTTTCACTTTCTTTTGGGATTGATTGTCACAGAAGATTTAAGCTCTTTGTTTTATCAGATTGTTTATGCATCTTGTATTACTTCCATGCATAGGCTTGGATTGCTGAGATGGTTGCATATATCAAGAGTTTGGACCAAAAACATCTGGTTACCATTGGTCTGGAAGGGTTTTATGGACCCAAAGCTGCAGAAAGTTCTGGAGTAACAAATCCTGGGGAATGGGCTGCCTCACTTGGAACTGACTTTATACAGAATTCAGCTGTTGATGGAATCGACTTTGCTTCAGTTCATGCATACCCTGATAGCTGGTTAGTAAACTGGATACTCCTCTATCCCATAATAAACACACAAATCTAACATAATTACGCGACTTCTTTTCTTATACTATATTGGTAAAGAATTTTATCGTCAAAGTTTATGAGGTTTCACTTTATAAAAATATATATGAAGTTTATTATGTGACAAAGAACTTATATTATACTCCTCAGATCATGGTTTACGTCTTCAATGTTTTGATCTCTTCTTTTAATTATTCTTGACGTATAGGATGCCACATGCAAATGCCACTGCAAAATTGGATTTTGTTTCTCATTGGTTGGATTCTCATATTAGTTTTGGTGAGAATATCCTGAAGAAACCTGTTCTATTTACTGAAGTTGGGTACCCATTACACGTTAAAGGCGAAGGAGGTGGTTATGGAGACACTTTGCTCAGAATCGTCTATGATAGAATATATGAGTCGGCTAAGAAAGGCCGGGCAGGAGCTGGAGCCTTGATATGGCAGTTGTTGGTTGAAGAAATGGAGGAATATGGGGATAGATTTTCTCTTGTAGCATGGAAATATTCTTCTACTTATAAACTTATTGTAGAACAATCATGTAGATTAAAAAGTATTATATGGAAATGAAATTTTGTTGCAAAACTCAATGGACAAGATCCTTGCTCTAGACTTGTGCCCTAGTGGAGCGGCTAATGTTACCTAACTTGTGGTATGAGAATGGTAACAAAATGCGTCACCTGATTTGCGCTATGAGGATGATATGGATGTCAAATCCAAGTTTCCAACACGACTATATAATGCAAAAACATCCAAGATTATAGTCGGGAATGAAGTGTCAAAGTGTGCACATCCATATACAAGTGTTGGAGATTCGACACAATTTGCACTAAAAGTGAAACGACCAGTCCAAGTAACATAGGTTTCTAGTAGACATCATCGTTGCATCCAATTCAAAGGTTGAAGAAAGTTAGAGAAGATATCAAGAAACTATTTGTTTTGGTTATAGGATTGCAAAAAGTCATACAATATTATATAGGGTGTATATTAATTTCAAATTAATCAGACTTATACTATTCATTTCTGTTTATTGTGAAATATGATTACAAACATGTGTAAACTACCTTTTCTTGTTTCCAAATTTGTGTTTTTAGTTTCCTTTATTGTTATCAGTTTTCAATATAAACTATATACATTATATGACAACTTATTTATTTGTTAGATTCGTATTTCATTTGTAAATGTCATATGACTCTTTATTAATGAATTGACCTTACTCTAAAAACTAAATTTTACAAACTTTTAAGCATAACTTTTGAACAACTCAAAATCAGAAATTAGAAAAATTAGTTGTAATATGGAATGTATCTTCACCAAGACAACCTTAAAAAGAACATTCAACATACAAAATTCAGATAGTCTAGACTCTAGACAGGGGAAAACAGAAAAGTGAGTACAAAACTAGTCAAGTAGGTATTTGATTAATCTACACGGCACAGCTACACCTGCACTTTGACATGCACTTCTTACAGTCCGATAGTCTCGGGTAACTATCATTGCAATCGCACCTCTTTGTGCACTTGATCTTCGACGTTCCTGCCCACAAACATTTTGCCATGCACCGGAGCGTCGTAACGCAAGACGGGCAATCGTACTTCATCCGTTTCATAATGCAGCCTCTACAGTCAGAACTGTCATTTGAACATGCTGACGATGTCTGTAAGATTGCTAACCATGAAATCAGAAGCACGAGCAACACAAAATTTGATTCGAATCTAAGCTTCCTCTTGCCCTCCATATATATTCCTTCTTTTAACAGTCAAGAATGTAAGGATATAGGTTCTGTTTATTTAGAGAAGATGTATTCTTTGATCTATATATCATATCTAGGAACGAGCTTATGTTAAGAGTTGGGCTTTTATAATGGGAGCTAAGTATGAAGTGCTTGCTAAATTCTATGCTGATATGCCAACTGCCAAGTTGACAATTTATGTGCATGAGAAATGGACTTCTTTAAAAAATTTCTCGCTGGCTGATAGTGCCAAAATTGCAAATGGGACGGTGGGAGTACAAGTTATGAAATTAATTAAAATTAAAATAATGAAATATAACTTCTATTATCATTTTGAAAGGATACATAATTACCTTTTGTATTTACGTCTAATTTCTTTTATTGCTAAGTAAAAATTTTCCCCACTTTTTCTCTAAAGTGCGGCCCTCACTTACCAACTCAATTTTACATCTTTAGTTTTTCAGTCTTTTCTAAAAAATGTGTATAAAAGCACAAAAAGTTTAGGCCTGTCTAAACAAATTAGTATTAGAGAAAATTATTTCAACAAACAATATATAAAGTATCTCAAGTTTGCCAATGGCATCTCTCTTGCTATAGTTTAGTTATACTCATGAATAACAGCTAATTCAGTTGAACATGAAAGTGGTACTCAAAACTAACCTAAGAAGAATTACCTATTAAAGTTTTCTTTAACTATCCAGTAGTAGATAAATATGTAGCCAAATTTCTGTTTGCATTCATTGATTGCTATATTTAATATCATGTCTCAGCTTCTTTTATTGGTATGTGTGATACATGTTCATCTTATCAGTTTGCAGCAGCAAGCTTGTGGTGGCAACAGTAAGCAAATTCATTCACTCTGTTATAGTTAATGCAGTATAGCTTTGCCAGCTTGGCAGTTGGATCTCTTCACTCTCTAAAGCAGCGAGGAGTTTCCTAGTTGGAGTCTTTACAAGAGGGAATAATTGCTCAAATTATATATTTGTGCATAAATATGAGTATCTTATACACTAGTGGAAAAAGCTCAAATACTCCGGTTAAAAAATGCACAAATGCTCCGTATTTGTCCCCTAGCAGACGTTATACGAGCATTTCAGCATTTTACAAATGCGGAGGGATGGACAACGGAGGGACCAAAGTACGACGGAGGGAGGGACGGTGAAGGAGTACACAGGGTTTCAACTAAGAGAGGGTCCAATTGAGAGAGGAGGGGAATTGGGAGGGATGTGAAACATCATAAGGGTCGAAAATTATTTTAGATTAATTATTAGGAGGGATTTTTTTTGCAAATGCTCCGGTTGACTACCCGGAGCACTTATTCACAACTGCTTAGGTTGATTAGTCCACAGGAGTATTTGACATCAAATGCTTCGGTGGATTAGTCAATTGGAGCATTTGTGAATTTTTTAATTAAAGTTTTCACAAATGCTTGGGTTGATTAGTCAACTAGGGCATTTGATAAAAGTAGAAAGCAGTTTTTTCCACTAGTGATATTGAATAAGATGAGAGAACTCATGAATTCAAATCTTCTATGCCTCCCATAATTCATGTACTATTTGCGTGCCACTTATTATTATTGGTTAATTATAATGTGTTTTGAAATTTTAATTTAAATTGGTTGGCTACACAGATATTACCAACCAATAAAATAAAGTGACACACAAGTGATACAAAGTAATTTGGAACAAAAGATCTTTATTCCACCATGACCACCACCACCACTAGCAACCATATTTATACTACCAAAACCTATTGGGGACCCCCACCCACCCACCCAAAATAGCCATGACAAACCACCTTTGACCATCGGAACCACCAAATTTATTTCTCTTCCTCTCAAATCATTTGGTAGGCGGTAATAAACAATAATAATGGTATCTAATGTATAGACAATTTTATGAAGAAAGTTTCATAAAAAAAGTTTATGGTAATGCTTATCTATCAGCAAATATAGCTTTCTCTTCATAAATTTTTAACACTATATATTTATTTATTAGACCACTACCACTAGGTAATATTTATGAAAACTAATAAAGAAAAAAACACGTTTCAAGATGAAGTTTCATGATCTTGCACTTTGGCATATAACTTTCTTAATCATTTAAATACATTATCACCATATATTGAGCTATCAATCCAGCCTAGCCTAGCTCAACATCAAACAAGAGAATATAAATAAATTACACAAATTGGTCATTTTTAACAGGAGCTATGTACATGTCCTCAATGATGATCATAATCCATGAGGCCTAGTATCGTCCCTTGTGCCATTTTCGCAGATCTTGATTCCCTATATTTATAAAAGCATGCGACCACGATATAGATTACAAGATTTACAGCAGCTAATGTGGCTAACACCCAATAATAGTTGTCTAAGCGGCTTGAGTTCAATGTGCTTTGAAACCAATTTGTCCCGCTTCTTCCCTCGCTAATCTTCCCCTACAACGTATGTTGTGATTTAGAAACTAAGTGTTAACTAGATTGTGCAATAATCAACAATAATCAAGAAGAATTGAGAAATTGAAACAACAACCAAGTAATGCAAAGAGGAATGAAAACAAGAAAGAACACACCAAGATTAACGTGGGAAACCCGAGCCCGGAGAAAAACCCATAAACTTGCACTATGGAATCAATGGAGAATCAATGGTGAACATACAATCTCTCACAAACTCACTCTCTCTCCTAAAACCCTAGAAAAGATGAGGCTCCAAGTTTTAACAATGAGATATGTGTGCTACACTCTCTAAAACCGGAAAATAGGCTATTTATACTCATAGGACTAAACGCAAACCAAGGGCCACGATTAAATCTTAAATCGCAAAAAAACACGTGCAGATCCGGGTTAGCCCGCCCGGGCCCAAGACCGCCCGCCGGCCAAGCCTTGCCCGGGGCCAAGTCGCTGCCCGGGCAAAATGCTTGCCCGCTCGGGGAAAACTTTCAGCAAGTTCCTCGCTTCAATGCGCAAAAACCGCACGCCCGAGCGAAATAGAGCCCGCGCGGGGGAGTCGCCCGCCTCGGCCACCCCCGCCGCCCGCCCGGGCTCTTTGGGTCTGCACCGCTCCTTGGTCGCCTCTTCTCCTTCCTTGACGTTGCTTGCTTCACCATCTCCAACTAAACCCCAACAATCTCCCACCCTGCGATCGGGTTAAGCAAGAGAACATCCTACCATAAATACCCGAAACCATCACCATCACTTCTCCATACATTGGCCATAGCCAACCCCGCTTCCCCTTTACCAAAGGAAGCGACACCGGGGTCTCAACCAACCCCGATCCAACATCTCTCCAAACCCATCACGGACATGCTCCCACCTAGATGCAATCCCGAGCATCACCACCATGCTCCCACCTAGCCTAAGCACCCCCTATGACAAACACATCTCCTCTACACCAAGGAAATGACATTGAAGTTTGCACCAACTCCAATACAAAGAAATCAAAGTCAACACCGACTTTGATTCTCAACAACAACACCTCCAAATCATTGTAACATCCCTACACAAACCTACACACCCTCCTAACCCCGGAGGTCGGTTCATCTAAGAGACACCACAACCAAATGAAGACCCTTCCTCTCCAACCAAGGAAGACCCTTGAGGTCCAATCCAACCCCAACAAAGTAATCATCACCTAAGCCAAAGAAGCTTCTCATTGTTCTAAGAGCAAACTCACATTGCTCCCACCCGAACAAAACACCCTTTGCTCCACTTAGGATTTCCGGCACAACATGCTTGTGTGCCGCCCTTCACCTTGTGCGTTCACTCGGTCAATTTGCCACCGGATACCGCTTCACCGCGGTTCTCATCCCTGGCCCACTATCGATAGGTTTCCGACCGAACGACACCTTACATGAAGTTCTCACCTTATTACCCGGCCCATTCCTTGTGCCCCCCATGGTGTAAAGCGTTCCGCTTCTTGTTCCCGAGCTATGACTATAGCTCCCTTGACAAGCTTCCAAGAACCTCCATCAAACACAACCTTGTGACCGATGTAGCAAGTTGGGTCACCGATATCAAGCTTTTCTTCAACCTTGGGATGAACTTGACATCCTTCAACTCCAACGAGCCACCATGAGTGAGTTTCAAACTCACATCACCTTTTCCCATGACTTGCACTACCTTGCCATCCGCAAGATAGACTTCTCCCAAGCTTTCCGGATTTGAAGTTCGAAACAACTCCTTGCATGGTGAGGAATGGTGAGAAGAACCCGAATCCAAGACCCATGATCCCGAGCACCCAACCAACTCTTCCTGTTCATCCATGCTTACCATCAAAACATCGGAATCGTACTCCGAAATCAAGTTAGTTGATGCTTCTTCTTCATCATCACTTTCTTGAACCTTTTTCTTCCCTTTCCCATTCCCTCTCTTTGGACAATCCTTCTTCAAATGCCCTTCATCACCACAACCCCAACACACCACATGAGCTCCCCCATTCGGTTTACCATGCCCCTTGACTTCGATCTTCCATGACTTGCATTTCCCCTTTGTTGATTCCTTCTCCCCTACTTTCACTACTATATGCACCACCCAATGCTTCACCGGACTCTCTCCTTCGAATGCTCTCACTCAAAATCAAGTCCCTCACATCATCATACTTCAACTTCTCTTTTTCGGAGGAGTTGCTAATGGCAGTCACCATAGTTTCCCATGACAAGGGTAAAGAAGACAACAAAATCAATGCCTTCACTTCATCCTCAAATTTGATGTCCACCGAAGACAATTGACCCAAAACCGAGTTGATCTCATTAATGTGTTCGCGGCCGAACTACCATCAACCATCTCCATGTCAAACAAATGACGCATCAAGTATACTTTGTTGATAGCGATGGTTTTCTCATACATACTTGACAAAGTTTCCATCAAACCCGCCGTTGTTTCGCATCCTTGACATTGAAAGCCACACTCCCGGGCTAATGTCAATCTCACAACTCAAGTGCTTTCCTATCAAGAACTTTCCACTAATTCCTCTTTGCATTACTTGGTTATTGTTTCAATTTCTCAATTCTTCTTGATTATTGTTGATTATTGCACAATCTAGTGAACACTTAGTTTCCAAATCTCAACAATTGGTATCAAGAGCTAAGGTTTTAACTTGGGGGAAAGTGATTTAGTAGGGCCGCCGAACCCGTGCCCACACACACGTACACAACAATATTGTCCGCTTTGGGCCTATGCCCTCACGGCTTTGCTTTTGGGCCACCCCCAAAAGGCCTTGTTGTAGTGTGTATGTGAGCACCTCTATATAAAGAGCTTCTTCACTTCATAATTCTCCAACGTGGGATTGGGATGCACTTCCCAACAATCATTCCCTCAGACCAATGCCACATTCGCATGACCTTCCCTGGCCTTCCCTCGAACTATAAACCCGATCTGCTTATTGCCCCTTTCAGCATCGCCATATTTTTGCCATGAACCAACCCACACACGCGAATCCACATGCGTCACAGGGCTCATGCTTGGGCAGAGGAGGAATACCCGGGCAACCTTGACAAACCATATGGGACCCGCCACCCGATCAACCATCAACTATGGCTACCAAACCATGCCCACTTGCTATACCCACGATTTACGGGCAAGCCCACTAGTCCCACTATTTGGAACACCATCGGGAGGACTTTCGATACAAGGGCGCACCCGTATCACCAAACTTTGAGCACACGGAAGGACCCCACACTTCGCACGACAGCCTCCCGCCCTGGACCGAACCGCCCGGCTTTGATACCACTTCAGGGCCGCCGAACCCGTGCCCACACACACGTACACAACAATATTGTCCGCTTTGGGCCTAAGCCCTCACGGCTTTGCTTTTGGGCCACCCCAAAAGGCCTTGTTGTAGTGTGTATGTGAGCACCTCTATATAAAGAGCTTCTTCACTTCATAATTCTCCAATGTGGGATTGGGATGCACTTCCCAACAACGTAAACTAAGACAACACTTCCCATGACTCCAAGTCCAAAAAACCCCTTCGCGAAAAGACTGAAGTACTTGATCATGGAGGTAGGGGCTTGATCAAACGAAAAGGCGTAAGCACACAACCGATAAATGCCATCAAGGCCACCAAGCAATGCAAATTGAGGCAAAAGCCAAAATATTGTCATAGGCACTCTTTCGTCCGCTCTGGCCGATTAAGCCATGACTTTGAACAACTCCAAGCCTTCTTGTCTCGATCTTTGCTTCGCGATGCAAGAGTGTATAGCGTACACCATCGCTACAATTATTCCAATCCGTGGTATATAAACGACCACTTATAGAAAACATCATAAGAAAGACGAGAGCAAAGCTTCTCTTGAAGTGGTCATAGAACCACAAGAAGAGTATAAGAGGGGCTTTCGCCTTACCAACCCAAGGGTCTAGGTTATTTGCTTGCTCAAGAAAGTAGGTAGCACCTAAGGAGGATACGAAACCACAAACAATGAAGGTCATCCATATAGAAATTGTGCGTATAAATATCTTAGTTTCTTCAATTTCGGTTACTTTGCAAAGCCTCCATCTCTTCATCTCCTGTTGCTCTAATGCTGGCTCTGCTTTGATAATTGCAGCCTTGTCGAGACACCTGCAACGTGCAACAATGTAACGCTTTTGTATACCATACTGTGCTGATATAATTCCTACTGTATAGTAACACAAATGATGCGATGTTATTAACATCACCACCACTAGAAATAATTTGTTTCTTAATTTTGAGGCTATAACTTATAGTAGTATTTCTTTTTAAATCTGATTTATCATTGTTAAATGATATATATATATATATATATATATATATATATATATATATATATATATATATATATTAGATATTTTCTAGTACCTTAAGAGCGACTTTATATCCAAATACTTTGAATGTTTAATACATTGATCAAGTTATTTTCCTAGTGATTTTGTTTTCCATTTTCTGATCGTTTCTTTTCAATTTTCATCTATCGTAAAGGTATCAAATGTGAACTATATAGAAGTATTATTTTAAACTCGAGATAGTATTATTATTGCCATAAAAAAAGTTAATATCGTTGTCGATCGATTACGCTTGAACTTTTTTTTTTTTTTTTGTTTACCCGAGGCTCTTTGTAGGAGGCAATTCTTCTTGGTTAGGGGTCAAGCTTCTCATAGAGCTCATTCGTATCATGTGGCCGCGGAACAAAGCTCTTCGAGGCAAAAAAGAAAAAGAACCCGAAAGATTGTAGTGGAGGGGGATCCTCAGGGCCTCAAGTACGTGGTTCTTGGACCATGATATAACACCGAAGATCAAGCAAACAAGGAAAGAAACCAAACTAAGTATGGCGCAAATTCCAAATAGGGTAGCCCATGGCTTGACAAAGGCGGCTATTAGGAGCGCGGCAAGAGCCACTAAGTTCGAGCGACATGCCCCCACCGTCTTGCTACGACCGGTCCCTTCTACTTGCTCCCGTGCCAAGGGCGCATAGCAAGCAGAGGGAGCAAAGAATTCCTAGTGCAAGAAGGGCAAGGCCCGTGTAAAAGAGTTGTTGTTGCTTCTCGCCAATGCACTCGTGCTTCAGATTGGGTGCAATTTCCATTTGACTTGCCTAGCACGGGAGGTGTATGGGTATAACCCAAGTATGTTAGCGGACCTCCACGAGGAGTCCGCGAACAAAATGACGGACGCGAATATTGTAAGTATTGCCTAGCGCTCTAACAAGTCAATTCATTGACGTGGTCCGACAACGTTGGCGGTCGCCCAACCGCACAAAATAAGGGAATCTTCCCAAGTGTCGTGCACCACAACCGTACACGTGTAAAAGGATTACGCATCCCCGTCGGAGGAATAGTACTTTTATAAATACCCCACTAGTACTATTCTCCGGTGTACATTCTCTCGCACCCATAATTCTTATCTCTCTAAATACTAGTGGGCCGCGCATCGACTTGAGGCGTCGGAGGGGGTTTCCCTCGCATCCCCCCGAGGGTAGTTCACGTTGCTTCCTGTGCGACTATTCCCAGAGGACGACAACCCCAAATCTTTGGCTGACTAATCAAGGCCGCCAACCGCTTCAATACCGAAACAACTTGGCGCTAGAAGGAGGGGCTCCCTGTCTCCGTGGAAGGGGCTCATGGACAAAACCGAAAACTCGAGTCGCGGCCCACTGAGGCTCAAGTCGCACAAGGATCTTTTCATCCTGTAATTACCGGATCCGTCTGTGCACCCCAATTCCACCTCAAGGTGCCCGAGAGCAACAACGATCGCTGCACTCCCGAGAATAATGTAACTCGAGTAAACCCCGGTGGCGTCCCTTTTATTTGGCTCGGCTGAGTTAATTTTCTCCGATCAACTGCAAACCATGGCATCCTTCATCCAAATGTTACAAGGCACTCCTCGCCCCTAATAACACACCCCCGCTCCTAACACGAAAGGCGTTCAAAGACCGTAAACGATCACCGGCTATGGCCGATAGGAAACGCTGATCCGTACGCCAGTAAGGAGGATGCGTACGTTAATGCAAGAAGAACGCCGGATGGAAAAACAAATTGATGACCCGGAGCATGAGGAAGTCGACTTGGAAACCGAGGATCTTAACAATTCGTAAGAGAATCAAAGCCGCTCATACCGAGAGTACAAAGCACCACCGGTGTTAGTAACTACTCGGATGGCTGACATCCGTTAATCAAGCCCAAACTCTCCCCATTCGTGCCGGAGGTTCGAATCACCCAATGTCGAGAATCAAAATGCCATCATGCAAATTTGACGACACCTTAGATCCCGACGATCATGTCGCAGCCTCACGAGGGCACATGTATCTATTCACGCAGTGGACGCCATCCGGTGCAAGGTTTTCCCGTCCACTCTTACCGGCATAGCTCAAACTTGGTTTAAGAGTCTCAAACCTAGTAATGTGTCCGGTTCTCTCAACTTTCATCTATGTTCGCACTCACTTTGTAAGGCAATAGGCGCCGTGAGCGCACTACTGGGAATTGTTGTCGATCAGACGGGAACCGAATCTCTCCGGATTACATTGGGCGTTTTAATGTAGAGGCCGTATCTATTCCTTGAGGCCGCAAGAAGACGTGAGCTGTCCTAGCCTTGATGACGAGATTAAGAGAAGGAACTGCGTTCAGAGTTATCTCGGCCGAAAATCTTTCACGTCATTAGGGCCGTTGCTTCGCAAAGCAAATGATTTCATAAGAGGAGAAGAATTTGACAAGGCTGACTAGCAGCCAACATCGTGAGTCCGACAAGAAGAAAGAGGATAAATCACGGAAGGATAAGGGTCGTGAAGTTGATCGTGGCCGGATGAAAGAAGAGAATCTAATACGGTCAAAAAAGGAAATGACCGAGAGCCGTGATGGCTGGGAAAAAAGTGAATGCAAAGATAGATTTGATGCGTACACCCAACTCACTACTTCCCGGGCACAAATATTCACCATGAACAAAGAAAGTGACAAATGGCAAGAGACCAAAGAAGATGTTTCACAAGAACCGTGATAAGACTAAGTGGTGTGATTTTCACTTGAGATCACGGCCATGTAACCGAAGACCGCCGGCACCTAAAGGGATAATCTCGGAAGATCTTATCCGCAGAGGGTACTTCACTCAATAATCAATATAAAGCTCGCACCAATGGAGGCGATTTGATGAAGCTTAGAGATCGAATGTTCAATCTCGGATAGGAGAAATTCATGTGATTAGTGGCGGTCCAATCCATGGCGGAAGTATTAATGGGGCGAAAGCAATTCTAAAGGAGTTCAGGCATCAAGTAAACTTTAATGAGAGTTGCCGGTGGATGAAGCCACCAGCCATGCCTGCCATGTCATTCTCATTGAGAGGATGCAAGACATGTGATTTACCCTAATGACGACCCGCGGTGGTCACCCCGAAAGTCGCTAACCTGTTTGATTCATAGAATTTTAGTGGATGGAGGAAGTTCCGCTAATATTCTTTTCCTATCTACTTTCGAGAAGTTAATGATAGGCCGGAGCACTTACAGCCAGTCCGATACCCAGTGGATCGGATTCACCGGAGCATCCGCGATACCGTAAGGGATTATAAAGCTACCTGGCCGTGGTTGGCGAGAATTGTGAAGCCAAGAGATGTGATGGCCGAATTCCTAGTAGTAGATGTTCCGGAGCATATAATGCAATCATAGGAAGACCTTTAATTCACGATGTTCGGGGAGTGGTATCTACTTATCACTTGACCATGCCGTATGTATCCATTCCGGTACGACAAATAAGATCGTGGGAAATCAAGAAACAAGAAAAGTCATGCTATTTAACCGCTTTAAAACGAAAGCTTAGAAGAAGAGTTCCTGCTCAAGAATTATGTCCGCCAACAAGGAAGGAAAAAGGGGTAAGAACAAGGCCTTGGCGTAAGAAGAGCAACCGAGAAGAATGGCGATGCTATGGACGTAGCCATGGAGGAGCTTGAAAATCGGCCGCAGGATTTGCCAAGACCCAAGCTGGGGGGAATCCAAGCTAGAAATGTCATGATGATCCGGAGAGGACCGTGGGTCTGTCGGACGGATATGGACTCGCAGGTCGGATCAACCCGATAACTCTCTTACTGGAAAACGCCGATGTATTCTCGTTCTCTGTGGATGAGATGCCGGGGATAGACCCGACCGTGATGGTCCACCGTCCGAATGTCGACAGCTCGGTTCGTCTTGTAAAGCAAAAGAAAAGAAACTTTTCAATAGAAAAGAATAAGGCCGTTAAGGAGGAAGTTGATAAATGTCACGCGGCTATTTTATCAAGTTTGTGATTACCTAGAATGGTTAGCAAATGTGGTTATGGTAAAGAAAGCAAATGGCCAATGGAGGATGTGTGTCGATTTCACGCATCTCAACAGAGCGTGCCGTAAAGACCGTTATCCTAATAGATCAACCGGTAGATTCTACTAGCGGACATGCGCTACGGAGCTTTATGGACGCGTTTGGGTACCACCAAATCGATCTGAAACCGATAGGAAGAAAGCGCTTTTACCACTGATCGTGGAGTTTTCAATTATAAAGCAATGCCTTTCGGCCCGAGGAACACCGAGGCCACATACCGAAATTGGTCGACAAAGTGTTTGCCGACCGTAAGGGGAAGAAACATCGAAGTCTATGTAGACGATTCAATCGACAAGAGCAAAACGGA
Organism: Beta lomatogona; assembly: GCA_947646795.1. Taxonomy (NCBI): domain Eukaryota; kingdom Viridiplantae; phylum Streptophyta; class Magnoliopsida; order Caryophyllales; family Amaranthaceae; genus Beta; species Beta lomatogona. Next base: position 32,504 of record CANSNZ010000729.1, read on the forward strand.
CCGCGAACACATTGATTATTTAAAAGAGACTTTTAGTACTCTAAGAAGATACAAGATGAAGCTCAACCCAAAAAAAAGTGCGTATTCGGAGTGAGAGCGGGGAAAATTCTTAGGCTTTTGGTCGCCAGAGAGGGATTGATGCAAACCCGCACAAGGTTCAAGCCATTGTCGACCTACCTAAACCAAAGAGTGTCAAAGATATTCGTAGGTCGACGGGAAGAATGGCGCCCTCACTCGATTCATCTCAAAATCTACAGACAAGGCCTTGCCTTTCTTTGCACCGCTAAGGGGAAATAAGAAGTTCGAGTGGGGAGAGGAGCAAAGAAAAGCATTCTCTGGCGGTGAAGGAGCACTTCAAAAGCCTACCCACCATTACAAGGCTATGAGACGGGGACGTATTGCGGTTGTATATCTCGTCGCCGAAAACAATCGCGGTCGTGTTATTGGTGGAAAAAGAGAGGAGGCAACCAATATATTTTATCGGCCACATCCTTAATCTGACCAGAGCCGTTACTACCGGTAGAAAAAATGGCTTTGGTCGTGGTAATTGCCGCCTGAAGCTCGCACCATATTTTGACCGTCATCCCATCCAGGTTTAAACCAATCACCGATGGAAAAAGCGTTAGTAAGATGGATAGTTCGAGCCGTCTTGAAATGGGCCATCGAAACCTGTCGGAATATGATATACATTATAAGCCCAGTGACCGCTATCAAAGCGTAGGCCATGGCGATTTTATCGTGGAAGCCTCATATGAGGAAGAAGAAGTGGAGCAAAAAGGAAGTCCGGCTCACCGGAAGTCGATTCGGATCCTCCGCCGCTAGCGGATCCGGGGCGAGAATAGTGATGACTAGCCCCGAGGGAAACTCATTCCAAAGACGCCATCAAATTCGCATTCCCAGCGCCAAACAACGAAGCGATAATATGAAGCAGAATCGTGCCGGCTGGGAATGTGTGTGGCGGCGGGCGCTAAGAATGTACTCTTGAAAACGTACTCACAATTGGTTAGCGGTCGAGCAAGAGGGGGAATTTGAAGTTAGAGAGGCCAATATGCTGAAGTATGTGGAGAAGGCCAAGGAGTTAATAGCGCAATTGAATCACTTTGAGATTCAAGCAATACCTAGAGCCGAGAACACGAAAGCGGACGCATTGTCCAAATTAGCAAGTTCTCGACTCATTTAGCATCGAAAGAACCGTCACGGTGGACATCTTGAAGGAAAAGAGCATCACAAAACAAATTAGACCACAACAAACATAAACCAGCAAGGGAGTGGTTTAGTGAGCTGGGTGGCGTATAAGCCGATCGGGGACGCTTCCCAATGATCCTCGTCCGCTAAGAAACGAAGCGACAAGCCGCCTAGTACGTCATATATCGGAATGAGCTATACAAGAAATCGTTCGGTCTACCTCCGCTTAAGTGTGCAAACCGCACGGGAATCCGCGAAGATTCGGAAGAAATACATGAAGGTATTTGCGCGCAATCACATTGGTGGTAAAGCCCTAGCATTGAAAGCACTAAGAGTTGGATTCTATTGGCCGAGTATGCTTTGACGGATACCAAGGGTTATGTTAAGAGGTGCGACAAGTGCCGAGATATGCCCCCGTCATACAGTGCCAAAATGATTTGCAGGCCTATCCTCGTGCCCAATTCCGTTTGCCCAAGTAGGGAATGGACATCCTGGGACCATTCACCATAGCAACTGGAGGAGGAGATTCCTAATAGTGGGTATTGACTACTTTACAAAGTGGATAGAGGCGATCCGACAAAGAAAAATCAAGGCAAATCAAAGTTAAGAAATTCATCGGCGTAACATTATGACAAGGTTTGGGATTCCCACCCGCTATCGTCTTCGACCATGGCGTTCAATTTGATTGTCGCCCCATACAAGCTTTTCTAACAGAGTTTCGTGTGAAGTTTGCATACTCACCGTTTGCCATCCCCGCAGCAACGGACAAGCAGAGGCCGCGAACAAACAAATCTTAAATGCCTTCAAGAAAAAGCTAGATGAATTCAAAGGAGGATGGGGCGATATGGTGCCGCGGTAGCTATGGTCAAATAGAACAACAGAGAAAGAAGTGACAGGGAGCAGCCCATTCAAGTTGGCCTTTGGTGCGAGGCGGTGTTACCGGTAGAGGTGGGGTTACCCTCTTATCTGATAAAACACCGTAACCTCCGTAAGAATGACCAAGCACTCGGGTGGAAAGCCTAGACTTCTTGCCAAAAATAAGGCTCATGGCGGAATTAAGAGTACCACATAAAGATAGAATCAGCAAGGCTTACAATAAGAAGGTCATGGAAAGGCCGTTAGATGTCGCGATCCGGTTCTTCGCGGAACAACAATCTACCGGCAAAGCTCATACTGAAGGGAAGCTAACCGCTAACTCGGGAATGTCCTTACGTCATAGCTAAGAAGATTGCTCCCGCTCTTTCATTCTAAAAAGCATGGATGACAAGGAGCTTAGAAATTGGCTGGAATGCTAGCGTCCTAAAGAAATACTATGTTTGATTCCCCAAGTGTAATAGGCCGAGAGCCACCCTTTTTGCATAAATAATACAAGCTTACGCCAAAGAAATTCATTGATTGTCTTATTATTCTCATGTATGTTAACCGACCATATGACAGTCAATAAAATTGAAAACTAAAGCCATATGACGGGCTCAAAGTGCGTTAACGGTCATATGACAGACCTAGCACATTACTAAAGCCATATGACCAGGCCCATGAGGTGCGTTAACGGTCATAATGATCGACCTAGCAAATTACTAAAACCATATGACAGGATCAAAGTGCGTTAACGGTTATATAGTTGACCTAACACTAGAGCATAAGCCATATGACAGCTCAAAGTGCGTTAACGGTCATATGACAGACCTAGCACATTACTAAAGCCATATGACAGGCTCAAAGTGCGTTAACGGTCATATGACGGACCTAGCACATTACTAAAACCATATGATAGGATTAAAGTGCGTTAACGGTTATATAGCCGACCTAACACTAGAGCATAAGCCATATTACAGCCCATGTGCATTAACTGGTCATATAGAAGACCGAATGATAATTATCATTAACAAATAAAAAATAGGCGGACATACAACAATCGGATGATAATTAAAGCGATAAAAGCAAGTTATAAAGTACTTTCCCATAAAATAAAAGCTACCGGCAGCGGCCAACTATGTAGACAAAAAGGAGGCGGCCAAATAAAAGGCTTTTAGTTGGAATAGTACTTATAAAATTAAGACGTTAACATTTACAAACGCCGACATGGGCCGAATAAAGAGTTCAAAAGATTACAAGCTACAAGCTATTAGAAGAACAGGAAGAACCGAGTGAAGGCCGCCCAAAACTTCAAGAGGGGGGGCTTCCGATCTGTCGGCACCGAGATCTCGAGGGTCCGCATCTCGCTATGGCGTCCTCATCGGTAAATTTTGGATCCCCCTCGAATGGCGATAGATTTTGGCCTAGGCAAAGATGAGCCTCTTCAATCACATTCCGGTCAAATCCTGGAACGGTCTTACACACGCATCTCATGGCACCCACCCAACCGCCATTATACCTCTTGTGAAGGACCGTTGCGTACTCCTCAGACATCGAAACTCAACAATAGCTCGAGCTCTAGCTTAGGTGTCTTGGCGCGAAGATCGCAATTTCCTTTTCGGAGTTAGCGGTCTCCAGAGCCTTGGTCAATGCATTAACATTCTCCTCGGTCTCTTCCAACAGGGGCCGCCCTTGGTCTCGGGGTTATCACTCATCTTCCGCAGGCCGCAATGCTGATGTCTTCCTCCGCCTTGTCCTCCTCCTTCAGTAGATCCTGGCAAGTCTCCGCCGAACGCTTGTAGGTGTCGACCAACTTCCGGTACTCAACATACCGCTCTATCAACTCAATAGCAAGCATTGTTGGCCTGCAAAGATGAAAAGGGGACGTTAAAAAAAAAATTTGAAAGTGAATGGTAATTAAACAAGTGCGAAAACGTACCACAAGTGGGTCGTGAGCCAACCTAGCAAAGCAGGTGTCACCAAAGATCCTGCCGCCTGTCCAAAGGCAAACAGATGTCCCTTCGTAACACTGTAGGCAAGGATGCCACCGTTCTCGGGATATCGGCATACAACGATTCATCCTCCCGACGTCCCGGGCCAGCCGATAAATTCTTGCGGGGAATGATAGGCCAGCAGAGCAAAAGAGGACGACACCGCGTCACTCAACGACACCTCCTTCTTCTCGATCCACTCATGGTACCGAAAGAAGATGATGGGAGATAAGTTGGATAAAAACTGGGCATTGTAATAAGCTCCCGAATCTTCTCGCGGAGAGAGAAGAATAAGAGCCCGAGAGCCAGGGAGGCGCCGCTAACATGACCCGGGGGCCGGGGGTCAGAACAACCCGTTCTCGGACTTCGGAGGAGCATCCATATGTAGATCCTCTATCTCGAACGCCCTCATCAGCCAGGGCGTAAGTCTCGGGGATCCCCCTGTGGCCTCGCTCTTATTGGCGGACGTATCCCGCAGCCCGACTCACGCGGCCGCCTCTTGTTACCACCACCACGGGCAACAAGCAGTAGAGGTGGATGACCGATAGGGACAAGAGGGATGGTTGGCCGCTAGTTCCAAAGAATAGCGACAGTAGCGCCGTGAGCAGCAACGCGAACAACGTTCGCCCGCCGCGACCTCGGCGGATGTTTTATGGCCCGTGGCGGTTACCTCCCGACGACCGTTAGTAGTACCGTGCATTGTCTCGTATTCGTAGGGGGAGCAGGGCGGCAAGTGTGTTAGCAGCTGAGGTCCTCGTAAACGCCCAAGTGCGTCGAGGTCAAGATGGTCAAGACCTCGCAAACAAGCAAGAAACAAGAAAAAAAAAAAAAAAAAAAAAAGCATGCGATCATCGGATGGACCATCCGACATTGACACTTACCATTTACATGTAAGTGGATCAGAGAAGCATGGCCGACAAGGGTTCGTTCCCAAGATATACTTGGAGTTAGGATCCAATACTTGGGCTCTTTAACCCTAGCCCGCTTCCCGTCCTCATAGGTGACCAAGTAGTCTTCCGTATCAAAATATTCGAAGGCCGCCGGTTCCTCCCGGTTAGCGGATCGGGAGGGTAAGTGCTCCATGCGAGGATGGGGCTCAGTGAAATGACTCGCGCAAAGGATAATCTTCGAGGAACTCTCAACCAAAAAAAGGCATCATGCCAACCTTTCAAACCGGCCATTTTGGGTCGAGCAGTTATCTTTTGTCGGCCGTAGTTAACGACCACCAACCTGGCTGCCTAGAAGAACCATTCTTCTTTAGCCGGTGGATGTGGAGGAACAAGTTTAAAGTTTGGGGAAAATCCAAAAAACGTACAACCCGTATGTACGCAACCGCATTCCTGGTTTGCTAAAGGAGTCACTCGAGCCAAGCATACATTAAACTCGTTCAAAATCTTCACAGAAAAGAATCCAAAGGAAGACTGAGGCCAAACTCGAAGTGGTGAGTATAAATGGCCACGTGACCGAGGAGGACATTCCGTCACAATAGCTCCTCCGGCGGAACTACCGCCTATAACCCGCGGCAAACTCATACAAATTCCGAGCAACTCTTGGATAGCCAAGATCAATAAGCATCCCGACGCCAAGGTCCATCAATTTCCACGCCGAGAGGACCGACACCGAAATCGCAGAGAAGGCCACAGAGCATTAGAACCCGACCTGGCCACGATCTCCTCCATCCGATTGGAACCGTCGACCCTCAACTCGCCGCACGGGAACTTTCCCCATTACACGTGCCGACAAAGGCACATAATCGGTCGCGTCCTCGGTGACGCGAATAGTAGGGACTCGCAACGGGGCGACGATGGTAAACGGCCTCCCGACGAACCATAACGGTAGCAATGGAGCCGTTGTCGCCACCTAAATCAATAATAGGAGGGTTAGGGGCCGCAGATTCCTCGTAAGTGGTCGTAAAAGCTCGGCCGCTACCTCAACCCCAAAGATCCGCCAAGTTATCCAACCGGGCATGCTCTCTAAGAGGGCTACATCTAGACCGGGGCAAGATCCGGTGCGGATGCCTAACGAAACGCCTAGCAAGAATTTGATGCCTAAGCTCCCAAGCGTTTGCTTATCACCACTCGGCTAGCGGATAGGTACCTCCTAGTCGCCATGCTCCTCGGGGTAGCAGTGGTCGTTAAGAAACTTTGACCTCAATTCTTTTTCTCTCCCGCAGTAAGGGGTAGGTCCGCTAACAACCTAGTCTTCCCCACCGGGATTGAACCGCAAAGCGGTGTCACCATCGGCCAAGAGGGAAGAAGGATCGCCATCGGCTAGGGGAAGAAGGATCACTTTCGGTCATAAACGCCTCGCTAAGGGCGTTCGGCTATCGACCGGTCCGACATGATGAATACGCAAAGAAACTTAAGGAAACGAAGAAAAATTGAGGAAATACCCGGAAATGAAGGGTCGTACGAGAAAGGAAAAAAGTAGGAACCGAAAGTCGTCGAAAAAAGTGAGCAAAGTTCCCAAACAAATTACTTATTGAAATATTCGACCCTGAACCAAGGAACCACCTGAAATGAAGAAAAAGCACCGGCGAAATACAACTTCAAACCCAGAAAAAAACCCTGGAAGAGACTTGTCCGTAAAAGAAAAATTTCTTAGCACACTAGGACCGGAAAGTAAAAATTGGAAGATTTAGTAACTTTTGAAGGAATTTGAGCACCAAAACGGAGAGCTTTTGGGTGAAGAAAAGCTATGGAGATGGAGTGCGCCAGAGAAAAGAGAAGGAAGTTGAGAGAAAATGAGATAAAAACTCGAAGGAAGAGAACCGCCATATATATGCATAGAATCAACGACCGAGATTGCAAAACCTTTCAACTCCTTACCGATTCTTGCCAAGTGTCGAAACACAAAGCAGAACCCTAATAAAGTAAAGGGCGGGATTTTCGGAAAAGTAATCATTAACTTTTCAAAATTTTTCAACTCCCCCGCGACGACAAGTGGCACTCAACGAACCAAGCTCTCCAAAAAAATTGAACACGGCAACAATGACTCGCGTCCACCGACAACATCCTTAGCGGCCAAGACCCCAAAAGATGCCGGGGGGCTAGTTGTATGGGTATAACCCAGTATGTTAGCTGACCTCCATGAGGAGTCCGCGAACATAATAACGGACACGAATATTGTAAGTATCGCCTAGCGTTCTAACAAGTCAATTCATTGACGTGGTCCGACAACGTTGGCGGTCGCCCAACCGACACAAAAATAAGGGAATATTCCCAAGTGTCGTGCACCACAACCGTACACGTGTAAAAGGATTACGCACCCTTTCGTAGGAATAGTACTTCTATAAATACCCCACTAAGTACTATTCGTGTGTACATTCTCTCGCACCCATAATTCTTATCTCTCTCTCTAAATACTAGTGGGCCGCGCACGACTTGAGCGTCGGGAGGGGTTTCCTCGCATCCCCCGAGGATAGTCACGTTGCTTCCTGTGCGGCTATTCCCGTGAGGACGACAACCCCAAATCTTTTGCGGACTAATCAAGGCCGCCAACCGTTTCAATACCGAAACAGTGGTGTCGACATCCATATTAACCCAAGTCCCTACAATTATCAACAATCGATACATATGATTGCTTAATTAGATGTAATCCTTGGCTACGCCTGTAAGAAGAAATAAACTATATATATTCTCTCTTATTAGTGTAAGATTTTGTCAATTGTCAAATGAATATATCGATGGAGAAGAGATTGGTTAAATACAAAGAAGGTTAGTCGTCAAGCTTTTAAACTTGTATATTAATTCAAAGTGAAACATCTCGTGTTTTTTTCATGGGGATGATCACAAAAATATGAGCGAGAAACAAAAATTATTCATGGCCTCATGGGCGGCCGGTACATAAGTATTGTAGAAACAATAAGTCGAGTTGGATGAGAATCACGTACCAAGTAGACAAGCTGAATTATTAAGGTGAACAACGTTTTAAAGAGAGAGGTTCAATTTAATATTTATCATTATTCATCAATTTTCAATTTTATTGTATGATCCAAATTCAGTATATGCCACCATTTTATAAATAATAAGCAATTACCTAATTAAGTGGATGAATCATTAAACCTGAATAACGTTTGAAAGAGAGAGAGGTTCTATCTACCTTTATTTTATTATTAATTGATGTTCGGTTTGATTAATTGTATAATCCAAAAATCGGTATATATATGCCCTTTGTTTTATATATAATAAACGATTACTTAATTAATTAGTTGAATTATTTGATTGAAAAACGTTTGAAAGATAAATGTTCTATCTACCTTTCTTTTATTACTAAGTAATGTTCAATTTTATTGTATGATTCAAAATTAGGTATTAGCCGTCATTCTATAAATAATAAACGATTACCTCATTGTCCATGAGAGGTTTGGATAGCATTGATCCACAACCATGCTTTGCCGAATTCCTGAATGTGATGAATGTTTTTTGTTCATGATCAATGTTGTTTTTGGGTTTCTAGGAACAAACTGAGTCTTTTGGATATGAGAGATATAGGGCATGTTAGGGCTCTTGCTTTTTAAGTAATATTTAAAAGTTTATCAAATCTTTTAAATATGAAATTAAAAATAGTGTGTAATGAATTAGGTAGTATTTACAAGTAGCTTTTAATGATTGAGTTAATGTTTTGGGAAAGCTAAATACATTAGCCTTTCAAATTATATAGAGGCACCTTTATAGAATATACTTCATGTTTTGTTCTTTTGCTTATCCAACAATTAGTTTTCTCGAACTCTAATTGTTTTTAAAACGCAACTAATCTATACTAACAACTAACAACCTATTTAACTACTAAAATATTTTGCGACAATTAATAACTACCACAATAATCATATTTGCCGAGCAATCCAATCATAGGAAGACATTTTTTAGTTACGTGGAGTTTGTCGTCTATACATAACCACTCCTATTTAACGTTTTACATGCAAAAGATAGGGACAATCTAGTCACTCGTGAATATTAGTTATAAAATTGTATCTTTGTGTAAATTGAACTTAATTGCTACTTTATTTGAGTAAAAAGGGTGTAGTTGTCGGAGAGTAGAAATAATCACTTACAATCATCGAGGAAAAGCTGCTAAATAGGACGACCAATAAGTTACCCAAATAAGCGTCAGCAAGATGAGCAAAGACTATGGAAAATACTTTAATTAACCCCATCCAGATCTCTATTATATAAGCCAAGAGGGGAGCTACGGTGTCCCTCTCGAAAAGACTTATATACCCCTAATATGAAACATGAAAAAACTATTCAAAATTTCTAATTCATTTCCTGAGATACAATTATACAATAAGGAAAGTTGTAAAAAGATAAAACTAATAACATAAAAAAAGATTAAGATTGCCATTAAAAGATTACTTATGATGAGGAAAATATCCTAACAAATAAATTTTCCAACAATTGTAAAACCAAAAATACAAAGTTTTCTTTTACCTAAATATTCAATAAACAATTACAAAGAACATAAATTAAAAATTCAAAAAATTACTGAGAAAAAAAAGAGTATAACTCATCTTTGTATTTTTTCGATTTCATAATTGTTGTAGTCAATATGTTATTCAAGATAAAAAGTTAAACCTCGATGAGAAAAATAAGCATAGACCAACTTCTCTTATCTTCACTTTTCAATCCTATGTTTTGTAAACATAAATTATAAGTACGAAGTAAATGTTTATTTTTCGCATTAATATTAATGTTTTTTACGACTTTGAATATCAGTATTAATACTAATATATTGGCGCACGCATCGCATTTAACTAGTTCAAGCCCCATACATCGGTCAAGTACACCATCATCAGCCACAATATATAGCTTGCAAACATATTGACCCAACTCTGCATTTGTACTGAAGTATAGAAGGAAATAGAGTTAATGATTTAAAGAAGTTATGGAGGAGGAATATATTGAAGTCTCGTTAACATTCTTAGAATTTTCTCTAGTTATTAAACCATCGAATTAGGGTGTAAATAGCCGAGTCGAGTACGGAGTACTACCCTTTATGCATCTTCAAACTCATTTAGTCGAGCATGATCGAGCTCAAAAAATTTGTTCAAACTCGATTCAATTCGGAGTTAATGTGTTTAAACTCGATTTATTTATTAATTGAGCCAAGTTCTTAAGCAAGTTTTATTCATATATATATATATATATATATATATATGAGCTTTATAGAAGTATGTTTTTATAGCAAATTAATATTGGAAGCCTAAGGTATATGGTGATAGCCTAAGGTAAATGAACAACTACAAGAGCTTTTAAATGAAATAAACAAACTTGTTTAATGAAAATTAAAGAGCTTCTTCATGAACGTAAACAAACAACTTGTTCATGAACTTAATTATACGAATGACCACTTCGGTGTTTGGTGCAAGTTTGTTTAAAAATTCGAATATGTTTAACTAAGCTCGAATCGTTTATAATCTTTAGCCGAGCTCGAATTCTAACTCCTGGACAAGAGTCTCAGCTCGTTTACACCAAAAATTTAATTAGATTAAGAGACAAGAAGAATATAAATGAATAAATGTTCTATTTCAAATCTCCATCTCATATTTCCTCAGTAATTGACCGTTAAGTACTAGAAAGGATCCTGCACCCCTTGACACAAGACACATGATTATTAGATGAAAAAATTAAATGCCCTTATACGTACCACCTTTCAAATAAAAAAATGCCTTCATACCAAAACCTTAATAGAGTATATAAAACTATATTATGGATGACTAAGAAATGACCAAATTTACATACTCAATTTGTTGATATATACTCCATCGGTCTGATCTTGTGTAGTTGTTTCAAAGTGGTTTGAGCTGAAGATGATATGATCTAGCACTAATCTGCCCTTCTCCGCCTAAAAACATATAAACATGCAACTATTAATTACATTATCTAGAGAAAAGAAACTTTGATAAATTTATATATATTTTTGATATGATAAAGTGTCTTTAATGAACTTTTAGAATATTCCATACATAGTAAGAAGATAACATTATCACCTAAAATGAAAAAGAAGAAGAAAAATAAGGACGAAATACAGGCAAACTAATTACCTGTATTATTGGTTGGTTTTTGTACAGAAAATGTGTAGCAAAGAAGGCTATTATATAAGCCTTGATTTAAATTGACATTATTTCTTCCAGGAAAAATATTCATAAGAAAAGGAGACGGCTTATACTGTACAGTCTCCCCAAAAATGAAATCTAATAAGTTCATGTGCACAAAGACCAAAAGAAAAATCATGTAATACCGAGCTGGCGTAATATGATATTAATCTTTGCTTATGTAATGATAATACTTCTACTATAGTCCTAAGTACATGAGCCGCCTCCTTAATACCAAATTCGAGTTGGCACTTAAAAGGTAGTATCTACTTGCACAAATAAAAATACAAAACTATGTTGAGAAGCATATGTTAAGGTCATTTTATATACAAAACTAATTGCAAGGGGGGCATATGATAGGCCACGGAGTACAACTTATTGGGAAATTGTTAAATGATATTTTATGACCTGTTTGACAAACAATAATTAATATATAGGGCCGTGACAATTGAGCTTGTATCTAATTTGCAAGGAAATTTTCAGCGCTAAAGTCTATAATGATATATCGATGAGTGATGACTGGATCCTGATAATGAAACTCTTCAGGATTATGTTTTTCTTAATAAATTTTTGGTGACATTTAATAATAAAATTTTATTGGGCATAACACAAGCCCATGCCAGAGGAAAGTTTGACCACATACAACGTTAGCAGGGTTCCATCCTAAAACCAATTTATAATTATCAGTTGGTCTTGTAAGAGACCGCTTACTTTTAATTCAAAATTAGGCATGGCCCAAGCCCAATATTAAGAATAGAATAGGCAACCTTTATTAATATAGTGACTAGTTTAATCTATTTAGCTGACTAGTTTAATCTATTTAGTGACCGGTTTAATATACCCAGTAATCACATTCTTTAACCCATTCAGTGACTAGTTTAATCCATTCAGTGACTAGTTTAATCCTTTCGGTAAGACTGTCGGGTTATGTTTTGAAATTGTCTATTGTAGTTCGAGAATATAAAGGAAATAAAGGAAGAAGAAGAGAAGGGATGACTAGGTTAGTGTGAGATGCATAGGTATTGGATTAGAGAGAAATGGAATGGGGTTGTTAGGAGAATGTAGGCAAGGGTTTGTCTAATTTTATGTTAAAATTAGACCACCTATTCTAATAATTTGTGAATAACTAATAGGAGGAGTAGCCCATCAGGCTTATATATTAATCATTCTATCTCTTTGTATGAGGCCTTGTTCTTTTGGACTTATTTTCAGTTAATTTCAGTTTAGTTCAGTTAATTTCAGTTCAGTTAATTTAATTTCGGCTCATTTAATTTAATTTAATTTCGGTTAATTTCGGTTCAGTTCGGTTAATTTAATTTCGGTTCAGTTAATTTTAGTTAATTTCGGTTCAGTTCGTTATTATTATTATTATTATTATTATTAATATTATTATTATTATTATTATTATTATTATTTTATTATTATTATTATTATTTTTATTATTATTATTATTATTCTTTTTATTATTCTTTTTATTCTTTTTTTTATTTTTTTATTATTATTATTTATTATTATTATTATTAGTAGTATTTAATGATTATAATAATAATAATAATTATTTATTATTATTATTATTTATTATTATTATTATTATTATTTATTATTGTTATTATTATTTATTATTATTATTATTATTATTATTATTATTATTATTATTCTTCATTATTCATTATTATTATTTATTATTATTATTGATAAATAATAATAATAATAATAATAATAATAATAATAATAATAATAATAATAATAATAATAATAGTAAGTATTGATAATATTATGTTAATACTTATTGATTATTATCGATTATTATTATTTTAGAAAATTAAATATAGAATTCAGTTAATTTCAGTTCAGTTAATTTAATTTCAGTTCAGTTTAGTTAATTTCAGTTCAGTTAATTTAATTACAGTTTAGTTTAGTTAATTTCAGTTCAATTCAGTTAATTTAATTTCAGTTCAACTAAAATAAGTTCAAAAGAACAGGGCCTGAGACAACTATTCCAAACTCACTTGTGTATTATACTCTCAACATTTAATATAACATTTTTAATGGTAATGAGTGATTGTAAAAATTTAAGTGTAAACATATATTTCATGAGTATAGAGTTGTATTACACTGAACATGAGTAAGAAAATAAATTTTTTTCTACAAAATTACTACATAAATAAAAATTTTTCTACAAAATTACTACATACTCCCTCCGGTTCCTAAAGATCTTCCCTCTTTCCGTTTTAGTGCGTTTCCAAAAGATCTCCCCCTCTTTTCTTCTTAATTTGGAAATTTTTTCCCCTCCCCTCCCATCCTATCATATTCCCACCATTACACTATTAAATCAATTTTACTCCCTTTCTCTCCCCCCCTCCCCCCTTTTTTTTTTTTTTTTTTCCCCCCCCCCCCTCTCTCCCCCCCCCCCCCCCCCACCCCCCCCACACATCCTACTTCACATTTAGAATAAAAAAATTTCTACAAAATTACTGACATACTTATTATCTTTAATCATTAATAGTAAGCAAAATTGGCTCAATACCACCAACTATGACTTGGGTGCAAGTAGCCCCACAAACTTTGACTAATAGCCAAAATTTCACCCACTATTGGCTTGGGAACAATGCGTGTTAGAGGTGCGCATGGGCCGGGCCAGCACGCGGGCCGGCCCAGCCCGACCCGATTTGAACCTGATCCGGTCCAAGCCCGTTAGAGGCTCGGCTCGGGCCGTTGTTTGCTACGTGAGCCGTGGACCTGTTACGGTCAAGAAATTTTATTTCAGGCTCAACACGATCCCGCCTATATGGCCCGTGGGCCGGCCCGCGGTCGTTAACTATTTGTTTTTTTAGTCTAAAAATGCCAAGAATCTAAAAAAACAACATAAAACACAGGCCCACAGGAGGCACGAGCCCGGCCCGCAGGCCCGTGGGCTTGGGAGGGCCGTGGACAAAATCTGGAAATTTCAGACCCGACGCGTCACTCACGGGCTCGGACCCGGCCCGACCCTCCATTTTCCCCAAGCACGGGGGACGAGCCCGTGAACAGACCTGGTCCGGCCCATTCCCAGGTCTTGTTCGTGTCAGGACATTGGTGACCAAAAGTTCTGCCGGAGCTGAGGAATCTCTGTCATTTTTAATATGACAAAGCTGGCCTTAGTAGCACCAAGCCACCAAACCATCTTTGACTTATAACTATTTTCTTCTATATTTTTCCTATTTTGCTAAAAGAAAAACTTCAATACTAAAGCTAAAAAGACTAATATGAACTCTTGAAACAGGGTCGCGAACGTGCTGCAAGTATGAAAAATGGGCATCAAAAGAATATATGCAAACCATCACAATGATACAAGCGCAAAATTAAACCAAAAAGCAGACCCATAATTAAACTATAATTAATTAAAACTCCATTAATAAGAAAAGAGAAATAAGGTGAATAACCTTTTATTATGCTAAGAAGAAGAAGAAGAAGATTAATAAAATAAGGTAGATACCGTAAAAACTTCCACAGTAATTCATGGGTATAAGAGATAGATAAAAAATAATTTAATCCCAAAATTCTTTTTGGCGAAATTGGAAGAAAAATCGAAAGAAGGCTAAAAAAGGCAAAAAGATGAAAAAATATGTTTTATGCAAAATAGTTGGATGTAAGGAGCAAAACCACCTTTTGAACTGATAGCCAAAACATCACCAAATCTTGTCATGGGTATAATACATATCATAAGGTCAAACAATCCGTCGGAGATTCCCATGCTCCGAATGTGTCATTTATGATACGCGTTGGCGGTGTTGCACCTATGTCAATATGTAATAGCCTGACTTATTAAGCTAAGATTAGAATCGATAATCCACAATTATTAGGCTAATGATGCTAAATTAAGCTGTAGCTGTTACGTTTTGAAATCTTAAAAGTTTTTAAATGACTGGTATGTGTATTTTGTTGCCAATGTAGATATTATGTGTTATTAGCTAACTAATAACATGAGCTATGTGGAAATTTAGTAATTCATGAATTCTGTTAAAAATGTTGAGTATCGTCTTAGGGTTATGGGATTTGTATTAGTTATTGATATCGTTTTGTTACTTGAGGACGTGGGATTAAGGATTTATTTAGTCAATATACTTCCATTAGGATATATAATATACTTTGGAGGAATTTAGTTAAAAATAATTAAGGATTAAGAGGGAAGTAAGAAGAGTATCCAAGTTAAGAGCCTTGGAAATTCTGGTTAATACATAAGCATGGGAAATGACGATTCTACCCCTAATACTAAACCGAAAGTTACGATTTTTCCCTTACCCATTCTCTATATATATGAGAGGAAGGCCCTCATTTAGTTTCATCAGAAATCACTCCACAAAAATCACACAAAACAAACATCTTTCTTCTTCCTCTTTCTCACGCCATTCTGGCGGTTCAGCAGGTCTGCTTTGGCAGCTTGCTTCTCTTGGCTCCTTGCTCTGAAACGTGCATGCAAACACTTCCCTAGGTTCCTCAAGGTGTCCTCCATACTGGGCAGGCGTTAGTTTTGAAGTTCCATTCCTATAACCTAAGGAAAAACCAAGGAAAGTGAGGTATGGCTGAATTTCAGCATGCATGAGGTATCTTAGCTTGAAGCTTGATTTCTTTTGGATAATTACTAACTTTAAGATGATGAATGTTTTGCCTAAGATCTTAAGAGGTTGCTGGAGAGGTGGTAAAGATGCTAATTAAGATTTGATCTCCTAGACACCAAGTTAAGGTGCACAAGATCCACCCTTTGAAGCTGTAGTTTTGAAATTATTATCATAACACTTGTTTGTGGGATTGAGGAAAGCTACGAACATGTTCTTGTGTGGGAACCCTACTGTTTTGTTAAGTATTTATAAGTAGTTGATTTCAAAGTGTTAATTATGATTCATGGTTGATGATTTTTGAATTGGAAATCGTTGCATGTCAAGTTCCTCTAAAACCGATCAAACCATGATCTTACTTCAATTGAGCTTTATTTAGATGCCTTCATGGTTGCTGCCTTTTATGGTAAACCATTGTAAAATACTTATAATTGTTTGATTGATCAACCTTGTATCACATCTTCTTCTTATATTAAGTATAACATCTGTTTGAGAAGTAAACAACACCTAAAAAACTCGATTTTTCGCCTAATCGTTTCCTGAACTTGTAACTCCTTGTGCTTTTGGTACTTTCAATGCTTTCTTCATGATGAATATCTACTGCCCTTATATATATAAAGAGTGAAACCTAAACTTTGGTAAACCCAAGAAGTACAAGCGATCCTTACATTAAACCATGGTTCATTAACACCAAAACCTGAACCATCTAAATTGACCTATGTTCTCTTTGTGAGAAGTAATCCTCTATATGCTAAGTGCACTCCATAACTCTTCACCTACTGCCATACCTTGATAACCCTGCCTTTAAGCACCATCATTGATTATGGCACTCCTTCGAAACATGATTGTTAAGTTACCTTTCCAAATATAGTGGAACTTGACATAGCAACTTGTTTTATGAAACCTGTTTTGATAAATTAAGATAGTTATGAAAGTTGGTTCCATCAAGTATTTGAGACTAAAGTTTTGTATATTTGAGTATAAGTTTTACAATTATTAAAAGTCTAGTTTTATAAGGGAAGTAGTTGCAGCAAAGCGTGATGAACAACACTCTCGGAGCGGGTTTGCTCTTTAAAGTAATTGGAGCGGGTATTGCTCCGGAGCGGGTATTGCTCCATTATGAAGGGTCATGACCTAGGAAGTCTTGCAAGCAGGAAAATAAGAAAGGTAGGGAGACGTCCCTCAAAAGTTTGGAGAGCCGGGTTTGCCTCCATTCGTGTTCCTTCCCAGAGTTAGAAATATTTTGGATTATGCATAAAAATGTTCAAGTAAATGTTGAAAAGAGTATAAAAGTTGCTTTTGGAAGGTCACTTGATATGTTCATGATGTTGTTATTATGTTTACATTATTCGAAAGGAGAAGGTAACTTTGCAATTAAGCGAATAAAGGTGTTGAAATAACAGTTATGTTATTATTTCAAAAATGAAGTCTATTTTCAGCCACCTTACTATTTTGCAACTGGTGGAACTTGTGTACCAGCGTAAGCTGACGGTTTTGTTCTCTTGAACCTGTCCTGGTGGGGGCAGATTCAGCTATTTTGCAGGACTAAAAACTGAAGGTTAAAGATTAGCTTAAGTCTGGAATGTTCCTGTTATGTGAATAGCCGCTGCTTTGTGTTTTCAGTACTATAACAACTATGTTTATGTAGCTATATTTTGAATTCAGTTATCTAAATACTTAGACTAAGATGTAATAATTAAGTAATTTGGATTGTTTTCATAAAATGCCTAGATACTTCCAGATTCCATAACCTTCCACGAGCAAGGTGGGTTAGGAATATGTACTAACAGCATCCCTAAATAACAGCTTAGCTCTTTAATTAATCATAGTTGGTCATAATTAAGCTGCTATTTGGGGAAGGCTGTTACACAATACTTAGTGATGTTATTACAATTAATCAAAGTTGGTGCTGCTCCTCGCACCCAAGCCATAATTAGCGGTGTTAAGGACTTAAGGCCAATTTTGCCTTAATATAATATATTGTTGGAAGGTTGTCTACTAAACTTATGGTCATTAGGACTGGTGCATGGTTAAAACTTAAAAGTTATTGGGAAATAAAAGTTCTATTCAAATTAGCAAAGTGTAGATGGTACATAAAAAACCTAATAATAGAAGACTTATGGAAGTGTAAGCAACGATGATATATGTTTTTTTTTAAATTAATACAAGTAAAACTCATTGGTGTAAGTAGCTTTGTTGGGTGCTCTCTCTTGTTTGGGAGTCTTTTTTTGCCCTTTTGGAGGGGTGTTAGGCTGTAATTGTCTAGTGTTCATATATATACATATACTCACTTGCTTAGCAAAAAAAGTAAAACTCGCATTATTCTGAATAGGTGAACATCTACTTAATGACTATTAATTTGTAATTTTCCATACAATATTTTAGAATTTTAGAAATGTTAAACAAATGCTCAATGGAATAATCTATTAATTAATGCTTACCAAGCTCTTTTTTTACACTCTTTAACGTACATACTAATCAGGCCCGGTCTTGACAATTTATGGGCCAGGGCAAGATGAGACATAGGGGCCCTTTAATTCTAATAATATCATTAGTAAATTTTGAATTTTGCGTAGTACATAATATTACGAATAAAATAACTTGACAATATAATATCTATTTTTATTTTTTTGGTCAACTTTTGAAGAAACAATCGACGAAGTTATAAACAAAAACTATGGAAATATAGGGAATTTTGTAAAGAGTATATAAAATGTGTTTTGCGATTGAAGCTCACAATCTATACCAATGTTTTGGAAATGTAGGGAATTTTGTAAAGAGGATATAAAAGGAGTAATATGTACATCTCATACGACTCAATTGGAGTCAGTAATTTAAAGATCAACTAATTTAGCTCGAAAAAGGTCTCGGTTTCAAGACCTAATTTTGAAGTTCAAAAACTACCTAAAAATCCCGACCTAATAAGTTAGCCAATAGAGAGAGAAACAAAATTGCTATTTACTCATTTTTTTGCATGAAGCTATAAGAAAGTAGTACTAGGAGAATATTTAGAATAAAAATCAGGAATCCATTTTAGAAAATCGATATGCCCTGTTAGGTGATTGAAATAAGTTAAATGCTTGGGGGTAAATTAGTTACAGACTTACAGTACATGATTTTCCCAATATATGGGTAAAAGTAAAGTTGCCTAGGGAAGTCAAACTTAAATAGTAATGCTAGGAGAGAGAAGTGGCAGTAATACTCTCCTATTACTACTTAAATAGTAATACTCTCGTAGGAGAGAGGAGTGGCAGTAATAGGCCCACAAAAGTCAAACTTAAGTTGTATTTCTCATTGTGCATGACATCTAGAGCATAGAGTATGTTAAGTTTTTTATCTTTTTATGCTTTGGGCGTTTTGGGCCCCTTTAGAGTCTGGGCCCTGGGCGGTTGCCCCTCTTGCCACCCCCAGGGCCGTGCCTAATACTAATTCATTGATACTTGTGTTAATTAGGAGGGAAAACAAGGATAATGCTTTCTGCTTTTAGATGAAATATCATATATATACGGTTTCCTCTTTTGCAGGAATGATACAAGTTGACATGCAAGTTATTAACAAAATTTTCAGTTGTTTTATAAACTAAACTTACCCTTTGATAGCTAATCCAATTTCTACATATTTTCCACACTATATCTCCCACCTAAGAGTGATAACAGGCCGATCTAGGGTCAAATTTTGAGTCAACTTTTTTCATTATACTTACCTTCGAACTTGCGTCGACTCTTGAGCTTTTTCAAACTTAAATTTTCAAGTTCAATTTAGCTTAACACTCAATTTAAGTTCGAGAATTTTAACCATATATATATATATATATATATATATATATATATATATATATATATATATATATATATATATATATATATATATATATATATATATATATGTATCCTCTATTCCTTTTTTAATTTGATGTTATTAAATGAAATTTTATTCTTTGCTAATAATTAGTTGAAGAACCTCATAAGTCTGGTACAAATTTGATTATTAATTGACATAAAAAATTAATAATCTGCATTGAAATAAAATATTTTAAACCAATTCATCACAAGTCTCTACATCTCGAATTTAAATAGTTTGTGAGCTGGGTCGGATGTGTTTGGGTCAAATCGAACGGGATCAAATCTTTTCCTGGATCGAGTATGGATTGGGTCGGAGCCACTTAGGTCGGATCAAGGCCGACCAACGTACACTGAGGTGCAGTTTGGGTATGGGTCGGACCCTTTCGGCTCAGCTCAAATTGGTTTTGGGTAGACATGGGTAGACATAAGTCGGGTTCTAAATGGGTTTGTGCGGATCAAGTTGGATTCGAATGGACTTGGGTCGGCTCAGGTCGTGTTCGGATGGACGTGGGTCAGCTCAAGTAGGATTCGGGTGGAGTTGGAATGGTCCATTATATGTTTGAGTCCGTTCGTTTCAAGTCATTATTGATATCGATTGAAGTTCGGGTCGGCACATGCATATCTGTTTGCGCGACAACGCGAGAAATACATAAATGAACAAGTTAATAAACTTGACCAATGTTAATTATAATCATATTACCAAATATGTCTTAATAACAATTTTTTAATTTGTCTTAAAAACAAAGAAGTTTTTATAAGAACATGAACTAAAGTTATGAGCAAAACATATTTGAGTTCGGATTGACTTTAGACCGGATGCAAATTGGGTTCGGATTTTGGTATTCATATATGACTGGGTTCGGATTAAGCTTGGATCGGTAACAGATTATGCTGGGTTATGATATGCTCGGATATAACTGGGTTTGGTTGATTCCGGATCGGAATGGACTAGTTGGGAAACCTGATTATGTCGGATCGGAATTAGATGCGGGTGGACCCGTGGGTCGGGTGTTTTTGACACCCCTAATCTCGAGTGGTGAGGGCATGATGTAGGATTTGCCATAACTAGAGTTTTAACTTTGATGAAAATATCTAATTATCAAATGAAAGCAATTTGTTGGTAAAATCTATAATTCCAAAATTACCCCTCCAATTAGTTAGTCTTTATTTGAGATGGTCCTTAGCTCATCCCTTAAGTTAGTGTATAGCGTGTTAGCGGTAAATTGTAGTTTTTATTTGATCTACCAAGTCCCAACGAACTGAAAGAACAACGAAGAATAATGAATCAATTACGTTTTCTATAATAATTATGTAGAATAAAAAGACGAAAAATTTCTCAGAAACTACATAATAGAAAAGACTTTTTACAAAAAACTATCTAATAAAAAAAAACCTCACAAAAAACTACCATATAATTTTTTTTTTGTTAAAAGGTAAAAGTGACCAAAATATGAAAGTTGACTTTAAGAATCCGGCATTGATTGGTCACGTGCAACTGTGCAAGTCACATGTTTCTTTTCTTTTATTACCCTCTCGCTCCCCTTTTCCTAATTTATAATGTTCCTTAATTCCCCAATTTCACGATATTTCTCATATTCTTTTTGTATGTATGTACTGTGAGACAAGCAGATGAAGCTAATGTCATAATGGAAAGAATATAGTAGTATCGAAAAAGAACATATAGTTCAAAATTAAAGAAAAGTTGCGCATGTTCTAAATTGCACCCTGGTACATCTTTTAAATGACACATTTTCTTTTTGCTAGACCTTTGTTCTTTTTATGAAGATCATACATGTTCTTGAGTTTTGAATAGTGTGTTCTTTTTATCGACAAAAATTGATAAAAGACGTTCATGTTCTTTTAGATGAACGATGTATTGTTCGCGGAAAGTTAAATTAATCTGTACAACATTAGATCAATGATCATAGCTTGAAGGTAAAAATTTAATTAGTTTTCTCCATGTAATTAGGAAGTGAAAGAACACAAAATGCTAAACCCAAGACAATTTTCAGAAGGTTTTGAGTTAAATTTCAAGAAGAATTGACACTTGGCGTCCTTTTTAAAAGCCAAGGATCCATATGGTTTTGAGGAAACTAAATATAATATATATGTAAAAAAAAAAAGTTCGATACTCCTTTCCTTAATTTTATACTCAATCATAGTAAAAAAGAAAATAAAAGGGAATATAGTTGAAATTAACAATCATATATAATTTTTGAATAATACTCCTATTAATTAAATTTTCATTCAATTGTTATATTATTTAATTTGTTGGAAAAATGTTGCACTGTTCTATAACGAATTTTCACCCGTATATGACCCGGGGGAAGAGTTACACCTAAGCCTACTTATGCGGCCGCAGTGCATTATGATGCTCAAATATCATCGGTGTCTTGTCTATACCAAACTTATCGGGATTAAAAAGTTCATGTCACCTTATAATTCAAGGTATGTGGTTCAAATTCTTGCAACCATCAAATGTCTCTATCGAATTTATTAATTAGGTGTAAGGTTAAATGTCGCTCATTTTTTATTTATTAAAACTGCCCGTATATTTCTTTTATATCTTATTTGTAATTCCTCTTGCCTCCCCAATCTCTTCATCCAACCCAGCCACCACCATCACTACCACTACTACAACCACCACCATGATCGTGATTGCTACCACCACCCATTTATTTTCTCTCATGCGCCATCTCCTCCTTTCGTACTCTTCTTCTTTTTCCGATACCTCCACCATTTCTTCTTCTTCCTCCACCGTGTGACATAGCGGCAATAGTCCATTTCATGGTAGACTGACAAAATCCTAATTCAACAACAAATGGCAAAGAATTAAACATAATTTACCTCATATATTCTATTTTAATCGTAACATGAGGGAGAACGTACACTTATGCAAGTTAAGGAAAGTTGGAGTGGCCTGTTGAATGAGGAGATAAATCATTTGCAGGCCCGGCCCTGGGGGTGGCAAGAGGGGCCACCGCCCAAGGCCTAGACTCTAAAGGGGCCCAAAACGCCCAAAGCATAAAAAGATAAAAAAAACTTAACATACTCTATGCTCTAGCTGTCATGCACAATGAGAAATACAACTTGAGTTTGACTTCTGTGGGGCCTATTACTGCCACTCCTCTCTCCTACGAGAGTATTACTATTTAAGTAGTAATAGGATAGTATTACTGCCACTTCTCTCTCCTAGCATTACTATTTAAGTTTGACTTCCTTAGGCAACTTTACTTTTACCCATATATTGGGAAAATCATGTACTATAAGTCTGTAACTAATTTACCCCCAAGCATTTAATTTATTTCAATCACCTAACAGGGCATTTCGATTACCTAAAATGGATTCCTGATTTTTATTCTAAATATTCTCCTAGTACTACTTTCTTATAGCTTCATGAAAAAAAATAAGTAAATAACAATTTTGTTTCTCTCTCAATTGGCTAACTTATTAGGTCGGGATTTTTAGGTAGTTTTTGAACTTTAAAATTAGGTCTTGAACCCGAGACCTTTTTTGAGCTAAATTAGTTGATCTTTAAATTACTGACTCCAATTGAGTCGTATGAGATGTACATATTACTCCTTTTATATCCTCTTTACGAAATTCCCTACATTCCAAAACATTGGTATAGATTGTGAGCTTCAATCACAAAACACCTTGTATATCCTCTTTATAAAATTCCCTATATTTCCATAGTTTTTTTATAACTTCGTCGATTGTTTCTTCAAAAGTTGACCAAAAAAATAAAAATAGATATTATATTGTCAAGTTATTTTATTCGTAATATTATGTACTACGCAAAATTCAAAATTTACTAATGATACTATTAGAATTAAAGGGCCCCTATGTATCGTCTTGCCCTGGGCCCATAAATTGTCAAGACCGGGCCTGTTGAAACATTGAATCTATTAAAAATAATAAAAGCCCAATTGCCAAGCCCAATACTTATTTTCCTCATTCTGACATACATGATACATCTCCTACATTGAGGTGGGTTTTACTTTTCTAATATTTTGCTATGTTTTGTTTGTTTCTTTTTTCTCTTTTGCCTTACACTGTTTTTTTTCCACCTTCGTTTATCTGGTTTTATTGAATTGTTTTACTGGTTTCATTAGTAAATCATTTTTTTTATTTTTTATTTTAGATTTTCTAAATATTTTCATTAAAAATGGCATTTTTTATGGATCTTTACGAGTTTCAGAATTTGTGACTTGCTACTTATTTTCAAATAAAAAAAAAAATCTGGTAAAACATATGGAGTAATTCATTACGAGTTTTAGAATTTGTGACTTGCTACTTATTTCAAAAAAATAATTAAAAACTCCGGTTTGCCCACCCCTACTTAACGTCATTATATCTTACTACTGCTCATAATAGGAAAGTTGACTTCACTTACCAGTTCAAATCTTTTCATAGTGTTTGGCCGGATGATCACCGTGAAAAAGAGGGATAGTTTGGCATATCGGAAGCTACATTTCCCATGATTTTGCAATTTATATGGATTCTCACTTCCTAATAATTGAGTAATATTATTTGGTTGAGCAAAGGACGTGAATCCCCACTTTGTCTACTTTGAGAAATAGAAGAATAATACATACTTCTATACTCATCAAATAAAGTATAAGCATATTCCTTCACATGATTAGTAAGCTCCAAGCCCTATTCTTTTGCATACATATCACAAAGTGTCAATTCAACAAGCACCAATTTGGAGTGAGGATCAAGAATCACAGCAATAAAGATAAACATATTCATTTTATCCAAATTTCCCCAATATTTATCATATATTGCTTTCATTGCAAGGCCCATGGCTTGGAAATCCCATTTGTTTAACATATCATAAATGGTAGAAATCTCAAATAAACCTTTACTACTCGTCACATACAGAGAACCCGGAATACGACGAGTTAAAAGGTAAAATCCCTTCAAAAACACTACCAATCTCCCTACTTTTTTCCAATCATCACTTTCAGTTATCATTTTCAGTAATCATAACTCGAAAAATATATTTCGTTAAAAAATTAAAAATAAAACCCGCCAAACTGTATATATATATATATATATATATATATATATATATATATATATATATATATATATATATATATATATATATATATATATTACAATACTTTCCATACTTCACATATGATATAAGTTTAGTACATCTGTTGAATGAACATTATAGAAAAAAAGAGCATTCAGAGCATTATAGATTAATATATTTTAACAGTAAATTGGAAAATATAATAGTATGGAGAATAGTCTAGAAAAAAAATAATATCTTATTATCCTAAACTATTAAAAACATTTGGCGACAACTCTACAAAAGATATGAGGGATCACATTATTACTATATTTTATCGGCTAATTTTGGGAAGAACTAGAAAGACGGGTGATCAAGATGACCCTTGTCTTTGTAACATATGTTATATTTTATATGGATGAAACCCATTAAACCACTATTTTGAATAAATAATATCCAAGAAATACCACTAGTGTCTTTTAGAAACGAATAATACTTGCTTGGTCAATTTTTAGAGAAGGCCAATCTTTTAGGACATGACCTAAGTGGGTTTAAGACATGCCTTTAAACATGTTTGTTTTAATCTCCTTTAAAATCTGATCCTAAGATACCTTTATCTTAGAATAATGACTTAATTAACAATTGTTCAAACTCTTGGACCTTTTTTTACCAAAATACGATTCAGGTGTACATTACCCAATATGCAAAAGGATTACGGCATATTTTTTTATCAAACCCCCTTCTTATTGTGACAAGGATTCAGTTTGGTGTGAATGAAAACCTTAGACCATTAATTTGTATATGTTAAAATACGAGAAATCGCATCATTGTGTTTTACAAATAATTTGCATTGTTATTTGGCCAATTTCGGAAAGAACTATTAATAGGGATGATAAAAATCATCCATGCTTTAGTAACATTGCTATATTTGTATGGAGCAAATCCATCCACCCACAATTTAGTGAAGAAAGGATCCAAGTGTTTGAAAGAGTGTAAATTAAGTCAATATTCTAATGCAAGGGTGTCGTTGGATCATTTTTTGTAGGAGATTGGTTTAATTTTAAAACAATCATGTTTGAGGACATTTTGGGTGATGTCCTAAAAGATTGGCCTTTCTGAAAATTGACTAATGTAAGTACAATTCATGCCTAAAATATACTATTCATTATTTTTATTGAAAAATAGTGGCGTGGATGGGTTTGATCCATACAAATTATAGCCACGTTACAAAGCCGTAGGCCATTTTTATCATTTCTCTTATTAGTTTTTCCCGAAATTGACCAATAACAATACAAATCATTCTTAAAACACATTAATGTGATTACTTGTATCTTAACGTATACAAATTAATGGTCTAAGGGTTTCATTCGTACCAAATAGAATCCTCGTCACAATAAGAAGGGAAAAATCTGTCTCAATAGACATTTCTTGTTCTTTCGTATATTTGTTAATTTAGAGTTGTACCGTATTTTGTGAAGAAAGGTTTCAAGTGTTTGAAAGAGTGTAAATTAAGTCAATATTTTAATTCAAGGGTCTCTTTGGATCATTTTTGTATGGGATTCGTTAGTTTTCAAACAATCATGTTTAAGGACATGTCCTAAACCTGATTGGGTTATGTTCTAAAAGATTGTCATGTGTAAAAGTTTGACCAATACAAGTAAAATTCGTTTTTAAAAGACACTAATGGTGTTTCTTGGATTTTTTTTTTATGTAAAATAGTGGTTTGATGAGTTTCATACATATAAAATATAGCACATTTTACTAAGACAAGGGTCATTTTGATCACCCGTCTTTACAGTTCTTCCCCTTATTGATCAGTGAAATGCAGTGATGTGATCCCACATATCTTATGGTCTACAAATTAATGTTCTAAGGGTCATTTTAGATTTTTTTCCAGGAAAATTTCAAGCGTGTCAAAAAAAAAATCTAAACTATTCGTATTCCAATAGCAATTGACCCAAAATGGATTAACAAAGGTAAAAAATTTAAGAATTAAAAATAATATTTAGAAGTCCTTCCAAACCTTGTGATTATTCCTGAATTATTGTTGCTATTTAGAAAAAAAATAGGTGAAACTTGAGATTGTCTATGTTAATTCCTTTTTAATTTTTTTACTTTTCAAATCCAAGTTATATATACTTCAGTTTTGAACATTTTTCCTTCTAGAATACAGTTTGAGATGATTATTAATTGATATCACTTGGATATTAATACCTTACCAAAAAATTTGTAAATAGTGCTACTCGCTAAACAACTAATAATAGTTCTTATGCGACAACCTTAACACTTATTTAGTTAATAGATTGATAAAAAAAAACAACATATCTTAGTACTAAATGCATTCGAACATTTTTTTAATCAATTATTCATCTTGGTTTTCTTTCGAATAACTCCGAATATACGACAATTCCTGGATACGCCACTGATAGGTGGCAAGTTTACATGAAAAACAAACCCAAGAAGCTACACTAAATAAGATAAATACAAGCTTACTAAATGGATGCGGTCAAGCGGAAAGACCGAAGATAGATTTGGAATGATTGAAAGCAAAACTTAAACTCAAGAATCCATCGGATGGATTGGTCTACTTGGACCCACTTTGAGACCCTTTTTCACCGAGCAGAAAACATAAGAGTAATGATCCAATGTAAAACATAAGAGTAATTATTACAACCTTAATTTCTCATATCCGTGATAGAGCACATAATTAAAAAAAATTTAACGACCTCGACAAATGGTAGTCTTGTACGTATTACTCTGAGGGTCGCGCAGCTCAAAAATACAACCATCTCCTATTTCAACTCATTATCCTTAAAAAAGGCTCGCAATTCACGTTGTCTGAAGATTACCGCCTTAACCTTAACACAATCATGCAGATCAACATTCAACTTTAAGGTGTAGCATGTATTCAATTCATCCGGTCCTATCAAATATATGTTTTGAGCTCTAGCATATGGAACCGGAATCGTCTACACATATATTCAAAACAAAAATAATAAGACGATAACGTTCTATACTTGGCGACCTTTTTCCAAAAATGAAAGGAAATTTGAGAAAATTTGTAATTAACCAACTAATTATGTATATCTTACGGCTAGGGGTGAGTAAAAATGTTGGGTCCCCGGCCTTGGAACCGGAACCGGCTTGGACCCGCATGGGTCCAACCCGAAATTGGTTCTCTTGGGTCTGGTTCTGGATCCTAAAATTAGGAACTGGTTGAAACCAGTTCCGGGTCCATTTCGAAATTTTTTGGTCCGGATACCCTGCGGGTACACGGTTGGCTAGTGTATCATATGTGAGGCTTAGATTTTGAAACATTGAATCTATTAAAAATAATAAAAGCCCAATTGCCAAGCCCAAAACTTATTTTCCTCATTCTGACATAGATGATACATCTCCTACATTGAGGTGGGTTTTACTTTCTAATATTCGTTTTAGTTTATTTCTTTGCTATGTTTTATTTGTTTCTTTTTTCTCTTTTGCTTTACACTGTTTTTCCTCCTTCGTTTCTCTTGTTTTATTGAATTGTTTTACTGGTTTCATTAGTAAATCATTTTTTCTGTTTTTTAATTTTAGATTTTCTGAATATTTTCATTTAATTTTTTAATTTGCGAGTTTCAGAATATGTGACTTGCTACATATTTTCAAAAAAAAAAAAAAATTACAAAATCTGGTAAAACATATGGAGTAATTCATTACGAGTTTCAGAATTTGTGACTTGCTACTTATTTCAAAAAAAAATATTAAAAAATCCGGTTTGCCCACCCCTATTTAACGTCATTATATCTTACTACTGCTCATAATAGGAAAGTTGACTTCACTTACCAGTTCAAATATTTTCATAGTGTTTGGCCGGATGACCAGCGTGAAAAAAGGATTCTTGAATTTGAATTTCGCAAAGCTTCGTTGCAGAAAATAATCTGATGAATCAAAATATAAAAAAAGTGAAAAATAATTTAGAAACACATAACATAAATTAGAAAATATAGAAATACCAATAACGTACAATTCCTCTCTTGAGAGTTTCTCGTTTACCTTTTATGCTCTAGCGTGAATATTTTGTTTCATCATCATCATCATCATCATCATCATCATCATCATCATCATCTCCATCCATATCTTTGTCGTTGGAAGACAAAACTACCAATTCTTTACCCTTATTGGTATGATTCTCACTTGCACATTTGTGCTCAATTTCACAGCGAGTATTGTCATAAATTTGGACATGAAATTCATCATCATCCTCCTTTTAACTAAAGTAAACTGAGTAGCCACACTCAACCGAATAACTCTCTAAAAACACTTCCCATCCTTTAGTTAACAAACATCTTCCACTATCTTTCAATAGCTCTGCTTTCCACACTTTGCCATCTATAGTTCTAAGTTTTAAGTAGTGTTTTGCAAATTATTTTACATGCTTCTTCACATAGTTTTCTGGTAAAGAACTGGCGAGCTTGTCATTTTCGGTTATATTCTGGTAAAAAGATGGGAGCATTGTAGAGTATGAGTTTTTTTTTTCTTTTTTCTTTCTCTTTCTTTTTTCAAGTTTTCGGAAATAATAATTTGGCGAGTTGGGGGAGGTGAGGCGGCAATTATATTGGCTAATGTTTGGCCATTTCCTTCTGCCACGTTGGTGCTCCTTTCTTCTTCTTTTTTCTTTGAAGGTCATTTTCTGGGTCAGTGAAAAAGGGTGATGTGATTGAGATGGGGATGTGTGGGATCTGATTGTTGGGGAGAAGTGATTTATTATTGACCGTTGGATTGTGGGTTTATCATTTGAGAGGGGAGTAATAAGGGGAGATAAAGGGGGCAGTAGGGGATAGACGGGTAGTTAAAGCATGGATGGTAGACCTAGGTGCACGGTAAGGCAGTAAGCTATGTGCACCTGGTATTAAATAGCAAAATATGTTGACAAAACGCACAGAGAGTGCACAGAGAGTGATTATATTAAAAAAAACGGTCACTATGGTAAATAGTAACTATGTAGTATAACTTAAGATTTTAAAAAGGTTACTATATGGAAAAAAGGGTTACTATGTTAAATAATTGGTTTTGGTCCACCACAATATTATTTTGGACCAGGTCCACGCAAGACTAACTCATATATATATATATATGTATATGTATATGTATATATATGTATATGTATATGTATATATATATATGTATATATATATGTATATGTATATGTATATATATATATATACTTTTATGGGTTTTATTTTTAATTTTTTAACGAAATATATTTTTCGAGTTATGATTACTGAAAATGATAACTGAAAGTGATGATTGGAAAAAAGTAAGGAGATTGGTAGTGTTTTTGAAGGGATTTTACCTTTTAACTGGTCGTATTTCGGGTTCTCTATATGTGACGAGTAATAAAGGTTTATTTGAGATTGCTACCATTTATGATATGTTAAACAAATGGGATTTCCAAGCCATGGGCCTTGCAATGAAAGCAATATATGATAAATATTATTGGGAAAATTTGGAGAAAATGAATATGTTTATCTATATTGCTGTGATTCTTGATCCTCACTCCAAAGTGGTGGTTGTTGAATTGACACTTTGTGATATGTATGGAAAAGAAAAGGGCTTGGAGTATACCAATCATGTGAAAGAATATGCTTATACTTTATTTGATGAGTATAGAAGTATGTATTATTCTTTTATTTCTCAAAGTAGACAAAGTGGCGATCCTTTGCTCAACCAAATAATATTACTCAATTACTAGGAAGTGAGAATCAATAAAAATTGCAAAATTAAGGGAAATGTAGCTTCCGAAATGCAATCAAGCAACACCTAATGTATTTAAGTATTCATTGGGACGATCTAACAAGCCTCACATGCTTTTTTATTAGGGAACTTCCCATGGGTAACCCTTAACTATGGCTGATTTGCAATGGTAAACCGTTCTTTTTATATCAAAAACTTGACATTACAAGCCAAAAATTGTTAGTTACCGTTTGAATTAATGGCTTACAAAACGAGGCATTTTTTGACACGCAAAACAAGACATTTCTTGCTTTTTGACCACAGATTTAACCTTTAAGAACCAAGATGATCCCCCAAAACCTTAATCGAGCAATTATCCCTACACGTGAACCAAGGCAGGCAAATTAAGGCATCACCAACCACGCAAACAGAGGCGTTTCTAATATTTTTTTTGGCAATTTCGACCTCAAATTTGCCTCTTAAGTGCCAAACAGACCCTTTTTTTCACGGTAATCATCCGGCCAAACACTATGAAAAGATTTGAACTGGTAAGTGAAGTCAACTTTCCTATTATGAGCAGTAGTAAGATATAATGACGTTAAGTAGGGCGGGCAAACCAGATTTTTTAATTTTTTTTTTTTTGAAATAAGTAGCAAATCACAAATTCTGAAACTCGTAATGAATTACTCCATATGTTTTACCATATAATTTTTTTTTTTGAAAATAAGTAGCAAGTCACAAATTCTGAAACTTGTAAAGATCCATAAAAAATGCCATTTTTAATGAAAATATTCATAAAATTTAAAATTAAAAAACAGAAAAAATGATTTACTAATGAAACCAGTAAAACAATTCAATAAAAAAAGAGAAACGAAGGGGGGAAAAAAACAGTGTAAGGCAAAAGAGAAAAAAGAAACAAATAAAATATACAAAGAAATAAACTAAAACGAATATTAGAAAAGTACAACCCACCTCAATGTAGGAGATGTATAATGTATGTCAGAACGAGAAAAATAAGATTTGGGCTTGGCAATTGGGTTCTCATTATTTTTAATAGATTCAATGTTTCAACAGGCCCGGTCTTGACAATTTATGGGCCCAAGGCAAGAGGAGACATAGGGGCCCTTTAATTCTACTAGTATCATTAGTAAATTTTGAATTTTGCGTAGTACATAATATTACGAATAAAATAACTTGACAATATCATATCTATTTTTATTTTTTTGGTCAACTTTTGAACAAACAATCGACGAAGTTATAAAATAAAACTATGGGAAAATAGGGAATTTTATAAAGAGGATATAAAATGTGTTCTGTGATTGAAGCTCAGAATCTATACCAATGTTTTGGAAATGTAGGGAATTTTGTAAAGAGGATATAAAAAGAGTAATATGTACATCTCATACGACTCAATTGGAGTCAGTAATTTAAAGATCAACTAATTTAGCTCGAAAAAGGTCTCGGGTTCAAAATCTAATTTTGAAGTTCAATAACTACCTAAAAATCCCGACCTAATAAGTTAGCCAATAGAGAGAGAAACAAAATTGCTATTTACTCAATTTTTTTCATGAAGCTATAAGAAAGTAGAAGAAAGTAGTACTAGGAGAATATTTAGAATAAGAATCAGGAATCCATTTTAGAAAATCAAAATGCCCTGTTAGGTGATTGTAATAAATTAAATGATTGGGGATAAATTAGTTACAGACTTATTGTACATGATTTTCCCAATATATGGGTAATAAAAGTAAAGTTGCCTAGGGAAGTCAAACTTAAATAGTAATGCTAGGAGAGAGAAGTGGCAGTAATACTCTCCTATTACTAATTAAATAGTTATATTCTCGTAGGTGAGAGGAGTGGCAGTAATAGGCCCCACAGAAGTCAAACTTAAGTTGTATTTCTCAGTGTGCATGACAGCTAGAGCATATAGTATGTTAAGTTTTTTTTTTTTTTTTATCTTTTTATGCTTTGGGCGTTTTGGGCCCCTTTAGAGTCTGGGCTCTGGGCGGTTGCCTCTCTTGCCACCCCCCAGGGGCGGGCCTGCATATGATTTATCTCCTCATTCAACAGGTCACTCCAACTTTCCTTAACTTGGATAGGTGTACGTCCTCCCTCATGTTACCATTAAAATAGAATATATGAGGTAAAGTATGTTTAATTCTTTGCCATTTGTTGTTGAGTTAGGATTGTGTCAGTCT
>CANSNZ010000729.1:70000-310060 GCA_947646795.1 Beta lomatogona
ACATTTTGGGTGATGTCCTGAAAGATTGGTCTTGTCTGAAAATTGACTAATGTAAGTACAATTCACGCCTAAAATATAATATACACTATTTTTATTGAAAATAGTGGGGTGGATGGGTTTGATGCATACAAATTATAGCCACGTTACAAAGCCGTGGGTCATTTTTATCATTTCTCTTAATAGTTTTTCCCGAAATTGACCAATAACAATACAAATCGTTCTTAAAACACATTAATGTGATTACTTGTATCTTAACGTATACAAATTAATGGTCTAAGGGTTTCATTCGTACCAAATAGAATCCTCGTCACAATAAGAAGGGAAAAACCTGTCTCAATAGACATTTCTTGTTCTTTCGTATATTTGTTAATTTAGAGTTGTACCGAATTTTGTGAAGAAAGGTTCCAAGTGTTTGAAAGAGTGTAAATTAAGTCAATATTTTAATTCAAGGGTCTCTTTGGATCATTTTTGTAGGGGATTTGTTAGTTTTCAAACAATCATGTTTAAGAACATGTCCTAAACCTGCTTGGGTTATGTTCTAAAAGATTGTCATGTGTAAAAGTTTGACCAATACAAGTAAAATTCGTTTTTAAAAGACACTAATGGTGTTTCTTGGATTTTTTTATGTAAAATAGTGGTTTGAGTTTCATACATATAAAATATAGCACAGTTTATTAAGACAAGGGTCATTTTGAGCACCCGTCTTTACAATTCTTCCTCAAATTGGTCAATAAAATGCAGTGATGTGATCCCACATATCTTATGGTATACAAATTAATGGTCTAAGGGTCATTTTAGATTTTTTTTTCTAGGAAAATTTCAAGTGTGGGTGGTATCTTGTCAAAAAAAAAATCTAAACTATTCATATTCCTATAGCAATTGACCCAAAATGGATTAACAAAGGTAAAAAAATTTAAGAATTAAAAATAATATTTAGAAGTCCTCCCAAAACTTGTGATTATTCCTGAATTATTGTTACTATTTAGAAAAAAAAAATAGGTGAAACTTGATATTGTCTATGTTAATTCCTTTTTATTTTTTTTACTTTTCAAGCCCAACCTATATACACTTCAGTTTTGAACATTTTTCCTTCTAGAATACAGTTTGAGATGATTATTAATTGATATCACTTGGATATCAATACCTTACCAAAAAATTTGTAAATAGGGCTACTCGCTAAACAACTAATAATATATAGTTCTTATGCGACAACCTTAACACTTATTTAGTTAATAGATTGATAGGAACTTTCGAACATTTTTTTTAATCAATTATTCATCTTGGTTTTCTTTCGAATAGCTCCGAATGTACGACAATTCCTGGATACACCACTGGTAGGTGGCAAGTTTACATGAAAAACAAACCCAAGAAGCTACACTAAATAAGATAAATACAAGCTTACTAAATAGATGCAGTCAAGCAGAAAGACCGAAGGTAGATTTGCAATGACTGAAAGCAAAACTTAAACTCATGAATCCATCAGATGGATTGGTCTACTGGACCCACTTTGACACCCTTTTTCACGGAGCCAGAAAACATAAGAGTAATGATCCAATGTAAAACATAAGAGTAATGGTCCAAACCCGAAATCAGTTCTCTTAGGTATGGTTCTAGATCCCAAAATTAGGAACCGGTTGCAACCGGTTCCAGGTCCAATTCGAAATTTTTTGGTCCGGGTACCCAGTGGGTACACGGTTGGCTAGTGTATCATATGTGAGGCTTAGATTTTGAAACATTGAATCTATTAAAAATAATAAAAGCCCAATTGCCAAGCCCAAAACTTATTTTCCTCATTCTGACATACATGATACATCTCCTACATTGAGGTGGGTTTTGCTTTCTAATATTCGTTTTAGTTTATTTCTTTGCTATGTTTTATTTGTTTCTTTTTTCTCTATTGTTTTACACTGTTTTTTCCCCCTTCGTTTCTCTTGTTTTATTGAATTGTTTTACTGGTTTCATTAGTAAATCATTTTTTCTGTTTTTTAATTTTAGATTTTATGAATATTTTCATTAAAATTGGCATTTTTTATGGATTTTTGTGAGTTTCAGAATTTGTGACTTGCTACATATTTTCAGAAAAAAAATTAAAAAATCTGGTAAAACATATAGAGTAATTCATTACGAGTTTCAGAATTTGTGACATGCTACTTATTTCAAAAAAAAAAAAAATTTTTTTTTGTGCACCCCTACTTAACGTCATTATATCTTACTACTGCTCATAATTGGAAAGTTGACTTCAATTACCTGTTCAAATCTTTTCATATTGTTTGACCGGATGATCACCGTGAAAAAAGGATTCTTGAATTTGAATTTCGCAAAGCTTCTTTGAAGAAAATAATCAGATGAATCAAAATATAAAAAAAGTGAAAAATAATTTAGAAACACATAACATAAATTAGAAAATATAGGAATACCAATAACGTACAATTCCTCTCTTGAGAGTTTCTCGTTTACCTTTTATGTTGTAGCGTGAATATTTTGTTTCATCATCATCTCCATCCATATCTTCGTCGTTGGAAGACTAAACTACCAATTCTTTACCCTTATTGGTATGATTCTCACTTGCACATTTGTGCTCAATTTCACAGCGAGTATTGTCATAAATTTGGACATGAAATTCATCATCATCCGCCTTGTAACTAAAGTAAAATGAGTAGCCACACTCAACCGAATAACTCTCTAAAAACACTTCCCATCCTTTACCCAACAAATATCTTCCACTATCTTTTAATAGCTCTACTTTCCACACTCGACCATCTATAGTTCTATGATTTAAGTAGTGTTTTGCAAATTGTTTTACATGCTTCTTCACATAGTTTTCTGGTAAAGAACTGACGAGCTTGTCATTTTCGGTTATATTCTGGTAAAAAGATGGGGCCATTGTAAAGGATGAGTTTTTTTTTTTCTTTTTTCTTTCTCTTTCTTTTTTCAAGTTTTCGGAAATAATAATTTGGCGAGTTGGGGGAGGTGAGGCGGCAATTATATTGGCTAATGTTTGGCCATTTCCTTCTGCCACGTTGGTGCTCCTTTCTTTCTCTTTTTTCTTTGAAGGTCATTTTCTGGGTCAGTGAAAAAGGGTGATGTGATTGAGATGAGGATGTGTGGGATCTGACGGTTGGGGAGAAGTGATTTATTATTGACCGTTGGATTGTGGGTTTATCATTTGAGAGGGGAGTAATAAGGGGAGATAAAGGGGGCAGTAGGGGAGATACGGGCAGGTAAAGCATGGATGGTAGACCCAGGTGCACAGCAAGGAAGTAAGCTATGTGCACCTGGTATTAAACAGCAAAATATGTTGACAAAACGCATAATATTGTAGCAAATTACAGAACAACTAAGCTAAGTCATAAACAGTAGCCGTAAAGGTAGGGAAGGATATTAACTATAATGTTCTTTTTTTTTAAAATATATTTATAACTACTACCTTAGTACCTTATAGATAATTAATAGATTTTTACCCCATTTATCTCATAAGACAATCAATTACTTGTCGTTCTCTAATTTTTCTATTATAATATAAATTTATATTTCCTCCCTTTCATATTAATTGCAACACTTTCCAGATTGCAGACTCCTAGGCAATTTTTCAACAGTAGTGATTAAGGTGTTGGAAAGAGAATTAATTAAGTGGTGGGGACTTAAAGTAATGGTATATTTGGAGGGAGAATGTTGGGACCACCAAAGTTTTGAGTGGGAAAAATATAGGGATAGACCCACGCGGGTCCAATTTTTTTTGTTGGCATGTACTGATGGTGTAGTTGGAAGGATGATTTCTCTTCAAAACACCAACCCAAAAGTTTACTGGTCCCCAAAAATTGTGGACACCTGAGCGGAAAAAAAGAGGGGGCATATTCCCTCCAAAGCTGACCAGCCAAACACCAAAAAATATGCATTCATCTCCCATAAAACTATGGAGGGAAATTTTACCTCCAAAAATTCAGTTTTTACCACCACAACATACACTTGCTCATTAAGTAAATGCCACTATATAAACACCAACCCAAATGAGCAGCCATTAATGTTCACCAACCCAAAAAAAGATGAGTTATTAGACCAACAAATTAATCTCCATAATTACATAGCACACACAACACTTAGTTCTTTAATTACATACCATCCCCAAATCAGCAAAAAGAAATCCAAAAAATCATCTTCTTCATTTCCAGATCTGCTACGGGCAAAATGCAGAATCAGCAAGATGATTGGTTCTTCAGTGTTGATCAGTTGTTAGATGAGGGATGGGATGCTCTACTTAATGAGGCCTCTGATCCAGATGATGTAGCGGGAGATATGCAACAACATGCAGCAGAAGAAACAACAGAGGTAACAGTTAGTGGGGCAACAATCAAAAGAAAATTTAGTCCAACAAAGAGAAGGCACTTGATGAATAAGCTCCTTCAACTATAAGTTGCTGATAAGTTACCTTGGGGAACACAAAGAAAACTGGCAAAAGACTTTGGGATTCATAGAACCACTCTTCACAGAATTTGGAAACTTGCACTAAAAAGCAGGGATGAAGGTGTTCCACTGGATGTCAGCGCAAAGAGAAAAGGCAAGTCTGGAAGAAAGGCCAGACAGTATGCTGAGGAATGGCTTCAGTCATGTCCCCTAAGCTACAGGTCAACTGTGATGTCTTTTGCAGGATACCTTAAGGTTCCTCCAAGCACTATTTACCGCCTCACTCCCCCAACTCGCCAAATTATTATTTCCGAAAACTTGAAAAAAAGAAAGAGAGAGAAAAAAGAAAAAAAAACTCGTTCTCATCCTCTATAATGGCCCCATCTTTTTACCAGAATATAACAGAAAATGACAAGCTCGTCAGTTCTTTACCAGAAAACCATGTAAAGAAGCATGTAAAACAATTTGCAAAACACTACTTAAATCTTAGAACTATATATGGTCGAGTGTGGAAAGTAGAGCTATTGAAAGATAGTGGAAGATGTTTGTTAACTAAAGGATGGGAAGTGTTTTCAGAGAGTTATTCGGTTGAGTGTGGCTACTCAGTTTACTTTAGTTACAAGAAGGATGATGATGAATTTCATGTCCAAATTTATGACAATACTCGCTGTGAAATTGAGCACAAATGTGCAAGTGAGAATCATACCAATAAGGGTAAATAATTGATAGTTTTGTCTTCCAACGACGAAGATATGGATGGAGATGATGATGATGATGATGATGAAACAAAATATTCACGCTATAACATAAAAGGTAAATGAGAAACTCTCAAGAGAGGAATTGTACGTTATTGGTATTCCTATATTTTCTAATTTATGTTATGTGTTTCAAAATTATTTTTCACTTTTTTTATATTTTGATTCATCAGATTATTTTCTTCAACGAAGCTTTGCGAAATTCAAATTCAAGAATCCTTTTTTCACAGTGATCATCCGGCCAAACACTATGAAAAGATTTGAACTGGTAAGTGAAGTCAACTTTCCTATTATGAGCAGTACTAAGATATAATGACGTTTATTTTTTTTTTTTTTTTTTTGAAATAAGTAGCAAGTCACAAATTCTGAAACTTGTAATGAATTACTCCATATGTTTTACCAGATTTTTTAATTTTTTTTTTGAAAATATGTAGCAAGTCACAAATTCTGAAACTCGCAAAGATCCATAAAAATGCCATTTTTAATGAAAATATTCAGAAAATGTAAAATTAAAAAACAGAAAAAATGATTTACTAATGAAACCAGTAAAACAATTCAATAAAACAAGAGAAACGAAGGGGGAAAAAAACAGTGTAAAGCAAAAGAGAAAAAAGAAACAAATATAACATAGCAAAGAAATAAACTAAAACGAATATTAGAAAGTAAAACCCACCTCAGTGTAGGAGATGTATCATGTATGTCAGAATGAGGAAAATTAGTTTTGGGCTTGGCAATTGGGCTTTTATTATTTTTAATAGATTTAATGTACAAAATCTAAGCCTCACATATGATACACTAGCCAACTGTGTACCCGCTGGGTACCTGGACCAAAAAATTTCGAACTGGACCGAAACTGGTTGCAACCAGTTTTCCTTTCATTTTTGGAAAAAGGTCGCCAAGATAGAACGTTATCGTCTTATTATATTTGTTTTGAATATATGTGTGGACGATTCCGGTTCTATATGCTAGAGCTCATTTGGAAGGTAAGGATGGACAAAACATATATTTGATAGGACTGGATGAATTAAATACATGCTACACCTTAAAGTTGAATGTTGATCTGCATGATTGCGTTAAGGTTAAGGCGGTAATCTTCAGACGACGTGAAATGCGAGCCTTTTTTTAAGGATAATGAGTTGAAGATAGAAGATGGTTGTATTTTTGAGTTGCGCGACCCTCAGAGTAAGACGTACAAGACTACCATTTGTCGTGGTCGTTAATTTTTTTTAATTATGTGCTCTATCACGGATATGAGAAATTAAGGTTGTAATAATTACTCTTATGTTTTACATTGGATCATTATTCTTATGTTTTCTGGCTCAGTGAAAAAGGGTGTCAAAGTGGGTCCAGTAGACCAATCCATCTGATGGATTCATGAGTTTAAGTTTTGCTTTCAGTCATTCCAAATCTATCTTCGGTCTTTCTGCTTGAATGCATCCATTTAGTAAGCTTGTATTTATCTTATTTAGTGTAGCTTCTTGGGTTTGTTTTTCATGTAAACTTGCCACCTACCAGTGGCGTATCCAGGAATTGTCGTATATTCGGAGCTTTCGAAAGAAAAACAAGATGAATAATTGATTAAAAAAATGTTCGAATGCATTTAGTACTAAGATATAATTGAATATTAATAAACTACTCATTTAGACGAATCAAACAAGACCCCACATGATTATATTTTTCTTATATATTGAGAAAAATTTAAAAGATTCTCTCTAGTTGTGAATAGTGTCAAGATTCTAAGTGAGAAAGATAAAAAAATACAGAGGGAGTATTATTAGTTGTTTAGCGAGTAGCACTATTTACAATGTTTTTGGTAAGGTATTAATATCCAAGTGATATCAATTAATAACCATCTCAAACTGTATTCTAGAAGGAAAAATGTTCGAAACTGAAGTGTATATAACTTGGGTTTGAAAAGTAAAAAAATTAAAAAGGAATTAACATAGACAATCTCAAATTTCACCTATTTTTTTTCTAAATAGTAACAATAATTCAGGAATAATCACAAGTTTTGGGAGGACTTCTAAATATTATTTTTAATTCTTAAATTTTTTACCTTTGTTAATCCATTTTGGGTCAATTGCTATAGGAATATGAATAGTTTAGATTTTTTTTTTGACAAGATACCACCCACACTTGAAATTTTCCTGGAAAAAAAATCTAAAATGACCCTTACACCATTAATTTGTATACCATAAGATATGTGGGATCACATCACTGCATTTTATTGACCAATTTGGGGAAGAACTGTAAAGACGGGTGATCAAAATGACCCTCGTCTTAGTAAACTGTGCTATATTTTATATGTATGAAACTCATCAAGCCACTATTTTACATAAAAAAATCCAAGAAACACCATCAGTGTCTTTTAAAAACGAATTTTACTTGTATTGGTCAAACTTTTAGACATGACAATCTTTTAGAACATAACCCAAGCAGGTTTAGGACATGTCCTTAAACATGATTGTTTGAAAACTAACAAATCCCCTACAAAAAATGATCCAAAGAGACCCTTGAATTTATTGACTTAATTTACACTCTTTCAAACACTTGGAACCTTTCTTCACAAAATTCGGTACAACTCTAAATTAACAAATATACGAAAGAACAAGAAATGTCTATTGAGACAGTTTTTCCCTTCTTATTGTGACGAGGATTCTATTTGGTACGAATGAAACCCTTAGACCATTAATTTGTATACGTTAAGATACAAGTAATCACATTAATGTGTTTTAAGAACGATTTGTATTGTTATTGGTCAATTTCGGGAAAAACTATTAAGAGAAATGATAAAAATGACCCACGGCTTTGTAACGTGGCTATAATTTGTATGGATCAAACCCATCCACCCCACTATTTTCTATAAAAATAGTGTATATTATATTTTAGGCGTGAATTGTACTTACATTAGTCAATTTTCAGACAAGACCAATCTTTCAGGACATCACCCAAAATGTCCTCAAACATGATTGTTTTAAAATTAAACCAATCTCCTACAAAAAATGATCCAACGACACCCTTGCATTAGAATATTGACTTAATTTACACTCTTTCAAACACTTGGATCCTTTCTTCACTAAATTGCGGGTGGATGGATTTGATCCATACAAAATATAGCAACGTTACTAAAGCATGGATCATTTTTATCATCCCTATTAATTGTTCTTTCCGAAATTGGCCAAATAACAATGCAAATTATTTGTAAAACACAATAATGTGATTTCTCGTATTTTAACATATATAAATTAATAGTCTAAGGTTTTCATTCGCACCAAACTGAATCCTTGTCACAATAAGAAGGGGGTTTGACAAAAAATATGCCGTAATCCTTTTGCATATTGGGTAATGTACAGCTAAATCGTATTTTGGTAAAAAAAGGTCCAAGAGTTTGAACAATTGTTAATTAAGTCATTATTCTAAGATAAAGGTATCTTAGGATCAGATTTTAAAGTAGATTCAAACAAACATGTTTAAAGGGATGTCTTAAACCCACTTAGGTCATGTCCTAAAAGATTGGCCTTCTCTAAAAATTGACCAAGCAAGTATTATTCGTTTCTAAAAGACACTAGTGGTATTTCTTGGATATTATTTATTCAAAATAGTGGTTTAATGGGTTTCATCCATATAAAATATAACACATGTTACTAAGACAAGGGTCATCTTGATCACCCGTCTTTCTAGTTCTTCCCAAAATTAGCCAATAAAATATAGTAATAATGTGATCCCTCATATCTTTTGTAGAGTTGCCGCCAATGGTTGTGATAGTTTAGGATAATAAGATATTATTTTTTTCTAGACTATTCTCCATACAATTATATTTTCCAATTTACTGTTAAAATATATTAATCTATAATGCTCAGAATGCTCTTTTTTTCTATAATATTCATTCAACAGATGTGCTAAACTTATATCATATGTGAATTAGTGTGGACCAAATGCTAATTCATGTGATTTATTAAAAAAAAAATTTACTATATAAAACAAATAGATAGAAAGATGAGTAAATATAGATTGTAAAGTTTGATTATGTGAAAAAAATAAGGTTACTATGTCACAAAGAAATTTTTTTATTCTAATAAAGTAATGTAAGAAAGAGTGATTATATTAAAAAAAACGGTCACTATGGTAAATAGTAACTATGTAGTATAACTTAAGATTTTATAAAGGTTACTATATGGAGAAAAGGGTCACTATGTTAAATAATTGGTTTTGGTCCACAATAATATTATTGTGGACCAGGTCCACGCAAGACTAACTCATATATATATATATATATATATATATATATATATATATATATATATATATATATATATATATATATATATATATATATATATATATATATATACTTTGGTGGGTTTTATTTTTAATTTTTTAACGAAATATATTTTTCGAGTTATGATTACTGAAAATGATAACTGAAAGTGATGATTGGAAAAAAGTAGGGAGATTGGTTGTGTTATTGAAGGGATTTTACCTTTTAACTCGTCGTATTTCGGGTTCTCTGTATGTGACGAGTAATAAAGGTTTATTTGAGATTGCTACCATTTATGATATGTTAAACAAATGAGATTTCCAAGCCATGGGCCTTGCAATGAAAGCAATATATGAGAAATATTGGGGAAATTTGGATAAAATGAATATGTTTATCTATATTGCTGTGATTCTTGATCCTCACTCCAAATTGGTGGTTGTTGAATTGACACTTTGTGATAATTATGGAAAAGAAAAGGGCTTGGAGCTTACTAATCATGTGAAAGAATATGCTTATACTTTATTTGATGAGTATAGAAGTATGTATTATTCTTCTATTTCTCAAAGTAGACAAAGTGGGTATTCACGTCCTTTGCTCAACCAAATAATATTACTCAATTACTAGGAAGTGAGAATCCATAAAAATTGCAAAATTAAGGGAAATGTAGCTTCCGAAATGCAATCAAGCAACACCTAATGTATTTATGTATTCATTGGGACGATCTAACAAACCTCGCATGCTTTTTATTAGGGAACTTCCCACGGGTAACCCTTAACTATGACTGATTTTCAATGGTAAACCGTTCTTTTTATATCAAAAACTTGACATTAGAAGCCAAAAATTGTTAGTTACCCTATGAATTTATGGCTCACAAACCGAGGCATTTTTTTATACGCAAAACAAAACATTTCTTGCTTTTTAACCACAGATTTGACCTTTAAGAACCAAGATGACCCCCCAAAACCTTAATCGAGCAATTATCCATGCACGTGAACCAAGGCAGACAAATTAAGACATCACCAACCACGCAGACCGAGGTGTTTTTGATATTTTTTTGTCAATTTCGACCTCAAATTTACCCCTTAAGTGCCAAACTGACCCTCTTTTTCACGTTGATCATCCGACCAAACACTATGAAAAGAATTGAATTGGCAAGTGAAGTCAACTTTCCTATTATGAGCAGTAGTAAGATATAATTACGTTAAGTAGTGGTGGGCAAACCAGATTTTTTAATTATTTTTTTTGAAATTAGTAGCAAGTCACAAATTCTGAAACTCGTAATAAATTACTCCATATGTTTAACCAGATTTTTTTTTTTAAGTCACAAATTCTGAAACTCGCAAAGATCCATAAAAAATGCCATTTTTAATGAAAATAATCAGAAAATCTAAAATTAAAAAAAAGGAAAAAATGATTTACTAATGAAACCAATAAAACAATTCAATAAAACAAGAGAAACAAAGGGGGAAAAAAACAGTGTAAGGCAAAAGAGAAAAAAGAAACAAATAAAACATAGCAAAGAAATAAACTAAAACTAATATTAGAAAAGTAAAACCCACCTCAATGTAGGAGATGTATCATGTATGTCAGAATGAGGAAAATAAGTTTTGGGCTTGGCAATTGGGCTTTCATTATTTTTAATATATTCAATGTTTCAACAGGATCGGTCTTGACAATTTATGGGCCCAGGGCAAGACGAGACATAGGGGCCCTTTAATTCTAATAGCATCATTAGTAAATTTTAAATTTTGCGTAGTACATAATATTACGAATAAAATACCTTAACAATATAATATCTATTTTTATTTTTTTGGTCAACTT
Organism: Beta lomatogona; assembly: GCA_947646795.1. NCBI lineage: Eukaryota > Viridiplantae > Streptophyta > Magnoliopsida > Caryophyllales > Amaranthaceae > Beta > Beta lomatogona. The sequence continues at coordinate 81,236 of CANSNZ010000729.1, forward strand.
TTGAAGAAACAATCGACGAAGTTATAAAAAAAAAACTATATAGGGAATTTTATAAAGAGGATATAAAATGTGTTTTGTGATTGAAGCTCACAATCTATACCAATGTTTTGGAAATGTAGGGAATTTTGTAAAGAGGATATAAAAGGAGTAATATGTACATCTCATACGACTCAATTGGAGTCAGTAATTTAAAGATCAACTAATTTAGCTCGAAAAAGGTCTCGGATTCAAGACCTAATTTTGAAGTTAAAAAACTACCTAAAAATCCCGACCTAATAAGTTAGCCAATATAGAGAGAAACAAAATTGTTATTTACTCATTTTTTTTCATGAAGCTATAAGAAAGTAGTACTAGGAGAATATTTAGAATAAAAATCAGGAATCCATTTTAGAAAATCGAAATGCCCTGTTAGGTGATTGAAGTAAATTAAATGCTTGGGGGTAAATTAGTTACAGACTTACAGTACATTATTTTCCCAATATATGGGTAAAAGAAAAGTTGCCTAGGGAAGTCAAACTTAAATAGTAATGCTAGGAGAGAGAAGTGGCAGTAATACTCTCATATTACTACTTAAATAGTAATACTCTCGTAGGAGAGAGGAGTGGCAGTAATAGGCCCCACGGAAGTCAAACTTAAGTTGTATTTCTCATTGTGCATGACAGCTAGAGCATAGAGTATGTTAAGTTTTTTTTTATCTTTTTATGCTTTGGGCGTTTTGGGCCCCTTTAGAGTCTGGGCCCTGGGCGGTTGCCCCTCTTGCCACCCCCCAGGGCCGGGCCTGCATATGGTTTATCTCCTCATTCAACAGGTCACTCCAACTTTCCTTAACTTGCATAAGTGTACGTCCTCCCTCATGTTACGATTAAAATAGAATATATGAGGTAAAGTATGTTTAATTCTTTGCCATTTGTTGTTGAGTTAGGATTGTGTAAGTCTACCATGAAATGGACTACTGCCGCTATGTCACATGGTGGAGGAAGAAGAAGAAATGGTGGAGGGATCGGAAAAAGAAGAAGAGTAAGAAAGGAGGAGATGGCGCATGAGAGAGAATAAATGGGTGGTGGTAGCAATCACGATCATGGTGGTGGTTGTAGTAGTGGTAGTGATGGTGGTGGCTGGGTTGGATGAAGAGATTGGGGAGGCAAGAGGAACTACAAATAAGATATAAAAGGAATATACGGGCAGTTTTAATAAATAAAAAATGAGCGGCATTTAGCCTTACACCTAATTAATAAATTCGATAGAGATGTTTGATGATTGCAAGAATTTGAACCACATACCTTGAATTATAAGGTCACATGAACTTTTTAATCCCGATAAGTTTGGTATAGAATAGACACCGATTGACCATAATAATGCACAGCGGCCGCATAAGTAGGCTTAGGTGCAACTCTTCCCCGTGTCATATACGGGTGAAAATTCGTTATAGAACAGTGCAACATTTTTCCAACAAATTAAATAATATAACAATTGAATGAAAATTTAATTAATAGGAGTATTATTCAAAAATTATATATGATTGTTAATTTCAACTATTTTCCCTTTTATTTATGAATTCTTATTTACTATGATTGAGTATAAAATTAAGGAAAGGAGTATCGAACTTTTTTTTTACATATATATTATATTTAGTTTCCTCAAAACCATATGGATCCTTGGCTTTTAAAAAGGACGCCAAGTGTCAATTCTTCATGAACTTTAACTCAAAACCTTCTAAAAATTGTCTTGGGTTTAGCATTTTGTGTTCTTGCACTTCCTAATTCCATGGAGAAAACTAATTAAAGTTTTACCTTCAAGCTATGATCATTGATCTACTGTTGTACAGATTAATTTAACTTTTCGCGAACAATACATCGTTCATCTTAAAGAACATGAACGTCTTTTATCAATTTTTGTCGATAAAAAGAACACACTATTCAAAACTCAAGAACATGTATGATCTTCATAAAAAGACACAAAGGTCTAGCAAAAAGAAAATGTGTCATTTAAAAGATGTACCAGGGTGCAATTTAGAGCATGCGCAACTTTTCTTTAATTTTGAAGTATATGTTCTTTTTCAATACTACTATATTCTTTCCATTATGACCTTAGCTTCATCTGCTTCTCTCACAGTACATACATACAAAAAGAATATGAGAAATATTGTGAAATTGGGGAATAAAGGAACATTAGAAATTAGGAAAAGGGGAGCGGGAGGGTAATAAAAGAAAAGAAACATGTGACTTGCACAGTTGCACGTGACCAATCAATGCCGGATTCTTATAGTCAACTTTCATATTATGGTCACTTTTACCTTTTAACAAAAAAAATTTATATGGTGGTTTTTTGTGAAGTTTTTTTTATTAGATGGTTTTTTGTAAAAAGTCTTTTCTAGTAAGTAGTTTCTGAGAAATTTTTCTTCTTTTTATTCTACATAATTATTATAGAAAACGTAATTTATTCATTATTCTTCGTTGTCCTTTAAGTTCGTTGGGACTTGGTAGATCAAACAAAAACTACAATTTACCGCTAATACGCTATACACTAACTTAAGGGATGAGCTAAGGACCATCTCAAATAAAAGACTAACTAATTGAAAGAAGGGTAATTTTGGAATTATAGATTTTACTAACAAATTGCTTTCATTTGATAATTAGATATTTTCATCAAAGTTAAAACTCTAGTTATGGCAAATCCTACATCATGCCCTCACCACTCGAGATTAGGGGTGTCAAAAACACCCAACCCACAGGTCCACCCGCATCTAATCTGTTCCGATCCGACATAATCAGGTTTCCCAACTGGTCCATTCCGATTCGAAATCAACCAAACCCAGTTATATCCGAGCATATCATAACCCAGCCCAATCTGTTACCGATCTAAACTTAATCTGAACCCAGTTAGATATGAATACTAAAATCCGAACCCAATCTGCATCCGGTCTAAAGTCAATCCGAACTCAAATATGTTTTGCTCATAACATTAATTCATGTTCTTATAAAAACTTCTTTGTTTTTAAGACATATTAAAAAATTGTTATTAAGACATATTTGGTAATATGATTATAATTAACATTGGTCATGTTTATTAATTTGTTCATTTATGTATTTCTCGCGTTGTCGTGCAAACAGATATGCATGTGACGACCCGAACTTCAATCGATATCGATAATGACTTGAAACGAACGGACTCAAACATATAATGGACCATTCCAGCTCCACCCGAATCCGACTTGAGCTGACCCACTTTCATCCGAACACGACCTGAGCCGACCCAAGTCCATCCGAATCCAACTTGATCCGCACAAACTCATTTAGAACCCGATTTATGTCTACCCAAAACCAATTTGAGCTGCGCCAAAAGGGTCCAACCCATACCCAAACCGCACCTGAGTGTACGTTGGTCGGCCTTGATCCGACCTAAGTAGCTCCAACCCAATCCATACTCGATCCAGGAAAAGATTTGATCCCGTTCGATTTGACCCAAACACATCCGACCCAGCTCATAAACTATTTAAATTCAAGATGTTGAGACTTGTGATGAATTGGTTTAAAATATTTTATTTCAATGCATATTATTAATTTTTTATGTCAATTAATACTCAAATTTGTACCATACTTATGAGGATCTTCAACTAGTTATTAGCAAAGAATAAAATTTCATTTAATAACATCAAATTAAAAAAAGGAATAGAGGATATATATATGGTTAAAATTTTCGAACTTAAGTTGAGTGTTAAGCTAGATTGAACTTGAAAATTTAATTTTGAAAAAGCTTAAGAGTCGACTCAAGTTCGAAGGTAAGTATAATGAAACAAGTTGAGTGCACTAGAGGAAAAAAACGAAAGGGCTAAGGTGCATGGGCTGCGTTTTTTAAAAAACGCAGCCCTTAATAGTGAAGGGCTGCATGGCAATGGATCCTGGACCCGACCCGGATCCGTGGACCCGGATCCGTTTTTGCGGATCTGGGTCCTAAAATTTCAGACCCGTTGGATCCGGGTCGGATCCGGGTCCAACTGTCGTATTGCGGATCCGGGTCCGGATATGTTCCAGGACCCGGACCCGGATCTACGGACCCGTTTTTTTAAAAAAAATAGGTGGGCTGGTAGGCTTTTATCTCTAACAATCTTTAAACATTTCATTCAAACAGATCATTCACGCCTCCCCTTCACACTCCCTAAACCCTAGCTCCCCCTCACGCCTCCCTTCACACTCCCTCCACGTCTGTAGTCTGTGCCATCTCTAGGCTCTAATTCTCTTTCCGGCAACATTTGCACCACCATCCACATCTGTTCAACGCCTGCGCACACCACCATCCGGCGCCCAACTGCACCACCATCCACGTCTGTTCGAGGCTTTGAGCGCACCACCATCCACCGTCCAACTGCAAGTGATTTCAGGCGAGGATTCCAGCGTGATATTCTTCTATCTGTTTCCTGATTATACTTACTATGAATTGTTGCTTCATATTAGTACTACTTACTATGTTAGTTTGAACTGCAAGTCTGCAAGTGATTATACAGATGTTGCACTTGTTAGTTTGATGTAACAACCTAAAGTCAAAATTATTTCATTGTTGAATATTAATATTTGTTACTACTTACTATGAATTAGTTGCTGTCATTTTGGAAATATTCTTATTGTTGTTATATGTTAATTTAAATTGGTTGTCAAATGTTAAATTCAGCTTTAATTTTGTTAATATTACAACATCTACATGATTTTATCGCTTCGAAAATTATCTTAATATCAAAAAGTAGGCAAAATAGCATAAAATGTGCTGGACCCGTTTTGGACCCAGATCCGCAAGATCCGTCGGATCTGGATCCGGGTCCAACTTTTTCAGACCCGTTGGATCCGGGTCGGATCTGGATCCACCGTCTAAAAACGGATCTGGATCCGGGTCCACCTAGACCCGGTCCAGACCCGACCCGTTGCCATCCCTAGCTGCGGTTAGCCCAAAACCGCAGCCCTATAAGTAATAAAGGGTTGCGTTTTGGGCTAACCGCAGCCCTTTATGGGTTTTTTTTTTATGTTCAAAAGAAATTAGCGGGCTCAAATCTCACGTAAAAACAAATCTCACGTAAAAACAAATCTCACCCTCCTCCCTTCTCCCTCACCCTCCTCCGACTCACCCTTCTCCCTCCTTCCGGCAGCACCACGACGCAACAACAGCAACATCGCGGTAGCAGCGGCGGCGTACGGTGGTGGCAGAGCGCCACCCAACAGCAGCGTCGACAGCAGCAGCACGAAGAGGAGGAGAGAGGAAGAAGGGGAGCGGCAACGAGCGGCGGTACATTGTAACACCACCTAGCAGCAGCGCAAGCAACAACCACACCACATCAATAACAACGACACACGACAGCAGGGTCGCGAATAGATGGAAGGGGAAACTCCGACGAGCTTGGGTTTCTGGCGAGAAGCCACGCGAGCAGGGGGAAGGGAGTTCGTCAATTCGCCAAGCAACGACAACAACAAGTGAGAATTTTTCGTTTTTCAGATCTATAATTTCTTGATCTTTGTTTTGATTAATCTTCATAAAAATCTCAGATCTATAATATCTTCTCGCTTTTGTATTTTCGTTCATAAAATTGTATTTTCGTTCTTTTTTTTTCGTTCATTTTTTTGACAGTAGATTTCGTTCGTTTTTTTTATTGTAATTACAGATCTACAATTATTTCTCTTTTTTTGTATTTTCGTTCGTAAATTGTATTTTCGTTCTTATTTTTTGACTGTAAATTGTAATTTGATGTTCTTGTTGATTGTTAATATATAATTGTAATAGATTCGTTTTTTTTATTTTCCCTGTTGTATATTTCTTGATATATTTAGGAGTAAAAAAATGCAAAAAAAAAAAAATTTTTTAAAAATTTTTTTTTGGGTCAAAAGGGCTGCATTTTTGGGCCTCAACCGCAGCCTTTCGTTGTGAAGGGCTGCGGTTTAAAAGCTTAGTGAAGGGCTGCTACGAAAAGGGCTGCTGGCCAAAAACGCAGCCCTTTGGGCTGTTTTGACCGCAGCCCTTCCGTTTTTTTCCACTAGTGGTGACTCAAAATTTGACCCTAGATCGGCCTGTTATCACTGAAAATTTTGTTAATAACTTGCATGTCAACTTGTATCATCCCTGCAAAAGAGGAAACCGTATATGTATGATATTTCATCTAAAAGCAGAAAGCATTATCCTTGTTTTCCCTCCTAATTAACACAAGTGTCAATGAATCAGTATCAGGCCCGACCCTGGGGGTGGCAAGAGGGGCAACTGCCCAGGGCCCAGACTCTAAAGGGTCCCAAAACGCCCAAAGCATAAAAAGATAAAAAAAACTTAACATACTCTATGCTCTAGCTGTCATGCACAATGAGAAATACAACTTAAGTTTGACTTCCGTGGGGCCTATTACTGCTACTCCTTTCTCCTACGAGAGTATTACTATTTAAGTAGTAATAGGAGAGTATTACTGCCACTTTTCTCTCCTAGCATTACTATTTAAGTTTGACTTCGCTAGGCAACTTTGCTTTTACCCATATATTGGGAAAATCATGTACCGTAAGTCTGTAACTAATTTACCCCCAAGCATTTAATTTATTTCAATCACCTAACAGGGCATTTCGATTTTCTAAAATGGATTCCTGATTTTTATTCTAAATATTCTCCTAGTACTACTTTCTTATAGCTTCACGAAAAAAAAAGAGTAAATAGCAATTTTGTTTCTCTCTCCATTGGCTAACTTATTAGGTCGGGATTTTTAGGTAGTTTTTGAACTTCAAAATTAGGTCTTGAACCCGAGACCTTTTTCGAGCTAAATTAGTTGATCTTTAAATTACTGACTCCAATTGAGTCGTATGAGATGTACATATTACTCCTTTTATATCCTCTTTACAAAATTCCCTACATTCCCAAAACATTGGTATAGATTGTGAGCTTCAATCACAAAACACGTTTTATATCCTCTTTATAAAATTCCCTATATTTCCATAGTTTTTTTTATAACTTTGTCGATTGTTTCTTCAAAAGTTGACCAAAAAAATAAAAATAAATATTATATTGTCAAGTTATTTTATTCGTAATATTATGTACTACGCTAAAGTCAAAATTTACTAATGATACTATTAGTATTAAAGGGCCCCTATGTCTCGTCTTGCCCTGGGCCCACAAATTGTCAAGACCGGGCCTGTTGAAATATTGAATCTATTAAAAATAATGAAAGCCCAATTGCCAAGCCAAAAACTTATTTTCCTCATTCTGACATACATGATACATCTCCTACATTGAGGTGGGTTTTAGTTTTCTAATATTGTTTTAGTTTATTTCTTTGCTATGTTTTATTTGTTTCTTTTTTCTCTTTTGACTTACACTGTTTTTTTCCCCGTCGTTTCTCTTGTTTTATTGATTTGTTTTACTAGTTTCATTAGTAACTTATTTTTTCTGTTTTTTAATTTTAGATTTTCTGAATATCTTCATTAAAAATGGTATTTTTTATGGATCTTTGCGAGTTTCAGAATTTGTGACTTGCTACTTATTTTCAAAAAAAAAAAAAAAATTGATGGTAAAACATATGGAGTAATTCATTACGAGTTTCAGAATTTGTGACTTGCTACTTATTATAAAAAAAAAAAAAAATTCCGGTTTGCCCACCCCTACTTAACATCATTATATCTTACTACTGCTCATAATAGGAAAGTTGACTTCACTTACCAGTTCAAATCTTTTCATAGTGTTTGGCCGGATGATCACCGTGAAAAAGAGGGTTAGTTTGGCACTTAAGGGGCATATTTGAGGTCTAAATTGACAAAAAAAAAAAACTCAGAAATGACAACAAAATTTTACAACATAGTAAGTTACTTTCCTCTTAACTACATTTTTTTAAAAAAATTTAAATATCTCTAGTTTAGTGGGATAAATTGAGAAAAAAAAAATTCTAAAATCCCTGATTTATTAAATGTAAATAGCCATTAATTTAATTTTCTACGTGTTTTCGCACGATAAGTCTATAAACGAAACTGTATTAGTTACGTACAGCAAGTTGCAAGTCACCTCACATAAAATTTTCTCAAAAACTAAGAGTCAACTCACATAGAATCTACCTAAACTACCCTTGGTGATGAAGTAGCAAGTGGGTTTGTATATATCCTCTCCCTGCTCCTCTTTCTTCATCACCCCTAATAAAACTCTTTTCTTTCGTCAATATATATATATAATTACATGTACAGATTTTGAGGTGATCGCTTGATATTGTAGTCTTTTTTAGGGGCTCTTGATATTGTAATTAAGTATGTAATTCCTATCATTTTATATTCTACTATTTGCGAATAAAGTTCGTTGATTACTGTGATTTATCTCCTTTCATATTCGTTCCTAGAGATATTGATCATATGCTCAATTTATTTTTAGCAGGAAGAGCAATTCACTGTTCAATCAGCAAGTTGATCACCTTGTCGGATAGAGACACCAAAATTCCAGACCGACTGAGACTCCATATCAATATGTTGGGTAATTAATAGTATGATTTTATGTTATTCTCAAATATTAGAGGCCAATTATATAATTAGGTATTTAGGTGTGTCAAAGATCATGTACTTTCAGATGATAAGACAACAATTTAGAGACATTTTTCTTTAGGATTGATGTTGTAATGCGACACAAAATTATATTGAATTTCTTCTCCTAAAGATCTTATTTCTTTTCTAATTTTCTCTGTTTCTGCAATTGGCAGCTATACTGAAGTGGACGCATATATTCGGAAACTATATATTATGGATGATGATGGTATACTTAACCGATGTATGGGAGCTTGAATTTGTACATGCTGCTACAATAATGAGTATGTGGTTAGGGTTAGTGAAAGTACTGCCTCTTGCCTTTCTTCACCTTGCTGACGCTTTCTTCGGTAACTTTTGGATCCTCTTCCTTGGCGCGTTCTCCAATACCATTGTAAGTGATGACGATATATTTGTTCTTTTATAAAAACCTTTATGTTGGGGCGTATTCACCGAGTCAATATTTGGATCGTTAACAGGGCCGTCTTGAAGATTTTGGGACTTGTTCTAATATGAAAATTAGGCCTCCAAAATTTTAATATATAATGATGGAAGGTTGGGAAATTAAAGATAGAAAGTTAAAAATTTAGAGTTTGATCAATGAGAAATTTATTACGGGTGGAAAGTAAGGGTGATTTTAAGTAAAGTTTTTCATAATAATATATTTCAGGGCCCTTACAACATTGGGCCCCTATGCTGTTGGGCTCCTTGCACACCCTCATTTACCCCCTGGTCGTTAATTGTTATGCAAGGGATTTGGGCTTCTATGGTTGTCAACCCCACCTGTGTTGGCCAGCTCAACTGGCAACTGCGCAGCATACAAACCTGAATGTATCGGAGACCAACAAAAACAACTCTTTTATGCCGGGCTCGCCCTAACCGCGATAGGAAACGCAGCTCAAACTGCCTCCTACACGTTGTTCGTGGCCGAGCAGGGCGGCGATGATGCTGAAGGAGGCTGTAATTGTGCGCCCTGTTACTGTCAATGTTGCGGCTTTACATGTCGTAATAGCTTGATTGGCCTTGCTGCACTCCTAACAGTCTCGTGTGTCAAGCCTTGGGCTGTGCTCTTTGGAATCGGTGCCATCATTGGAGCTATTTCTCTGCTTGTTTTCTTGATAAAGATATCTCAATACAACCGTGTTCCACCTCAAGGAAGTGCCCTTACTACTGTCTTTCGGGTACTATTTGCTGCTTCTTCCAAGTTGTTTCATAGCCAGCCACAAAATGTGAATGAGCTTTATGAGAATAATAATCTCAATGTCAATGCGTTATTGCCTCACACTCAAGATCTGAGGTAAACTTTTTCATACTCTATTATATATTTATACCTCATTGCTTAATAATTTACACACTCCATCTTAATTACTTCATCATATTTTCGTGATATTTTTATGACATTTTCACGTGGATCATCTTTATTTTTTAAAAAATTTGACTTTTAAGCTTGCCAACACAGATCTTTGACCTTTAATATCTTTAGTCACGAACAACTAAAAATTATAAAAACTTGATATTTGGTGTAAATTACAAACGATAGTCAAAGTACAAAATGAGTAATATAATCAGAAATGAAGGTAGTATAAGGCTTAAGACGAGTTATAATAAGCTAAATCAATCTTGAATTTAACTTTTGATGTATCAGCTTGACTGGGCTTCATCTATATCAAGTCCTAATTGAGTATCGATCGGTTTGATCTGAAATGGCTCACATAATTTGAATAGTTTTGCAACTTAACAATGAAATAGTAAGATCTTGCTTGATATTACTGCGACGACTCTGCGAACATGTTTTGTAAAAATTAATGTAGGTATTAAAACTATGAAAGGTAATTTTGTTATTAAATTTCAATAATAACATTGTAAATGCGTATCATTATTGTTTTATTTTCTAATAGGAGTACAATATATATCATATGGTTTTTGAACTCTTGAAACCAAAACTGAAAACTAACAATGATATCATTGAGGAGGCCCTAATTTTTTTTCATTTTCCATAATTTTGCTAAAATGTCACAACGATAACACACGATATGCATTATGAGTTATTGCAGGTTTCTTGACAAGGCTGCTATTGTATTACCAAACCCACCATTGCAACAACAAGAAAGACAAAGATGGAAGCTTTGTAGAGTGACTGAAGTAGAAGAAACCAAAACCTATATACGCGCCATTCCCATATGGATGGCCTTCATTCTTTGTGGAATTGTATCCTCCTTAGGTCCTACTTACTTTCTTGAGCAAACAAACCGCATGAATCCCAAAGTCGGAAAAACCAAAATCCCTGTTGTACTATTTTTATGGCTATACGTCCAATTCAGGAATATTTTCACCATTCTATTTGGTGGGATTTTCACCGCAACAAGCATATTCATCATATCATCTGCTCGTCATCTTGCTCGAGTAGGGTTCGCAATCGCGATGGTGTTCGCTATACTGAGCTGCATTGCAGCAGCAAAGGTCGAGACACGAAGGCTTAGAGTTGTAACCATGAATAGATTTTGGCTTCTACCACAATTCGCATTACTTGGTGGCCTTGATGGAATTTACCTATTAGCGTGTTCTAATTTCGCACTTGATCAAGCCGCTTTCTCTATGATGAAGTATTTCCCTTTCTCCGCAAGTGCATTTACTGGAGTTGGATTCATTGGCAGTGCTCTTTGTGCTTACATTGTAGGAAGTGTAAGTGAGAAGGCTAGTGGGATAAATTGGTTTCAAAGCACAATTAATGCAAGTCGATTGGATAATTATTATTGGTTTTTAGCTTCCTTGATGAGTGTCAATCTTGTTGTATATATAGTTTTGATAATCTTTTATCGGTTTAAGGAATCAAGAATTGAGGCCTTGCAATGGCAGGTAAACCTCACATTAGATGATAGCATATTTTAATGACTCGGCCGTGTTAAGGGTTTCGACTATAGTGGATTCAATTAAATGACTTTGTAAACCATCCGCACTTCTTTCTTATTGTGAATTATAGTACCATTTTGTTGGTTATCTTTTTTTGTCTTCTTTCTTGTTGAGATAGGTTTTGGATTATAATATGTTTTAACCCGGGCAACTTATTGATAGCACAACGAAATCATATCTTATAGGATGCATGTAGAAAATATCTCCAACAATCATTGTGAATTAAATGTGTACAAATAAATCATTATGAAATAAATGTCCTCCAACCATTATTGTGAATTAAATTTGTACAACTAAATTATTATGAAATAAATGTCCTATAATAATCATTGCGAATTAAAAAAATTTGAGAAGTAATTTTTTTTCATAAATCTCAAATTAAAAGTTGTGGCATGCATGGGAAGAGCGCATCGATAAAACTCTCCTTTGAGGGAAGTAGGTATGTTTGGCTTCAAAATTTCATTATCCTTTCTCTATGCAACCCAGGGCTTTCACCCACACGAGCGGAGTCGAACCTTCACTGCCTTTCCTCGACTACATACAATACAAGGGAATAACACAACATTTACATGGAAAAGTCCGTTCTTATTATTAAGGGTAAAGTATTACAATTTAAGTAAGGGTTTGTTCTCCTCAATTTATCAAATAAGTTTCAACAATATAAGTTAATTTCAGCAAAAAAAAACAAATATAAGATGAAAGTAACCACAAAGCTATAGCAAAGTGAATATAAATTAAATAAAGTACCCTTTATTTATTAAATACAAGTATCATACCACATTTGGGCCGAAACTTATTGAAAGTCAACTTGACATGGGTTAGCGAGTTAGACACTTTAAAATTGGGAGAAAATGAAAAGAGGATTCCCACTCCCAAAATTCTCCTCGTGGAGATTGGTGGCTATAAACACCATCCAAAGATATATCCTTCACATGAAGAGACATTTTTTTAAGACTACTATTGAGGTGAGTACCTAATATGGCCCAATCAATATAATGTTGGTGCTAAGGGGTAAAAGTGTAAAAACATGTCTTCACAATTGTCAAATATGGTATTAATATACTTGGTCAACTCAATGATATGCAATGCACATGGATGTGAAGCAAGTTTAAGTTCTAAAGTCAAAGCATAATTCAAATTCATTATGAAATTCGGCGGTATAATTTGTTAGTTTAATTTTAATTTTAGTCGGTGCGTTTCTAATGGCTTGCAGCTTGAAGAGGTGCAAATTTGTAGTCACATTGCTGGAATTGGTCAGAAGCAATATGATATTGTATTGATTTTATCGACGTGATCGTTAGATTATCTATTTAAGTTCAAGCACATCTGGCTATCAGTTGATATAATTTGAAGTAGGTTAGAATTCTTCTGCTTCTCATTTTCTTTCTCTTAGATATGAAAAAAAAGATTAAGAGCTTTTCCGCAAGTATCTTCCTAAAAAAAAGCATAGAGTGAGTTAAAATTGATACATATTTGTATCGATTTATTTTTTCTAGCTTTCTGATCCTGAAAGAAATGTTCTAAAACTTAAAATACTTAACTAAACAGTTCATCAAACAACTCATGTAATCAGTAACGTCTCAATTTAAATTATTTATCATTTTCAGTTGGTGCATTTTTATTTCAACTAATATATGGGTTTGACTTCTTTTTGAGCTAGTGGTACCTAAAATAGCTTTTTAAAACCTGAAAACTGCCTACTTGATCGATAGAAGAATATATTTGACTGCAGAAGGCATGCAACTTGTAAATTTCATGTCAGCTCACACATGGGTATCAACTATCAAGCAAGCTAGAACCTAGAGACCTAGAGGGCTGGGTCAAAGAAAACAAAAACTTATATTATATCTTAAGTAAAATAAATTATATAATATTTTATGATATGAACCACTAAATAGAAGAATGTCCATATAGTTACAATGCAATTAAATTCCCTACCTTGCAACCCACCCTCACCCCTGTCCTGTACTTTCCCAAGCTGATTCTGTACTTCGGTCACAACTTAATTAGTATTGTTCTTCAAAAATATCTGGTACGTAAACATGTTTCTTTTTTTTTTTCGTGGAAGCAAAATGTTATTCAGTGATGATCCAATATTGCCAATACTTTTCAGCAGCGAAAAAATTGGAACTTCGTCAGTTCATACCTTGCCATGGATATTGTAAGTGGTACAGCAAAGAAAGGCAGAGGATTAATTCGCCTACAAGGTAATCCAATCATATCTTAGTTAGGTACTAATTTTGGTCGGTTCTTATTATAATCTGTCGATAAAGGGCAGCGTCTTTAATTTCTTGTACGTAGTCTATTATATACTAAACTTATGTCTACTTCTTATTTCATTGTGTTATTTGTTACTTTGAGATAATGGCTCTGTTTGGTAACACTACCTGGAATGTAGTTGAAACTGATAAGGTAACTGAAACTGATAAGGTATAGCTGAAACTGATGAGGTGCTGAAACTGATAAGGTAGTTGCTTAGTTTAACTGTTTGGCAGAACTTGTTGCATAAGTTGATTAATTGTTCAATTTTTTTAATTTTTATTATATTATATTTCAACATTAATTTTTTTTTTATTCAGAAGTGAGAAATTACCCCCTTTGAATTATTCTCGAAGAAATTTAGTAATGATTCTCCCAAGAGAAATCTACTTGAAATTTCTTAAAAGATGAAAAAAGTAGTATTCATTTGTACTGTACAAAATTTAATACATCTTGACAAGCTAATAGATGGCAGATCTCTTTTGCTGAAAATGCTGATTCTCCATGCCAACTAATCATACTCTGTTAAAAAAAAAATCTAAGTAGGAACCTTATTCAGTTCATTCTGCTCACCTAGGAACGAAACTGATGCAAGACCTACAGAAAGTAAGAGGAAGATTAATGACAGCAAAGTAAAAATCTTCCGCCCAAAAACCTTCACAATCTTCCCTGTTTGACTTGGACATCCATGGAACATTTAAATGAGAAGCCTAATCACACAAAGAATTCCTTTACCTGATTTGAGAAAAGATACAGTAAATTTGAGAAAAGATGAAGAGATGAAGTAGATGGACCACAACACTGTAGTAGCGAAGCCGTATGATGTATGGGAGATGAGAGAGAAAATTTTAAAATATGAGATAAGTTAAAAAGATTTTTGAATATTTTAGGTACCTGATTGTGAAACGTTATTATTTTTACCTTGTCAATTTCAGTCACTTTAGCACCTGAAATTTTTCGTAGATAATTCCCAAACACCACTAATTTATTTTAGCGCCTAAATATTTCAGGAACTTATCATTTTAGGCACCTAAAATACCTCCCCAAACAGAGTCAATACTAAGTCTTGCCCTATGAGTTGATTGTGTGACATGGGCTATCAATTATTTCAAACGACGTTATAATGGATAAGCATATTCGGGGTTATTGATAAAAATGATTAAAATTGTCAATTAGTGGGTTAATGTTAGTGCCTATAGGCTTATTGACAAGCAAAATTATAATGTCATAGTATCATTTGAGCGCGTATGATGCATGTCGAATTCAATTTGGTGTTATAAATATAATTAATTGCAGGATTACAATGGACACATTGGTTCGCCAGAATTGTGATGCTGTGGGTGATGATGGTGTACTTGTCTGATGTTTGGAAGCTCGATCTCAAACATGCGGCTGCAATTATTAATGTGTGGAGGGGTTCAGCTAAAGTATTGGCTCTTTTTCTTGTCTATGTTGCGGATGCTTTCTTGGGTCACTTTTGCATCCTCTTGCTCTCCTGTCTTTCGAACGCAGTTGTAAGTGACTATTTAGAGTGATGATTTAGTATTTACCTTTAATGTATTGAGACTCATAAGTCATAACAGGTTGTGATGAAAAAAATTTATCGTACACCCAAGTGTACCGTGAACATGGTACACCCAAGACTATATTTTTTGCTCATTACTAATTTGAAATCATCCAAATGAGCAAAATATACTAAAAAGGAAAGTTTCAAATGAGCAAATGAGGAAAAATTAGTCTTGGATGCACCATGTATGGGGAATGATCTCGGTTATGATGTTAACGAATCCAATAGTCTATGCATACTAATATGGCCATATCTTTATATTATTAACCAAATTTATATAAATAATTGGAAACACTATGCATTATATGCAAGTATATGTGAATCGGAGTCTTTCCATTGATTAACTAACAAAAATAGGGTAAATAGAAGTCATAATATGTGGCAACTTTGAGTACTTATACTAGAGATGAGAGGCCGAAAGGGGGACTTGTTGAGAAGTTGTTATACATTGATTCTCGGAAAAATTTCATTTTTCTCAATATAGTAATGATTTATGATTGTATATTCCTTACACAATTTGAATTAAATGTAGCAAAAGGATAGAATTGAGATAACCATATTATAGAATTTCTTTTTGCAAAATCAAATCACATCAAATCCAAGTAGTAAAATATCGGGACAATGTAACAACTAATTTAGAACTTAAAGAATATAAACCACATATAAAATGCCCAACATATAGTAACCAATATGGTCACTAATAAATTTTGTAGGGACTTGGGTTATTTTGGATGTCGACCCCACCAGTTCTAGCCAAGTCATATGGAAATTGCGCAGAATACAAGCCTGAATGTATTGAAGGCCGCCAAAAACAACTCTTTTATGTGGCGTTAGTCCTTACAGCAATAGGAATAGCGGGTCATGTAGCTTCTTTCGACTTCTTCACTGAAAAGCAAATAAAGAGTATCTTGGTAAATGTGTATGGTATGCTCAATATTACCCAAGAAGATATCGACGAAGATCAGCATCAGAATACCCGAAATCTATCTCCAAACGCTAGGAATTTCGGCCTCTCATCACCCTCCTCTCCGCGGCTCTTCCTTTGTATTTTTTGTAAATGTTGCGGAAGCTTCCTCTTCCACCTCTTCAGTATCACCATTGTTGTCGTCGGAATCCTAGTTGTGGTGTTTGTTAAGCCATGGGGAATTCGGTTTGGAGTTTCAGCCATATTTGCGGTGTTTTCATTTCTTGTTTTCTTAAGCGCAGTTTGCTCTTACAAGTATGTTGCACCCCAAGGGAGCCCCTTTACTACAATATTTCGGGTCCTTTTTGCTGCTTCTGCCAACATGTTTTATAAGCAGCCGTTGGACGTGGGTGAGCTTTATGAAAATTCTTCCCTTGGTGAAACTACTTTGTTGCCTCACACCAATGGTCTAAGGTACTTCATCTATTACTAAGTCTTTGATATTTTCCTTTTTCCTCTTTACTAAATATGCGTATTTATAATTACTTTGGAAGACCAATTGCAATTGAGAGGACAAACTCCCAAAACTTATATGACCCTTTTGGTAGTCGGTCACAGATGGTGGTAATGGGAATGAATTTGTAAGAAAATCATTGTTTATTCCCATAGTAATGCTAATTTATCCTAAAATGTATATTTCTTCTTAAATTTTCATTCCCATCTAATACCACCTTGTAGGTGGTAATGAGTGGTAATGAAAATCTGCTTCCACTTAGAGAAAAAACATAAGCTTAGGGTGAGATTGCTTCCCCATGGAGAAAAAACATAAGCTTAGGGTGAGATTGCTTCCCCATGGAGAAAAAACATACACTTCGTGGTTTAAAATTGCTTCCCGATGGAGATTTTAAGGGTGATTCCCTTGTAACATTACACTTAAAATTTATTCTTGTTACCACCATTTATTAACGACTACCAAACGGGCCGATAAAGTTTGTTTAACAATATGGGATAGCTCTCATGTTTTTTTTTTTCTTGCTAAGTAAGTTGAGATGTAATATAACCAAAACCAGAATTTACAACCTAACAAGCCTTGAAAAGGCCAAAAGAAAAGCTATACAAACAGTATACCCAACCTCCATTACTCTAATCTCTGTATCCAATCTCTATCAATATTGGAAATTTTCTGTGGCAAAACAACAATGACTCTACATCTAATTACATTCTGTAACTTCTTAATTACAGTAGATAATGTGGGAACTTTATGATTCCAAAAACTATCATTTCTACACTGCCAAATTATGTATATAAGTGCAGCAACAGCAGCATAACCAACCTCTCTGCGGAACTTAGAAATTTTCCTGGTCTTGAACCATCACAGGACTCTAATCAAATCAGTGGATAGCTCTCATGTTACAAGTGAACAAAATAATACTTACTTCGTTTATTAACATGTCCCTATGTACAATGTTTTCAAATAGTTGTAACATACTTTTTTCTGTATGAGTTCTCTATTTCTCTTTTCTTGTCACATGGGCACCTTTTCCATTCCTCTTTATGTCACTCCTATCATATGGGTCTCCTAAAATACCGATCATCTCCCTTATTGTAACAATAAAACTGCGCGATTTGGGGTCTTACCACCCTTTTCATATGTTAATGTCCCATATTATGCTTAACTAATTCGGGGTTAATCCACTCCTATTGTACATAATTAAATGCCCACGAAGCTTAAGCTCGATTAATTCATGTTCTAATACCTTTGTAACCAACGCTAAGATGGTGCACACACGCATGATCCGCACATGTACATGGATAACAAGCCAAATGTACATGGATGACAAGCCAAATAAACACATGTACTTGCACAACAAGTCAAATAAACACATGTACTTGCACAACAAGTCAAATGAACATATGTACATCTCTGTTGGTACATGTTCATTGGTATTGGTCTTTGTGTTCATAATCTAGTTCATCGTGCATATGGTTCTCATCCTGCGGACGTGTACGTGTACGTACTAATTTGAGCATTGTAACGTTTCAGTACTTTTAAAAGGGCCTGGCCTACTTATGAATGAGCAAAGTGTTTTCAAAAATACAAAAGTTTGCGAGGGCTATTTCCCATAATTCAAATTGGCAATATGGGAAAAGCAATTCTTCCACTTTATAAGGTCTTTATTTCTATTTCTCTTCTTTGTAACATATTCTTTCTGTGTCAAATGATAATCATGATTTCATGAGTCAGGGTTTATGAATGAAGTTATGGGTATGGATGTGTCAGTTATATTCTTCAAGACGATGGTTGTTAGTGTAACATCGAATTTATATTCTTAACTAACTATTTTTACATTGAAGTTTTATTTTATATTTCTATACAGGTGTCTCGACAAGGCTGCTATTATACTACCAGAACCAAATCTAAATCAACAAGAAGGAAGTAGATGGAGGCTTTGTAGGGTGACCGAAATTGAAGCAACCAAGATATTTATACGAATGTTTCCTTTGTGGATGACCTTGATACTTTGCGGAGTTGTATCTTCCTTAGGTGATACATACTTCATGGAGCAAGCAGAGAATATGAACGCTCAATTAGACCCTTCTTTAGTCTTTTTGTTCTTCAATGTATCCGCAAACTTGCTCTTCTCCAAGCTCTTTGAAATGATAGCCGAGGAAATCATTGGCACCTCAAGCTCCCGCAAACGATGGGTGCCTCCTGTGGGAATTGCAGTGGCAATGGTATGTTCGACATTATGTTGCATCACAGCTGCACTGGTGGAGAGAAAAAGGCTGGAAATCGCTAAGCTTCATAATCTAATCGACAAGCCAGACGGAAAAATACGTATGAGTATATTTTGGCTTTTGCCACAATTTTCTTTGCTTGGTGCCTTAGATGGGATTCTTGAAGCGAGTGTAATTGATATCCTTTCGGATCAATTTCCGGCACCTATGAGTCGTTATTCTGTACATTTCGCCTTAGGAGCATCCGGAATCGGTTACATGGTGAGTCCGATTACAGTTTATTTAGTTGGAAGGATTAGCCAGAAAGTTAGCGGGGCAAATTGGTTCCAAACTTCATTTAACGAAAGTCGCTTAGACAATTATTTCTGGGTCTTAGCTTCACTAAGTGCTGCAAATCTTCTTGTCTATGTTGTGGTGGTAAGCTTTCACCGCTTTAGAGAATCGAAAAATAGCGTTTTCGACAAGCCACCAGCAGTGCTACTGCGCAATAACGATCCATTGGGTTCCTTTTTCTCAATTTAGAGTAAACACAAACAGATGTACAAATTACTAGTCTAATTAAGATTTTTCTTTAACTGTACTGGGCTTGTCACAAGTAATATGTTAATGGTAGTATTACAGTAATATTGTATGTAAAAGGACCACAAGAACTTTTAATAGTATTAGGTCCCATCTTGTAAACCTATATATATATAATGCCGTAGTTAACCAACAGGGGTTAACACAATTCATTCTCTATACTTGTACATGGTATCACAGCCTAGGTTTGTTTAGTTTTAAATTTTTTTTTCCTTCATGATTCCTTCGCCTGATTCCTTCTCCTGTTTCGTTTCTTCTGTCATATGCCATGGATGATGTTTCATCCACGTCGACCATGACCATCACCATGGCCCAATTGTCTTCCGCTGTCTCGGCTGCCTCCACGCCGCCGCCGGCCGTCGGCTACCTACGCCTGCGCATTTCCCCTTGTCGCTGGGTTCCGCTACTGGCAGTCTGCAGCAGCCCCTCTAAGGGCTCTTTTCGGCCTCCTTGCATCACACATGACTGCCCTCTCCAGCCCAATGCAGCCTTCGTCGTCCTTGTGTACACCAGTGCGCTACTCGCCGGGATTCCATCCCACAACCGCTGCCGTGTTGGTGCCGTCGATGGTCCAGCCGCCCATCTTCACTATCCCGCAAAGTCTATATCAGTCGTCATGTTCTTTTTCACGAACATAAGTACCCCTATCGGAACCTTGTTGGTTCTAAGTCTTTTGTGCCTTATACATCTCCCTCGATCTTGCTTGTTGATTGGAGTCCCACCAATGTCGCTTGTATGTCTCCCGATCCCCCAAAGCCTGTCGAAATGTGTGTCCCATCCTAGCTCACGGCTAAACTACTACAAAAAGCGTGTTCTCGCGACGCTTTTTGACCCATTTTGCGACGCCAAAAAGCGTCGCGCAATTCGCTCCGGACGCTTCCCAAAAGCGTCGCGCCAATTGAGTTGGTAAATCGCGACGCCTAAAAGCGTCGCCATTCTCGACGTTTAACATAGTCCCCAATTGTCTCGTCGCGTAAAAGCGTCTCCATTCGCGATGACTTGCAGCACCTTGCCACGTCTAAATCTAGACGCTTTTTGGCGTCGTGAAAAGAGAAGTTGGTTTCAAATTTTAATATTTGTTTGGCAAATTTTCTTAGCTCTAAAAAGTGTTTTAATGTTTGTAGTCCCGTTTTGCTGTTTTCCTAGATTAACAAATATATATATATATATATATATATATATAGAAGTGAGTTCATATGAGAATGCATACTTACATGAGAAATGAGAATGAATTTTACACGCTATAACTCTAATGAACAAGTGATGTAACTCTAATGAAAAAGTGATTTAACTCCAAAAAAACAAAAATTATAAAAGATATTTCGAAAAAAAAAAATTTTTTTTGGGCTCGAAATTTTTTCGGGGGTATAATTCTAATGAACAAGTGTTGTAACTCTAATCCAATCATGTGGTTGAGATTCATTCTCATTTCTCATGTAAGGAGCATTCTCATGTGATCCTGCCCCTATATATATATATATATATACATACATACATACACACATTTATTACTCTAGAATAAAACAAACATTGAAACTTGAAGATAACAAGATACAAAAAAATACTTTGACCGATATATTATAAATTTATACTAATATAATTAAAATCCCTACAAATATTGCATATTCAACAAAATCCTAGCCAATATTTTTTCTATAAACATAATTGCAAATTGTATGTCGTAGTTAAGTCTAATAAAAAATTGAAGTAGCCTTGAAAATAAGCTAACTAATAAGATCTAGCTAGCAAAATAGATGATACAAGGTAGCTACTTTGAAGTCATTCGTTCTTGATCTGTTGCACCTTCATTATTTTCGAGTACCTTCAAAAGGAGAAAAAAATACAAAAATATAATCAGTAATGATAATATGAAAGTTTGGAGTTCGTCAAATCGAGAACTATATAATGTGGCTCATATTCTAAAGGAATCTTGTCCATGATATTTGATAACAAAATTATCCCTGTTCATAATTTTACATTTTAATATATTGCACTAACAATTTAAACCCAAAAGCATCCAAAGCATATACTATAGTATAACGTAAACCTTAAACTTACAAATCTAGCCAATAGAAAATTTTGGGGATTATAGAAGAGAAAATTAGGATTACGATGAATCCCATAAAAGAGCAGAATCCTAAGAAAGTTGACAGCAAGAAGAAGAAAAGAGGAGCACTGAGTTTTATATTGATCAAACAAGAAACATGCAGTATGCCCAAGAACCATATAGATCCTGTTCTACACAAGTCCAAGAACAGGAAAACAACAATCAAGCATCCAATTTACAAAGCAGAACCCCTGCCACCACTACTGAAACGAAAGCAAGCATAACCGGACAGCAATACACTGCAACAATCTTCCATACTTTCAGCGCTTAGAGACCTACTTCATGACATCTCATAAGACATATTTTGAGCATTTATCAGCAATTGAACTTCATTACACAACTCGTCGATGATGAAATGCAACCAGCCACTATCAGACTCCAACACTAATGTTAAAAACTTCCAATCAAAAGAATATTAAGCAAAAATTTCAAGATAATGCTTCCTATATGGTCGAAGGAAAGAGTGAGATATTTCAAATAGATTCACAAAAAGACAACTATCTTCTGCTCCTATTCAGTGACAACTTTCAATTCCACAACACACACCTGAAAACCCAACTCTAGCATAAAATGAGTAGCAAAGTATTAAACACTAGTTATATAGTAGAGGGAATGAGGGCTGACATTTCTAACATATTATGTTGTATAAGAATTATTATCTACTCATTGCTTTTCTTGCAACTTCCTACTGAGATTTTGTGAATGAAAGAGGTGGCTTGAAATAGAAATTGCATTAATCGCAAGGCTTCTTTCGAATAAATAAAAAAGAAATTGAAATTGCAGAAAGTTAGAATATTTATCATTAGATACATATTTATAAAGCACAAACTTAGTAATTCAAACACCCATATTATATACTCTGAGTTTGGTTTTTGTAGAGCTGAACCAGACCCTGTTTCCTTTTGTAGAGTTTAAGTATGTCAACTAATTCTACAAGTATATGGTCAAAATCCCACTCTTAGCACGAGTTTGAATAGTGTGCAAGGAGGGAAGTGGAAAGGGTTGCGAAACTAATGAAGAGGATGACAAAGGAGAAGAGAAGGAGGTGGGGCTGATTGGTGGACGTGGCAGGAGGGGGGTCTGGTAGTGTTGGCTGGATGGAGCAGACTGGGGGGGGACTGTGGAGGCTGTTGTGGGGATGGTACATGCTGCTGCACAACAACGTGTGGGGCAGCAGACAAAGAAGTCTGCAGGGGAGTGGCTGTGGGGGAAGGCACTGCAGCAGGAGGACTGCAGGCTGATGGCGGCTGGGCACAGGGGGACAGCAGCGTGGCAGTATCGGTGGGTGGCATAATTTTACATTTTAATAGCACTAACAATTTAAACCAAAAAGCATACAAAGCATATTTGCTTACTATAGTTCTATAACATAAACCTTAAACTTACAAATCTTGCTCATTTCCTTACATCAGGAAACCAAAGTACTCAAAATTATGGTGAAAAGTGGAGGAAGTTTAACATGATTAAGTGCAGTAAAGAAGGCATTTAGGTCAGCTAGCAAAGATAAGCAGAATAGCAGTGATAAAAGTTGTAGAAGTGAAGATTCTGAGCAACAAGAAACAAAAACAAGAACATATATCTTCAAATAATTCACACGTTACACTCAGAAAAGAAAAAACATAACCTAACAAATTACACAGAAGTGTGCACCATTCACAAAATTGCAAAATCATAACCAAAAGAAGTTTCCAACAAGCGCTAATATAAACAACAATATGTCTATAACTATAAATTTTACAACTTCACACTGCATATCACATCTAAAAGACCAACTATCTAATAAAATGACTTAAATATATTCTCACTCATTCTAATAAAATGATAGACATGACTCTGGTGAGATTTTTGTTTTTCTCAAGGGATTAATGTTCGCATCTCACCAATCATTAATCATTTCAATTAGAATTGCAAGGTCAAAGTATCATTGATGAGTACGAGGTTCAAGTCACAAAAATAAGCAACGCAAAACAATATAAAAGATGTTTAGCAAAAGATCTTGCCGTCTTACATTCCTAAGAATCCAATGCAAAATAGAAAAGCAAGAAACAGATAATTCTCTATATCTCCTAAGAGTATTTTAGCAGGAAGGAGACTAAAACACTGGAAATAACTATGTGAATACTTCCCTTAGTTGATAACAGCTTTATTAGACTCCTAGAATACTAAAATATCCTAAATGATAATAATCTTCGTATGCATTAGGTTCCTTGTGCATTAACCTTCAAATGAGAACCTCACATTGGTCAAGAAGTCAAAAATGTGTTTGAAAGATTATAAGAAAAGCCTGGCTGATTGAGGAAAGCATCCAATTCCTTGGGCACTAACTAGCCCGATCACTTGCCTTGGACTGACCCGTGTTTTCAAAGAAGTACCAAACCGGTTCCTAGAAGGTCCCTTCAGCTAGTCTCCATAGATTAGACAATGAACAAAACCTTTTTTTTCCTAATCTATCTATTTAAGCCTTCAGAAGGTACAACAAATCATATCTAATATGAAATAAAAAAATATAACACCTCTATTTAGGAAATGTGCTATGTTATTTATTTGTTCATCTTGCTTCATTGAATATTGAAAAGAATTTAACAATGTAGTGATAATATCAAGTAATCTCTGGCGTACAAAATTTTGTGAGAGGACCAAGAACTGCAGAAATTAGAGCAAACAAAAGCTAAAACCATAATCTATTTATCAAACAAAAACTCAATCTATATTTCTATGCATAGCACGATAAGAAAAATACAAAACAAAAACTAAAACCATAATCTATGTATCAAATAAAAACTTAATCTTTAACTAGACTCACAAAGAATAGCACAATTAGAAATTAAAACTAGAATTATGGAAGATAAGAGCATAATAACTTACTTGTTATAAACAGAAGACGAATTAGCAGTTGATTTGGTTCTCTTAGTGACCAAGTAGTTGAGGGCCCAAGATGATTGATGTGATGATTTAATATAGTGTTTTTCCCCCTGTATTTGAGCTAAAATGTGTATCAATGGTGCTCTTAGGAGCCATTTTATGCTAACTCTCTCCATCTAGTTGTGGTTTTCTGTTTTGTGCCTGATTGCAGGTTTTAGGGAGTTATCTCTCTATTTTCTACCACTATCTGACTATTTCACTGGACTGGAGAGGTTCGAAAACATATTTGATGAGTTCTAAAGTCCTGAGGATACCTTTTGGGGTCTCTAAGCATTGAAGCCTTGGCGTTTGAAGCCAAGGAATGAGGATTGGAACTGAGCCCGATCGGATCGGGCGTAACACGCCCGATCGGGCGGTCATCGTCTTCAGAAGCAACAGATAAGAGGCGTTGCGGGCCCGATCGGGCAACGTTGCCCGATCGTTATTACGGTGAGGAGCCCGATCGGGCGGTTGAGCCCGATATCATCGGGCGTCCTGGCGTGTTCTCCGCCTGTCCCTGGAACCACTGGTGTGCGGCCCGACTCCATCGGGCGGGTCGGCCCGATGTCATCGGGCGAGGTCATGTTTTGATCCCAGCTGCTGCGTTTGAGCCCGATCTCATAGGGCTTAGTTGGCCCGATCGGGCGGCAGACTCCGCGCACTCATTTAATGATTTCGGGCACTAAGTATAAATAGAAAAGTTAGAACATTTATTAGGAATCTTTGTTTTAGCTCTTATTTTCTCATAGACTCTCTGAAGAACCCTAGATTTTAATACTTTTCATTGTGATTCAAGATTGAACCTTTGGATTATTCGCAAGTTTAATATAGTTCATTAATTTGGTAATCTTCTTCCTTGTTCTCTTCATAATTATTTGCTTTCGCTATTATTGATTAGATTAGTTTCTTAGTTATTTGCAATAGTTCAAAGTATGGATTTTTATATGAAATTTGTTATTGTTTTCTCAAGCATGAGTGAGTAGTTTTATTTCTAGGATTGTGGGGATCTATGTATGCAATGAAGGATTGATAGATTAGTATAATTACCTTATATTTCAATTGTTTCCTGTGATTGAATCGTTCATGCTAGATTTATAAATTAGGCCTGATTTGTATTTCTATTATCGCAATATTGAATCTACTTCGAGAGGAGAGATTTAGTATAGGCTTTCAATCATTAGGCATAGTGATCCTTGACCATGCGAGAGCGGCTAGGTGATCTTTGAGGGAGGTAATGTTCGAGAGAAATTACATGTGCCCTAGATAAATTGACTTATTGTGGTGATTAGTATTCGTCTCTGATTTCCCGAATTGTATGCATAGCGATCCATAGTCCTAGTTCTTTATTAATTGATTCTTACCTTCATATTTAGTTCTGTCATTTGCCTATTAGTTTAGTCACACACCCCTTTTCAACTGATTTAGTTAGTATAATATTAGAATTCAGATACAATAGTATAACTTTCTCCCTGTGGATTCGATCCTGACTTCCCTGACTACTTGTTAGTGGACTTTAGGTTATTTTTGATAAGGTGATACGACTTTAGCCTGTCAATGATGAGAGGAAGAAAACGACGTATCCAAGAGAAATTGGAAGTTCAATATCTGTGAGACTAAGAAAAAAAAACGATCTTTAGAATTGATGAATTATAAAACGTAAGATTGATGGGAGACTGAAGACGAAAAAACCATGGTAATTCGAAAAATCGGAGATTGAAATTTACAAAATTCAATGCAAAAAAAAGGACGTAATTGAAGATAAACTGATCAGAAGAATTCTAATGAAATTCTCCAATTTCAGATGTCAAATTGCCTAATCTCGCAGGTTCCAAATTGCGTTAAAACTGATGGGAGGTTGAAGATGACGGCGTGCGAATTGCAGATCAGAAAACTGACGAACTCAATATAGGGTTTGAGGTATGCGTGGTGTGGGCCTGTGGGGGAGTGAGCAGTTCAGGTTTAAAGAAGCGGGAAGTCGAATTTTACTAAACAATTGACAAAATTAATGTATCACGTGCCTTGCACGTGTATTGTCGACGCGAATAGATGACTCGAAAATTCTGGACGCTTTATAGCGCTGAGAAAATGCGGGACTTTTAATTTATCCTAGCGCCTACAGCTAGGCGTCGACATACAAGCGTCCCCAACACAAGGTTTTTGTAGTAGTGAGCTTCCAACTCCCCACAGGGAGCCCATGGACTTGACTCCTATCCCACGGGTCACCCATGGCCTCGTGTTGTCTCCCCCTACAAGCGCGCTTTTGCTTGGCCCAATGGGTCACCAGCACCCGCCGGCTTCCCCCCCTCCCCACCCGTGTCTCCCGCTTGGCCTACTAGGTCACCAGTGCCCGCTGGGTTCCCCCCTTCCCCTTTCGTGTCTGCTGCCTGGAGCAATGGGCCTCCAGCGCCCGCTGGTTGCCCCCATCCTCTCCTTGGGTCGTCCGCCCCGCTCGCCGGGCCTTCGGCGCCCTCTGCTGGGCCTTTAGTGCCCACTTTTGGGCCCTCCCCTCTTCTCGCTAGGCCAAACTCCTCCAAGAAGTGTCATGCTGCCCCCTCTACTCGCTTGTCCTCTTGTGCCTCCTCCCCCCACAACGAGCTCCCTTGCTTTGTCCTTTCCTTCCACATCCACTCTTCGTTGTGTTTTCATCTTCCCAAGTGCTCCGATCCCCTCCCGTGGTATTAAATCAACATTCTATGGTCACTAGGTAGCAATTAGAAGGTTAATCGAAGTTAGAGACCAAGCAAGAAGCAATTTGTTTGTTTTCTTTTCGGCCGCATCATCAAGTTGACATTGACACCAAGCAATTTGATTCTCATATTAATTCTTCTTTGAAGCCTTGATTCTCATATGATTGAACATCACGTCTTACATTCTTGGTCTAATTATTATAGTCAATTTTGTTTTAGGAAAAATTGATACTAGCATCTCTATTATATATGGCAACACATCACTAGTAGAATAATCGCATTTTACGGCGGTTTGTAAGTGGCCTATTGCTGTGGATTTCGCGCCGCTGCAAATTAAGGCGCAACATTAGGTAAATACATATTGTTGCTGTTCGAAAACCGCAGCAATAGGTATTTACCTATTGCTGCGGTTGTGGGCCAAACTCCGCAAAGAATAGGGGAGCGATCAAAAAAAAAAAAATATTTTTTTTCTTTTAGCGTAATTCTATTTACTTCCATTGAATTGTTGTAGCTCCAATAGCCAAATGAATATCTCATCACAATTTTAAAGAAACAAACATAGTAACATAAAACTAAATTCAAATTATATTACATCAACAATACTAACATATTTATACAGATAAGGGGGAAAAATCCTACTTCTAAAAATAAATTCCCTTCATAAACAACTAGAACAAAATACAAGGAAAATAGAACGATTTTTTCACCATATACCCCTGACAATTTTTTTTGCACCATATACCCTTTCAACTTTTGAACTTCACCATATACCCCCCACCTTTCAAAAAATACATCGACTTACCCTTAATGACTAACGGCGTTAAACTCCGTTAGTCATTAACCCCTAAACCCCCTTCTAACCCTAACTAACCAACCTAAATCTACACCTAATCCTAATCCTTACCCCTAATCTAATACCTAACCCTAACCCTAACCCTAACCCTAACCCTAACCACCCTTCCCCCACCCCCTTACCTTTTCCCTCCACTGCACCACCACTCCAACACCACCACCCAGCTCCCCCACGATCCTCTTTCTCCACCTCAACTCCTTATCTCTATCTCGCTCACCACGCCGACCACCCTATTCGCACCAACCCAACAAGCACCACACCGGCCTGCGCAAAGCCTTTGTTTCTCCTACCAACACACCACCCGGCCCGCCGTTCTTCGTCTCCTACCAACACACCACCACCACCACGCAGGCACCACCCTAACACCGCCCCCCCCACCCCCTCCCCTTCCCCCGATTGAACCCGGATTATTCGAGTTTGTTTCAAGAATTTCTGCAAATTTCTGTTCGAGTTCGAGTTTGTTTCGAATTTCGCGACGGGGGAAGGGGGGGAGGGAGAGCGGAGGTGGGTTCGCACCGAGGGAATGGGAGGGAGGTGGGTTCCCGCAGCGGGGGAAGGGGGGGGGAGGTGGGTCGGCGGGGAAGGGGAATGGGAGGGGGTGGTGGTGGTGACGGGGTGGTGGTGCAGTGGGGTAAGGGGTGGTTAGGGTTAGGCCTATGTTAGTGTATTAGATTAGGGTTAGGGTTAGGATTAGGGTTTGATTTAGGTTAATTAATTAGGATTATGGGAGGATTAGGGCCTAATGACCAACGGAAGTCTAACACCGTTAGTCAAAAGGGTAAGTCGATGTATTTTTTGAAAGGTGGGGGTATATGGTGCAAAAAAAAATTTGTCAGGGGTATATGGTGAAAAAACCGAAAATAGAAAGATGAAACCTGAAACCTAAATTAACTTTAACTAGAAACCTGAATTTTTTTCTTTTGGACCAGTATAATACAATTAGAAGAAAATACAAGGAAAATAGAAAGATGAAACTTGAATTAACAGAAACTAGAAACAACATAAACAATCAATTTCAGATCTAAAAATTAAACAAAATTTCAGATCTGATTTCGTAATTGTTTTCATTGAATTATTTTTTAATTGTTGTTGTGGTGGTGGATTTTTATGACCACTTACGAAGAACTAACAATTCGATTGAAGGTAGGGTCACAAAGGTGGCGAAGGCGTGCAACGGGCGGCGAAGGCGAGGGAGTCGGAGGCGGTGGCTAAGAGAGGCAAGGCGAAGGTGAAACGGTGCTGAAGCGTCGAGCGGTGGTTGAAGGCGACGGGCGACTGAAGGCCAAGACCTTACAAAGGTTGAAGCTAAGACGAATAGAACGGTGCTGTGGAGTCGAGCGGTGGTTGAAGGCGAACGAAACGGTGCTGTGGTGTCGAGAAGATGAAGAACGATGAAGGATGAGAGAGGATGAGAGAAAGAGAGGCGTGTAGAAATGGTGGAGGATGAGAGAAGAAAGGCGAGAAGATGAAGGATGAGAGAGACGGTACAGAGAAACGATGAAGGATGAGAGATAAGGTATTGAAAATTTTTGGGAGGGATATGAGGTAAACAGCGCACAACTAAAGATAAGAACCGAAAACCCTATACTGGCTATTGCTGCGGTTTCTTTAAAAAACCGCAACAATATATTAAAATTTTATTAAAAAATTAATAATTTAATTTATTGCTGCGGTTTTGGATAGGAACCGCAACAATAGATCTGGTCAAACCAGTCAAATAATTTTGAAAAATTCTCGTTGACATATATTGCAGCGGTTTCCACCGAGAACAGCAGCAATAGGTTGATTTTTTATTTTTCTTTTGACGTAGTTTATTGCTGCGTATGGGCAAAACCGCAGCAATTCAACCGCAACAATAAGCAGTTATTCTACTAGTGCACGGGGGACACCAAAAAACAGAAAAATGAAAAAAGTGAAAAAAAATAATTAGGGGAAAACTGCTTCATTTAAACGGAAAAACGGGGAAAAAAAGAAAACAGTACCACATTTAAGCTGAACAATAGTTTTTGAATAAACTTGTGTGCATACAATGCTAGTATTAATTAACTGAACAATAGTGGTAGGAGTTCAAAATTTGTGACTTTAGCTAGAATAATATTGCAAACCTAATGTACTTAACTTGTGGCTCAGTCCATGTTACCAATGAAAATTTGTATGACTAATTCATATTACTTGAAAGCAATATGATAATCCTGATGGTAGGAAACGAAAATTGAATCATTATAAGGATTTTTTTGACTTTAACCATCTTATAAAATCAAGTTTTTCAAAATAACCACCTTATATGTTCAATTTTTTAAAAAATATAACCACCTTATATGACCTAAATCCTTTTAAATACCTACTAATTGACAAATTCCGTCAAGGAAATCATCCTCAAAAAGGGTTTAAAAACGATTTCATCACCTCCACCTTTATTCACTAGAATGTATATAAGGTTTCACTACAAGAAAGGTCGTATTTAACGACGGCTAAAAGTCGTCGGTAATTTAAGAAAAACCGTCGGTAAAACTTCACCGACCGCTAAGCCGTCGTTAAACGGCAGTCGGTGCACAGGTGGTCGCTGAATTTGGAATCAACGACAGCTAAGCCGTCGGTAAATAATTTAACGACGGTTTTCTTGTAATCAGCGACTGTTTCCAAAAACCGACGTTGGCACCAAACCAACGACTGTTTTAAACAGCCGTTAAATCAGCGACGGTTTGGAACCGTCGTTGATTTACCGACCGTTCAAAACCGTCGGTAAATCACCAACGGTTATAAACAGTCGTTGTTTGGGCCTCATCAACGTCTGTTATAAACCGTCGCTATTATGTAAAAGCAGTCGTTGAAGTGGAAGTCCTTGGATGCATAGTATACCTTACAACGACTGCCTAGCCGTCGTTGATTTAATGTTTAGCCGTCGTTGTTGTTTTGAAATAATATTATTCAGAATATTTTTGTTGTTACCAATAATTAAACCTCGTACCAAAGACACCTGTTGCATGCTTGTGGACCACACTAAAGCTGTTCCTCCATCGCATTCAATTACAAAAATATGCAATTTTGATATATATTACAATTTGCATTGATACTTGTAATTTGCATTGATACTTGTATAATTACATGAAATAGATTACAATTATGTACACAAAATAGATCCCGATGTCGGGAGATAAAGTAGAAGTCTGTGTTTACAAAAAAATATATATCGACAAAGCTGGAAACTAATAAGCTAGATGCCGATAAATATAGACACTAAATGTCTATAGTTAGACAAACTACCTAGATTAAATATATGTACGCAAAATAGATCTCGGTGTCGAGAAATAAAGTAGAAGTCGGGTTCCAAAAAAAATAACCCGACACATCTAGAAACAAAGCGAGATGCTCGATAAATATTGACACTAAATGCATAAAAGTTAGTTACCTAGTTGCCGAAACCAAAAACACTACACTTTGTCAAGGGTGTCTCTCGTAGCACTACCGCCACCACCAAACCCCGGGTCATCGTCCGGGTCTGCGATGTGGAGGGGGGCTCGGGTTGCAACCTCGAGGACATGTGGCCGAAACTAGACATGTTCCTCATCATTTCCTCAACAATGGCCCGACTTGACGCTTCCACCCATGCTGCGACCATTGCCTCCACCTCTTCCATCCGCGCAGCGACCTTTGCCTCCACCTGCGCCTCAATCTGAGATAAAATGGACGGCTCATATGGTTGTAAAGAGCCGCCATCTCCTCGCCCTAATGAAGAGTTGTAGTACAAATGATCTCCCTGACCCAACCCCTGAACTTTTCCTCGGTTCCTCCCCCCCAACTGTCTCCCCAATACAACGGATCGGGGTTCGGGTTGTGACCCCGGGAGTGGTACAATGATCCAGCTTCTTCTTGTACGTCTCCCGCATTTGGTTAAATATACTCATATTCAAGTAAAATAAAGTGGGTAAAATGGCCTATATTAGCCTACATTTGGTTCTAACTTTCCTACTTTGTGTATTTTCAATCAAAACAACTTATAAATACATTTAACTAACTACATATATGATGTTTGAGGTGTTTATAACTTAAACTAGCATCAAACTACTCGTATTCAAACATTTCCAAGTAAAAATGCCTAAAATGGCCTATATTAGGCTACATTTGGTTCTAACTTTCCTACTTTGTGTATTTTCAATCAAAACAACTTATAAATACATTAAACTAACTACATATATGATGTTTGAGGTGTTTATAACTTAAACTAGCATCAAAGTACTCGTATTCAAACATTTTCAAGTAAAAAAGGCCTAAAATGGCCTCCCCCCCTCCCCCCCGCCCCCCCTCGCTCCCCGCCGGCCTGCAGCCCCCGCCCTCCCCCACATGCCGGCCCCCCTGCCCTCCCCCTCACTCCCCCGCGGCTGCGAGCCCCCCCTCCCCCCCCTACCCTCCCCTCCCCCCCGCTGGCCTCGAGCCCCCTCCCTCCCCCCGCCCTCCCCCACAGGCTGCAGCCCCCGCCCTCCCCGCGGGTCCCCCCCCTCCTCCCCCCGCCCTCCCCCCGCCCTCCCCCGTTGACCTGCGGCCCCCTCCCTCCCCCCCCCCCTCCCACAGCCGTGCAGCCCGCCCTCCCCCTCACTCCCCCCTCTGGCCCGGCGCCCCTCCCCTCCCCCCCGCCCTCCCCCCTCCCTCCCCCGGCGGCTGCCCCCCCTCCTCCCCACGCCCTCCCCTCACCGACCCCCTGCAGCCCCCTGCCCCCCCCGGCCTCGCAGCCCCCTCCCCCCCCCCTCAGGTGCCGCCCCCGCCCTTCCCCCTCACTCCCCCGTGCCGGCCGGCCCCCTCCCCTCCCCCCTCGCCCTCCCCCTGCGGCTGCAGCCCCCTCCCTCCCCCGCCCCCCCCCCTCACGACCCCCCGCAGCCCCCTCCCCTCCCCCGGCCTCCCCCTTTTGTTAGAATGTTAGTGAAATAGGGAGAACCAATAAACACAAATAAACTCCATACAAATAAAGAGCATATATGAGATTTTATTAAAAAAATCCATTGACATAATGTAAAGTTATAAAATTATAGATCATATTTATTTAGAGTCCCTTGTATGTCTACACAACACATTACTAGACATACTAATTACGTAATTAAATAAACCTTTCAAAAGCAAGAATAACAATGTCTAGGTTACTCAAACAGGTAGGCCTGTAGGGTCCGTTCTTAGCTAAAGGCAAGCAAACAAAGATGGGCCTTGTTAGAGATTTGCAAGTACCAATAATCCAAACTAAGTCGGTGGGGTAGATTATGAAGTAGTCCTATATAATTTATGTAATCAATGTTTTAGCTTTTTAATCTAAAAAACAAAAGAAGTTTGTGTCCCCTGTATAATAATTACTAGGTTTGAAGTGGGGAGAAAGCAAGGCAGAGGAAACATAAATATTAATGCGAAAAGGGAAGTGGGGAGAAAGCAAGTACTAATTAAAACACTAAGAAAAACCACAGGTGCAGAATGGATCATGTTACTCAACAACAGTAAGAAAAACTACAGATGGAAATGTCATAACAAGTAATCTTCAACATTTCATTACAAAAGTCCTATATTTTTATTGAAATGTTGTCCTTAATACAAGCTATGATATACTCAAACAAATCAAAGTGAATTCCCATCCTCGCTTAGTTCATCATCACTATCGTCATCCCAAAAACCATCATCGTCATCGTCATCATCCTCGCTTTCTCCGGACTCGAAACTAGACTCTTCTTCATCATCACCTGATGGGGCTTCAAACAAAATTTCTTCGTCATCTCCTTCAACACACTCGACATCATTACCACCTTCATAATCGGGAATATCATTTGGATCACAAAGCGTTGGAGTCCCAACACTTGTCTCCTGAAGGAAGTCGAAGTCAACCGGAGCATCAATCACAGACCTTGCCTTTGTCCTAAACACAGCCCACCATTGAGCACGATCTCTTTTCAAGCTTGGGTACGGTGCGAAATATACTTGGCTAACCTGGTATGATAGAACAAAGGGATCAAACTTGGGGTATTTCTTGGTGTGGTTGACTTCAACTAGCTTGTATTGATCGATGTTCATTCCCCTCACATTGTCCATCCAATTGCACTTGAACAAAACAGTGCTATATTGACTACGACCACCGGTAAACTTCAATTCTATAACATCATCTAGAATCCCAAAGAAATCACTCCCACCGTCATTAGACACACACACTCCATAATTCATGGTGGATTTGTGGTTGCTTGATGCTTTTGTTTGGAAATTGTATCCATTAACATAGTATCTATTCCAAGTGCGAACTAATGTCGAAGGACCCATTGCCAAAGCAAACAGTACATCATCATTGGGTTTGTCTTGAATAACCTATTGAAATTCATTCATATTGTTAATACATTAACATTTTTTGAATAACCTATTGAATAACCTATAGTCACACAAACTCACTTTCGATCTAAACCAATCAAGGTATTCTGCTTCATGTTGCACCCACACATCTTCCCTACGTAGAGTAGGTCGAATTTGAAGAATGTGGTCCTCGAAATCCCTTACAAACATAACAATTGTTAATGTCTAAATTTAAAATGAAAGTTAAATTTATAAATAATATGATTAATAACAAGTGTTTTACTTTTCAAATTCTTGTAAGATGCCTGTATTTGCTAACACATATAGGTGTGCACGTTGTAGTTCGACTTCAGTTAAAAATCATGTTCCTCCTGCATTAGACGGCCGACCACAATTAACCCTGAATAGCTCTGGGACAGTTTCGTCGAGCATCCTATCAAGTTCATCATTTACATTACGGCCTGAATCTCGTGTCTTAGTATCCACTCCTTGCTGAAAGTAGTTTGAACAGAAGTTTGCAATCTCTTCACACAAGTACGCATTACAAATAGAACCCTCCACACGAGCCTTGTTACCAATTTTGCGTTTCAAATGATTGAGGAACCTAAGAAGGTGGTTATAAAAAAGAGTTACACAATTGCGAACAACAATAAAAAAGGAAATATGAAAATGAAGGATAAGGTACCTTTCAAAGGGATACATCCAACGGTATTGCACGGGACCACATAGCCTAGCTTTGCGTGGAAGGTGAACTGGTAAGTGTTACATGGAATTGAAGAATGATGGTGGGAAAATCTTTTCGAGTTTACAAAGGATCTCGGCTATGTCCTTTTCCAACCTTTCCATGTCACTTACTGTGATGGTGGAGCAACACAAATCACGGAAAAAAAGGCTAATCTCAGTGACAACTTTCCACACATGAACTGGAAGCAACTCCTTTAATGCAATCGGCAATAATCTTTCCATGAAGACATGACCGGTCATGGCTTTTCATACTGTGCGGCTTACCGGACTGCATGTCCACACATCTTGTTAAGTCGGAAGCATAGCCATCGGGAAATTTCAAATCTCTGACCCAGTTGCATAATACTTTCCTTTGGGACTTGTCCAGTGCGAAAGGTGCTTTTGGTGGAGTTTCTTTTCCGTTTGCATCCTTGGTGACATGAAGTTGAGGCCTTTTGCACAATTTAGCAATGTCTTTTCTAGATGCAACGGTGTCTGCTGTCTGTTTTTTCACATCCATAACTGTGTGAATGAGTTGGTCGAAGAAGTTTTTCTCAATGTGCATGACGTCAAGGTTGTGACGAAGATGCAGATCTTTCCAGTATGGGAGCTCCCAAAGACAGCTTTATTTGAACCACCCATTTTTCAACTTTTTCAAAGCGTTAAGTGCATCTGGTCCATCTGTAGCCTTTGGCAAGTCTTTAACACATGACCACAACTCTTCCCCAGACATGATGTGTGGTGGAGACCCTTTTTTAACCTTATTTCTGCAAAAAGCTACTTTGTTTTTACGAAAAGGATGATCTTCAGGAAGGAATTGACGGTGACAATCAAACCAAGTAACTTTACCCCCATGCTCGAGCCAAAAAGCTTTGGATTTATCCATACAATAAGGACAAACCTTTTTCCCGGTGAGACCAGCCCGGATAGCATACCGTAAGCGGGGAAAATCATTTATTGTCCAAAGAATGGCGGCACGCATATTGAAATTTTGTTTCCCATAAATGTCATAAGTAGTTGCTCCAACATCCCATAATTGCTTCAATTCCTCGATTAAGGGTTGCATGTACACATCCAAGTTTCCCTTCGGATTTTTAGGACCAGGAACGAGCAACGAAAGGAACATGAAGGGTTTTTTCATGCACATCGATGGCTGCAAGTTGTACGAGGTTAAGATGACCGGCCAACATGAATATTGACCCCCAAACTTTCCATGTGGACCAAACCCATCGGTACACAAACCGAGCCGAACATTCCTAGGCTCAGAACATTCCTAGGCCAAATGATCTATCCAAATGCTTCCAAGCTTCACTGTCGCTAGGGTAAGCCATTTTGTCTTCGACTCTTGGATTTTTGGCATGCCATGTCATTTCTTCAAAGAACGTTCTTTGTTGCATACAACCTCTGCAATCTCGGTGTGATTGGGAAATAAATCAAAACTTTCATTGGAACTAAAGACCCCTTAGAAGTCCTCTTGTATCTGTCGCTATCGCACACTCTACATCTGTCCAAGTGTGCATCAGTTCTCCAAAACAGCATACAACCTTTGGGGCAAGCATGAATCTTCTCGTGGGGAAGCTCTAATCCCTCCAAGATCTTCTTCGTATCGTAAAATGTGTTACTCATGTTGTTGTTGCTAGGTATTGCTTCTTTCATTAATGAAGCAAAAGCATCAACACACCTATGTGGCAAATTGTACTCACACTTCAAAGATACGATTCTAGATGCCATTTCCAACACAGACATGGAGCTCCTGTCGTACAACGGTTCCTCAGAAGCCTTTAATAGGTCAAGAAACACCTTTGCTTGAGGATTAGGCTCCTCCTCCATTCCACTAGGCTCTTCAACAGTGGACGGTTCCGGGTTATTCCCAAGAGCATCGAAAACCATTTCACGGTACGGATTAGATAGCTCTTCTGCGGGTTGAGGTAACTCTTCACCATGAGAATACCAACCGTAGTAATCAGGTTTAAAGCCCTTGCTATACAAATGCACTTTAACCGTGTCTGCGTCATGCATACATCTGTTCTTGCATTTCGAACACGGACATCTAACTTCATCCTTACCTGGGGTTTCGGGATTTACTTTGCAAAAATCAATGAATTCATCAACCCCCCTCAAGAACTCGGGCCTCAAGTTACACACATTGTCATATCTATCATACATCCACCAACGCTCCTTCCGTTTCATGGTGACCAATTCTACAATTCTAAACCATTTCAATGACAATACTCATTAACAACCAACATACGTACAATTAAAACATATTTGTGAAATACATATAGGGCCTAAAATGATGTCCAAAGGTCCTTATCACTCCAACCTAACCCATTCTTCAACGTCTAACCCCACTAGTGAATGTATGCCAACTATTCGCTTCT
The DNA here is from genome assembly GCA_947646795.1 of Beta lomatogona. Taxonomy (NCBI): domain Eukaryota; kingdom Viridiplantae; phylum Streptophyta; class Magnoliopsida; order Caryophyllales; family Amaranthaceae; genus Beta; species Beta lomatogona. The sequence continues at coordinate 118,665 of CANSNZ010000729.1, forward strand.
ACGTAAATTCCGGCAGCATTTCCCATGAGTTCTCCAAGTACACAATGTCAGATTCGTAAAAGCTTACATATGTACCCAGAGAACAACATAGAGAAACAACATCACCGGAAATTACATAGAATAGAACAAAAGGCATACATTCACCACCTAAGCGAGGTCAAACGTCGAAGAACAGTCCCAATCGGGGACTATTCAAGATATACTCCTAATGAGTATACCTTGAACGGGTATCTAGGCACATGATGATGCAAACATATTTATTTAAACAATTAACTTTAATTTATAACCTCATCCAAATTATTTCCACGAAAACAAATATGTCAAAAACAATATAAACAATTTAAATAGTGTAAACTAGATAAAGGAATGTGCAATAAATAAATTATTGTCATAATTATATAGTTTTTAACTTTTATAGCCTTTAATAAACGAACCACTATAAAAACTATTGTGATAATTATATAGTAACTTAAACTTATACAATTAAAGTAACTTAATCTTCAAAGTAATATAAACTAAAAAATTATATAGTTTTTAACATTCTCTAAACAAATGTTTATTTAATACATTATATTTCATGATGAAAAACTTACACAAAAATTAAAATATAGAATTTACATGAACGAAAACAATATAAATTGAAGACAAAATATGGTAAAAAATTGCTACTAACCTTACAATTAAGCCAAAGAGAAACACCAAAGTGCTACGTAATCCTACATCATGTAGAAAATCAATTATTCAACGGCACCTTTAAGCGTCAATTTCTACTAAACGAGCAACTCCAATAATAAGTAACTACGAATTTAAGTTCACAAGCACCCCTTTTGACTTAAAATAAGATTCAAAAAAAAAAAAAAAAAAAAAAAATCAATCATGGATTTGACAAGCATGGTTATAAACGCTGTGAACAAACTTAATTCCAAATTCTCAACATGTTCACCAGAAAGTACAATGCATATGATAAAAAACGTAAACGTTTACATTTGCATTACCAAATAACAAAGGAAAATTTGGCGCGAACAACACCAACTATTGGTTTGGTGCACTAAACATCGTGAACTAAACGAGGTGTGATGTACAACACAAACTTTATGGCATAGGTGCGCGAATCAACATACATGACGATTTTGGCCTGAGATTCCTTTACCCAAGCCTTAAAGTTTGTGACGTGGAACCATGCCAAAATCGTTGTTTATGTTAATTCGTGCACCTATGCCATAAAGTTTGTGTTGTGCATCACATCTCGTGCATCACATCTCGTTTAGTTCGTGCTGTTTTGTGCACCAAACCAATAGTTGGTGCTATTCGCACCAATTTTTCCAATAACAAACAAATGGATGTAAACCATTATCCATAGAGAACACACATAGATGCATCATCTCTAAAATAAAAAATAATAGCCTAAGTTCAAGCTTGTTTTCATCAGATGAACAACACCCGTATCTTCTTTCTTCATTATTCATCATCCTTTGTTTTTCCTTTGATATTAAGTCCAACAATTTTGGGTTACTTTCACCCATTCTTTTTTTCCACCAAATGTTAGAAAACAAAAATACCCACATGCTCTTTCTTGTTACTGATTTCACTCACCAAATCACTAAAATCTGACTATGAAATTATATGAAAAAATAATAAGTAGTATGAACTTTGATTAAAGAAATGATTTATTATAAGATCAAACACTTAAATGAAGAAATATACATAAAATAAAGCAAGACTAACAAAATGTGAGTAAAAAACTGACAAAAACAAGATTCGAATTTTTAGGAGAAATAACAAGAATTAGCAAAAACCAAATTTTCTGGGTTTAGTTTCATGAGTACACAAATTATTAAAAAAAAAAAAAAGATATTGGCACTGCTTACCACCGGCGAAATGTAGGTCCGGCAAAAGTCGATGCAACTTCGTCGCCCAAGATCGTCGCCTGAAGTTCACTTCTCTCACGAGGAAAAAACCCAATTGTTAGGGTTTGGTTCATGAGTACAAAAATTTAAAAAAAAAAGGAGAAAGTAAAGCTTACCGCCGGCGAAGTGAGGTGGAGGTGGGTTTCGTCGCTGCCGTTGGCTGGAGGAAGGAGGAAAGGCAGGTGGAGGTGGTTTCGTCGCTGCTGTGCTCGCCCAAAGTACTTCCCTCCTTTTTTTTTTGTTGAAAATAAAACCCGATGAAACACAAGATTCAATTAAACCCCCCCTTCAGAAATCAACGACCGTTTATAACCGTCGCCCAAGCTAAAACAATTTCTGCTTTAATTCTACAAAATCAACGACCGCTGTTAGCCGTCGTTAATAATCAACGACAGCTAAACCGTCGTTAAATGATATAAAAGCAGACGGTAATCAACGACGGCTTATAGCCGTCGCTTACTATGGATTTGCCGACGGTTTTCCTAGCCGTCGCTGATAGGCCGTCGTTATTTTGTGATTTTCTTGTAGTGTTTAGACCTTTCTTTAAGACCAAATTCTTGGATGAAATCTGTCAATTGGTATGTATTTAAAGAGACTTAGGTCCTATAAGTTGGTTATTTAATAAAATGAATTTATAGGGTAGTTATCTTGAAAATTGTGATTTTAGAAGGTGGTAAAAATCAAAAAATGCCTATAATTAAGTATAAGATAATGGAAAAATTGTAAAAAATAATCCCAAGTTTCAGGTGTCTTCCCATATTAATCCCAAGTTTAAATTATTTTTGAATAATCTGAAGTTTGGGAGTCATCTTCCCATATTGGTCTAAAAGACCTATAACCGTTTGAACCAATTTTAAAAAGTTGATAAGACATCATTTTATTTAAAAAAATCACCTCTAATCGCCTTCATCACCACTCCACTATTAAAATGAAAGGCAAACAGAAATGTTTCACGCGGCGTATTGACCTTTAAAACGAGTTTTAAACCGACTTTTTTCACTAGGGACCAATAAGGGAAGACTACTAACAAACTTGAGATTATTTAAAAATAATCCAAAGTTGGGATTAATTTGGGAAGATGGCCAAAACTTGGGATTATTTTTGACAATTTTTCCTAAGATAATAAGTTTTCATTTACAATCAGCTGGTTTTTCTATAAAGAAGTATATATATGTACCACAATTGTGTCTACATAAGGAGTTAGTATAGGAGGAAAGTCTGACCACATAAAAATAGTCTAGTTGAGTTTTACTTTTAAAATCGCAAAATGTGATAGTTATATAGTAATTCATGCTTTGAAACGTTTTTAAAACCCGGGAGCTAGACCCCATGGGATGCAATTCTAAGATCATAGTAGGCAATATGAAATGAATCAAATGATATTCATGCCTAAGAATGGACATAAGGTGGCCTTTGTAGCTCTTTTGGAGTTAAGTTCAAAACGTAAAAATAATATAGAAACAAACTGTAGAAGACATTGTAAGATAATGCACAAGATTCCAACAACGTCAGAAACATCATGATACCCTCGAGAAGAACCAAGAAACTGTAACATTGTCGGATCCAAAAAAGTTTGAATTAGCTCCAAAATAGCTAAATTCGAAAGTTAATCATGATCTTACATTCTAAAAGCCCATGTAACAGACCTCATGTGATGCAAAATAGAGTCATAAGATCAGAACATTTGAAACCATATATATATACATGCTTAAGAATTGGACCTCTTAGTCAAAATTATATACTTCCTCCGTTCATTTTTATGTGCCAGTTTGACATTTTACACTATTCACAAATTTCACTTTGACTATCATTTGTGATTTATACGTGAATAGAAATATAGTCATGTGGGATCTTGATAGATTCGTCTTAATATGTATTTTTTAATATGTACTTTTTATAATTTTTACAAATACAAAATTAGAGATATATGTCCTTAAAGTTTTGTATTATTGTCATGCGTGAAAAGTGAAACTATCACATTTAAAAAGAAAGGCAGGAAGCAATTTTTTTTTTAACTAGCGATACAAATTTTATTTCAAACTATAGACTATATTTATGCACCTAGGTTAAATATTTAATTGATTGAAAGGGAAGGATCTTATTAAGATTGGTAGGGGCTTGGCCCCCGATAAATTTTTGGCATATTGGATATAGTACATATGTTGTATTAAATAATAATAAAATTATTTTAGCATAATGGTTAAGGATTCAACTTTTAGTATAATGTTTAGGTGCTCAAAACTTGGCCCTCTTAAGTTTCTGGTCCAAGATCAGCCACTTATAAAAATAGTATTTGCACTTTCTTTAGGGTATTAGATAAGATGAATAGCCAAACTGGACCAAAACCTCTGACAAGTCAACTAATATGCATTAGCGCGCTAAACATTTTGGGAGTATTATTGGAAGGCGACATGATATGAGGATCCCCTCACCAAAAGTGCCGCTAATGAAGATTAAACCTGGAACCTTCAAGGTTGGAAGGTACTCTCCTTTCAACTAAACAGATAAGCTTAACTTGATAGGTAGTACTTGTACTTGAGGCGTTGAAGATTAGTGACTCTATATATATTGCATGCTTATGTGTGTGAAAAATTCTTGTTTACTAGCTAATACATGTGCAATATAATAATGCTTCGATGTAAAAAAAAAAATCGATGAAATAAAAAATCTAACTTCTAAATGATTTTTTTCAAAGGCCACCAATTAGGCAAAATTGAAAAATTCAATGCAAGCATTTGTTAACCAATCTATCTATACTAATACATTGCAGAGAGTGAGGGATAGCTCGGTTGGTTAGAGCTTCCCTCCGGATTCCAGGTGATTCTGGGATCGATTCTCATCCCCGTCCTTGTGGCTCATTCGCACCAAAAAAAAAAATCTATACTAATACATTAAAAGGCGTGTCAGACAATGTATACACGCCACGTGACACCTCTCTTACTCCATTAGAATTGTCCAATGGATACTTATGTCATGTCAACAAAAGTAAATTAGCTTGTAACAAGATTTGAACCCGTGACATCTTGCCATTATACATAGCACAATTACCATCTCAATGAACTTTAAATCATGCTTTAAATGTCCACATTATTATATTTGTACCTTTTAAATGCTGAGTTTTCTTTATTATATTTTAATGCAAATGGAAAAAAAAATACATATCAACTTCGGAAAATAATACCACTCGGGACAACGCTCGGACACAAATACTAGTTTCCATATAACTAGACTCATTGTTGAAGTTTGATGCAATTAAAAAGCTGTTTAGGAGGGTCCAATCAAACGGAACCTAATTATTGCTTATCTCTATTATATAAGTGAAGAGGGGAGGAAGATGGTGTCTCCTCTTGAAAAGTCTAATATACCCTTAATGAATTTAAATTGTCATATATATTAAATAATCTTTTCTTCTTCCTACTTGCCATTTATATTGAACAAGTTAATAATGGTATTGAATTTGAAATTTCAATCAAATATTAAATTAAGAAGAATGATTTCATCTTCTTACATATGTGTGGAAAACTCTGTTCAAATATTAAATTGACAATATAACATAATTGACACAATCATAAGAAAAAATAAAAAATTGAATTTCATATGAATAATTATACTCATAATATTTTAAAACCTAAATGTTGATTATTCTGCGGTAATCTCTATTATATAAATCAAACTCTTTTCGACAATTGAATCAGATACACAAATTTTTCCACTTTATTTGAGCACAAACTTTCTTCTACTGTCTATTTCTTTCTCTCGATAATATATTTGAATAATAATGAACAAATAACTAAAAAAACCAATGAATCATTGATTTAAGAAAAATATAGTTAAAAATAATAATTATTATTATAAATGTATTTTCTAATCAATTTTTTTGTAGCATTGATGAATAACTAATTGAGAAAAACAAAAAAGTTAATAGGACACGCACGCATAGCGTGCAAAAAATGCTAGTTGCTTTATAATCCATCGGAAAGTCTACATTTTTCCAATGCGAGAAAGGTTGACTTCAGACTATTAGCAACTTGCAAGTCAAAGTTGACAATCTATGCAATGCACATGGGAGTGGATTAAATTATAATAAAATAAACTAAAAGAATAATTCAATACCCCCTCCGTCCTAAAATATGAAGTAGCTCCTATTTCTTTTTAGACATTATCCAAGATGTACCTTTGACCTACTATATCTTCTATTTCGTATTACTCCCTCTGTCCCATAATCTAAATCCCATTTCCTTATAAAGTGTCCCAAAATATAAGTCATCTTTCTATTTAAAATCATAAATTATTTCCTTTATACCCTCATGAAGTAAAATAAATTCCCAAAATGTCTGCATTATTTCATGAACCCAATGCACCAGTATAATGATAAATTGGAATATTTTACCCCATTTACTACCTTAGTCTAAGTCATCAACATCTCATAAAATCACTCACCAACGGTTACCATTTTCCCTCTCCTCCACTTTCCTCTTTTTCACTTTTTTCTCTGGCATTTGGGTCCAAAGTCCCCTGTGCATATGGAACCCTAGGAATCCGATGCTTGAATTTCTTTAGATGCATGAATTTCTTCAATTACGGTTTGAATTCTTTAACTTATTTTCTGATTTTCAATGTTTTTACACATGAATTTCCATCTTTAATTAAAGTTATGTTTCATTTTTTTGGCCTTCACTAGTTTAACCTTAGTCAAATCGCATGCATAGATCTTGGCTTGAAAATTGTTCCTAAATCTCGTATTGAAACGCAAAAATGTGTTGGTTTTTTCATAAATCCATTTCAGAGTTTGTAGATCTAAAAATTTTCTTTTTTGATTGTTGGTTTGAACTTTGTCTTTTCTCTGTGGTCTTCACTAGTACAGAATTGACGATTTGCGTCGGATGCGAGGCGCCCATTTGCGTCGGACATGGGTTCGACGGCACAGCTCTCGATGCAAATCAGGATACATGATCTGCGTCGGACAAGCATGCGAAGTAGAATGCTCACTATTTGCGTCGGACCGAGACTACCACGCGACGCAAATAACTCTTGGGCTGCTAGATGCTGTGGATGTAGGGCTCCACCATTTGCGTCGCACCTCGCTCTATATGCGACGCAAATGACCTACCATCTACGTCGCACATTGAGCAGCATGCGACGCAGATGGTACGGCCCTACAGCCACAACTCCAGCAACCCAATTGCTATCTGCATCGCATGTTGCTCAATGTGCGACGCAGATGTAGATCATTTGCGTCGCATATTGAGCAAGGTGCGACGCAAATGATGATTTTTGGGGTTTTTTTTTCTTTTTTGTTTTTTTTTTTTCATATACAAAACCTTAAACTTCAAAACTAAACGAACATTATATTAATAATTATGAGCAGAAAATTCGGCAGTCTCCTTTGTAATTTGGACAACCCAAGAAATCGTTGGGAGAATTTTGCATATATAACCAAAACTTGTTCCAGTACATCTCAAAGCAACCAATATTGCAATCAATTGCAATCAGGCAATCAACAAAATATTGTTCAACCTATAAATAAATATACTAACTAGGTAGTTTGCAGCTTTGACGACAGCTACAAAGAATTTTGCAAAAAGTTCTCTAAGTTCGTCGATTTCAGTTGCGGAGTATGGCTGAGGACTTGGTGGAAAATCCTAGAAATATATTAAATTAGTTAATATACTTGAAAATTCTATAAGTATAAATAACGAATTTACGACATACATATACCTCCTGTAAATTATCTGAATCATAGTGCATGCGGACGATTTCATATTGAACAATGTAAGGATGCCAAAAATTTTAGTGAAATCCTTACACCCCGGATACATAGATTTGTCCGGTGCACTTAAAATATTATCATACATATTCGGACGATCGGTTCCTTCATCCTCCAAATTGTGCAACATCTCATCTACCCTATCATTCTCATCATCCACCTTATCATTCTCATCATCTACCCTATCATTATCATTATTATCCTCTCCTTTTTCGATATCAACCTCAACCTCATCATCAACGTGATCAACATTCAAATCATCACAAAAGCTAGTGGAGCTCATACCCTGATCATAAAACTCTCCATGCCATGTTAAACCCACGACGAATCAATTGATCCTTAATTTGATCCACATCACGATACCCCCTAGAGTTATTGCAATCACAACAAGGACACAAGACTAACTTTGACCCATTCTGCGATTGATGTTCTAACGCAACCCTGATAAATTCATCAACCCCTTGTAGAAATGTCGCCGAAATCCGATTACCATACATCCAGGTTCGATCCATATTCATACACTAGAGACACCAAACAAGAACACAATATATCGATCACATCATTCAAAGTGTCTTATCGAATGCAGTCATGAACATTTGGGTCATTATCACTCCAACCTAACCCATCCTTGAGTTTCTCATCTCACTAGTGAATGAATGTTTGCTTTTCAATTCTAAGAAAAATCCGGCAGCAGTTCCCTACAGTTCTCCAAGTACACGATGAAGATAGTAGGTAAACTATCAACATATGTACCCAGAGAACGCTTAGGTAAATGAGCTAGATCTTTCTTATAATCGAAAATCAAACATTCATTCACATCCTAAGTGACATAAGAAACTCAAAGACAGTCCCAAACCGGGGACTATTCAAGACTTACTCCTAATGAGTAAGCCTCGAACGGGTATCTAGGCCAATGATGCACATTGCAATTAAACAGCACAAACCAATCCATTCGTTAGATTTCCCTCCCCACCCCATTAAGGTATGTCCATATAGTATAGTTTTGGTCATAGTTCAACATATACTTTCCCAATCACATAACCAAACAATTCACATATACTTTCCCAATCACATAACCAAACAATTCACATATACTTTCCCAATCACATAACCAAACCATTACTTAGATTTCCCGAACCTCCCATATAGGTTTGGTCATAATTAAACATTATAGGGACAAATAAAACAAATAAACATAAAGCAAAAGGTATAATATATACCTCTGCTCTCAAGGAGCAGCGAAGACAAGCACAACGAGGTGAGCTAGGAGCACCGGCAAGCCGACAAGTAGAAGATGGAATGTGGCAACTGCATTAGGGCATTAATCAAGCCACAAATTAGTGATCAAAAGTCATAACTCATAAACATCAACTATCTAATATAAAGGCATTAACAAATTAGAGATTAAGAAACAACATTAACATTAAAGTAGAATTGTTAAGATCAATGGTAAAAAATTCATAAGCACTACAAACTACAAACTACGAACATCCTAAATTCAATCTCAAAATGCATTCCACCATATTTATCATGAGTTGAATTCTAATTTCAACCACTTAACAAAAATCAGAACTAAAATCAATCAAAGCAACTCCTAAAAAAATTAAGGGAACTTGAAATACATGATTAATGTAAATTAATACAAAAAAAACAATGACATACATTGCCGGCGGCGGCGGCGGCGAGTCATACTAAGCGGCGGCGGCGAGTCGGACTAAGAGAGAGTGTGTGAGAGAGTGCACCGGTGTGCAGCGGCGGCTCGCCAGCCGCAAAGATTCGTCGGAGAAGTGGGCGGCAGCCGGGAGTGGGCGAAGTGGGCGGCGCACGAACGAAAAGATAGAGCGCACGAACGAGAGAGAGCGCGAACGAACGAGAGAAAGAGGGGATTTGCCGGTCGCCAGTGCGGGTGAGGGAGCGCCGAAAAGGATGAGCGAGCGCCGGCGCGGGTGAGGGAGCCGGCCAATGTCAGGGAGTTTGCGAGTGTGAGTGCATGCGAGGTTTGCAAATCGCATGAGAGAGAGAGAGAGTGACTGCGAGTTTGTTTAGGGGGCGATAAAATTAATGCCGTTGGGAGTAATTAAGTGAAGTTATTTGCGTTGCACCCGCCAACGTGTCCGACGCAGATAGTGTTTTCACTATTTGCGTCGCACATACCACATGGTCCGACGCAGATGAGTTGTGCGATGTGAGCGCCAAAGTTTTGGGTAAAGTAGAGAATAAGCATTTGCGTCGCGTCGAAGGAAAGTGCGACGCAGATGACCAGGTCATCTGCGTCGGATGCGCTTCACATGCGACGCACGCGGTGCGGTATGCGGGAAGTTTGGGAATATGCGTCGGACTGGATCCCTATCCGACGCATATAGCTTCAATTAATGATATGCGTCGGATGGGCCTTGGGTCCGACGCACATCATAGCTTTTGCGTCGTTTGGACCGCTGATCCGACGCATATATGCGGCTCCTATCGCTGTCCTCAGGGTATTTGCATCGGACATTTAATGCTATCCGATGCAAAGTGTAAATTTGCGTCATTTCTTCAAGGGTGCGACGCAAATCGTCGATTCTGTACTAGTGCTTGCCATGAATCATGGATTTTCGCATAAATCTGGTGACGATGTATCAAGTGATACATATTCATGTTCGGAGTACCCCTATTGTGAATTGGGGCCAGATTGTAAAGGCATCCATTACTACAGTGATAGATCTGATGAAACATAAACGGTTGAGTTGGTTGATTATAAAGAAAATGAAGAAAAAAAATGTGCTTTAGAAACGGAGGTTATTGTGATAAGTGATGAGGATGATGATGAACTACAACAAAAGGGTAATTGCAAAAAATCGACATCCGGTAAACCTTCATCCTCTTTAGTTTTCAAAAAAAAAAGGTAAAAAAAATGATGATGATGTTAGTGATGCTGAGTCTTATTGTTGATGATTTGGGTTTGTTCTTTTTTTTTCATAAGTTGATCTGTTATGATTTAGTGTGTTAGTTTCAGATGATTTTGGGGTTATTTATGTTTTTGTAACCGTATTGTGGTTGGGTTTATGTTATGTAAGGGTATAATTATGACTTAATTCAAACTGAACATGATGATGTTGAGTTTGGATTCAATAATGTATTGTGGGTTTATTTTATGTTTCCTAACTAATTGAATTTGGGTTGGTTCTGATCTGTAACTCTAATTTAGAATGTGATGATTTAGTATGTTGGTATGTGATGATTTGGGTTTGTTATCTTTCTTTTACCCTAATCTAGAATGAAATTAAATTAGTGTGTTGTTTTGTGATGATATAGGTTGGTTATGTTTCTCAAACTCTAATTTACAATGAAACTTTAGTTTGTTGGTATAACCCCATAAATTTGGTTTGTTCTGTTTTCTTTCATATGTTGATAAGTTATGATTTAATGTGTTAGTTCCTGATGATTTTGGGGTTTACTCATTTTCTATAACCTTATTGTGGTTGGTTTACATTCCTTGAATGAATGATATTTTGGGTTTGTGATTTAGTGTGTCGTTGGTTCCTAATGATTTTGGGGTTTGTTCTGTTTCTGTAACCTTATTGTGGTTGGTTTATGTTCCTTGCAATGAATAATGATTTTAGTTTGTGATTTAGTGTGTTGGCTCCTAATGTTTTGTTTATGTGACCATAAGACTTTATGTAGTGTTAGGTGTTGTTATTGTTGCCTATGACTGTTTTGGGTTTGTTCTCAGAATCGTAACCTTCATGTCGGTTGAGTTTTGGTGAAACATTTTAAATCCCCCTTCATTGATATGATGATAATCTTATTTGAAAAAAAGTTACACCAATTGAAATGTCTACATTGGTTATTCCCTATAGCCACCAGTCAATCTTTTTTAATGATTGAAGCATATGGATGCTGCCATACTGTTGCAATTGGTGTAATGACCATGCTCCCATAAATTTTCACCAATTTTTAGTGTAATCAATGATAATATACTTTCTGAGACAATTAAGTTTGATGTGCGTGGAGTTTTCTCTTAATACTCTTATAGCCACCGTACCAGTCAATGTGAATTGGACTGATGAGGCTTTAGAGTTTAAGATTGTAAAGTACCCACGATCTTGTCAATGATGCTTGGGGACTTCTGAGATTAAAAGTGTCCAATTTTTGTCAAGTTATGTTTCTTCGCAACTTCTACATTTTCTTTTTTTTTTGCAACTTGTACACTTGCTGTTTTTTTTGCAACTTCAACACTTGCTGCATTTGAGTTTAAGTTATGTTTCTTTGTAACTTCTACGCTTACTTTTTTTTTTTGTTTTTCAACCTCAAACTTTGTTTTTGGTTACAAGTAATTGCTTTTTTCCCTCTTAATGTAACAAAATAAACATTTTTCCTTAATCAAACAAGTTCAATGAACATTCAAAAAGTTTTTGATCAACTTAAACAAAACATAGAAACTTACAAATGCTTTCCTAAATACCATTAAAAGTAAAAAAAAAAACTTAGTTTCACTTCGCAAACTTGCTGCTGTGTTGCTATATTCCTCATTGTGCATTGGAGCTTAAAGCCCCATTAACCACCTTCTCCCATGCCTTAGCAACTGCCCACATTGGTGATGTGATTTGATCTTCTAGTATATCATTCTTCTCCATCTTTTTCTTGTTTACATGAGGAAGATTATAATTATTTAATTTCCTCCACCAACCTTCAATATCTCATTCATGACATATTGAAGAGATAACCAAACATTACTTAGAGTCTTATAATCTAGCTCATTATAAGCTTCAATAACAACACCTAACATGCTGTCAATGTGCTTTGGCATCTTCTTGTGCATGAGTGATTGAATGGACCTGAAAAATCCAAGGTCTAAGATATTGAGATATGGACTGTTGGGTGGTTACGTTGTTGGATTAAAATGAAAGTAAATCCATCTTATTCATAAACTGTTCGTCATTCTGGATCTTCTTGTGTAATGTGAGCCTTTGTATTATCCTGTTGGATGAAAATAGGTTTTGCCCCCTATCATCCTGTGGCCATTTTAGTGACCCTCTGGCTCATTGATTCAACAACTTTTGTCACCAATGTTCCTTTTGCTCTGTTTTTTAATGATCTTTTTGCTGGCTCTTGATATGTGAATGGAAAAATTCCAATTTTTCCATCAAATGTGCAATGGCCTTCATCATTGTATCTAGGCCTTGCCACAACTGCTGTAAACATTACTTTGGGAATGAACTTGCTGCTCTATACTGCGCTGCTCATATTTGGCTAAGTATACTCTTTGTGACTTGTTTGTTAAGTAAAACCACTTTTCATCCAAGTGTACAAAGTCATACAATGGAAAATATTTCCTCTTTGTAAGAGGATTGTCTCCCATTAGTAAATTAAGGATCCATTGCAACCTGATTCTCTTGTTGGGTTCCTTCAAACCAGGGTGCAATGGGTTAGTCTGAGGCCTAATGAGTCCCCTTTGAACCATTTTATGGATTGTGCTCTTTGAAACACCAATCAATGTGGCAAGATCTCTAATGCAAGATCTTTGCCCCATTGTCAGTTTTGTGATATCAGTGGTTTGCACTTCTATCCTATCTCTACCACATAAGTGCAATTTCCCCTCTACACTAGACCTTAGCATGGTTTCTGTAAAATGTTTTATTGTGTGCCATATGCGAATTACAGTTTTTGTTGCTACATTGAACTGAGTTGATGCTAATTTGATGCTGCCATATTGTAACTTCCCTTCTGATGCTCTATAGAGAAGGAACAACAAGACTTGTAACTTGTTGTTACTGCTAAGCCTGTTCCTCAGCTTGTGATGAGGTGCTTCAACTCCATCTTCATTGTGTTCTGGTGAGACTCGTGGTGCTTCATTAATGTCAAGTTGAAAACCTTGAGGTTCCATGTCCCCACCCTCCAAGATAGGCACCATTTCAGTGTTACTCTCACCATCACTTGGAGACCAAGAGTCATTCAAGTTCCACTCTGAAGCCATGAAGGAGCATGCAATGATGTTGTAACTTTTTTTTAAAAGTTTGGTTGTGTGTGTGTGTGTACTGAGGAAGTGCAATGTTGCTGGTATGATGAATAGCAGAGGAAGTCCCCTGTATTTATATGCAATTCATAGAATCAAATATGAAATTTTCGAATTTCATGGAGGAAAAACTGAAATTTGTTTTCATCCATTTGATTTGGTTCTAAAAAGTGTAATCTGTGTGAGACAAATTTAAGTGATTTTATTGGTTGAGTTAATTTAATAAAGTGATTTCATTGGTGGTTTTGGTTAAAGATGGATTCATCCTCACTTAGCTTTATTAACAACTGCTATCTCATGCATTAAACGCAAGAAACTATTAAGCTTCTCAATACAATTTCCGCCCAAAATTATTGTTCACCAACTGATTTTTTTTTTTTTTGTTTAATGTTTAATCATGTGCTAACCAATAGAAGTGTATCAATTTATCTTATCCAAACAAGATACCACTTACCTTAATTCTCACGTAAAAACGGAATCAGGCTTATATTCTGGGACGGAGGGAGTAGTAAAAAATATAAAAAAGTTGATATTATGAATGTACATATTGAGGTAAATCTAACAAGACCCCTCATGAGTATGTTTTTTTTTGTATACATTAAGGAGAATATTTGGTCAAAATTTTTAACTTTGACTCTCAAAATAGAAACATGATTTATATTTTGGGACGGATGGAGTACTCATTTAGGCTATGTTTAGTTCACACGAAATTTTTCGATCTCGAACTTATCCGATCCGATCCGATCCGATATGATCCGAACTTATTTTTTCGATCCGATCGATCGAACTTATTTTTTACGATCGATCGATCTCGACCGATCCGATACGATCGATCCGATCCGATCTTATCTTATCTTATCTTTTAAAAAACATATTATTACTAATGTTATTATTACTTTGTATTTCATTACTAGTATTACTATTATTATCATTTTATTAGTATGCACAACTTTCAATAATAATAATAATAATAATAATAATAATAATAATAATAATAATATTATAATAATAATAATGATAATAACAATAATAATAATAATAATAAAAACAATAATAATAATAATAATAATAATAATAATAATAATAATTATTATTATTATTATTATTATTATTATTATTATTATTGCATAATTAGTTTTTTTTTTTTTGAAAAAGAGCACATTAATATATGAACACACAATTACAAAATAAAACATATAATGATATTAAAAAAAGAACATATACTCGAAAAGAGCATACAAGATCTATTTAAAGAACACATTTTAAAAATAAAAGATAGTTTTTATTGTTATATTGATGACATGTTTGGATCTAACTAACAACATGTTATTTGTTATATTAATAAATTGTTCTTTTTTATCATAAATAAACCTATAAATATATATAATCATATGATCTTGAACAAAATGGTTAAATATTCTTCTTATATCGTTGTCTTGTTCTATATAAACTTTGTTTTTAAAGATAAGTTGAAATCCTTTGTAGGGAAAATTTTAAACGTGATGACAACACCATTAGGTTATCCCATACTACTCATATTTTATATAAACTAGTAATATATAATTTATATTATTCTACCAAAATTCTTTTAAAAAATAAACATCATATACTATTGTCATGTTCGTTACATGTACAACATCAAAAAGAACATCACATATTAAAATTATTAATTAGAATAAATATAAAAAAGAACACTTATAAATGCCAAAAGAATATCCTTCTTCTTGAACACAAATAGCTTCAAATAGTGATATCAATGACTAATAATAGCAACGACATTAATAATAATTACCAATATTAATATTTAATAATTACAACAAGGACAATAATAATAATCTTTTTGACAAATGTACTAGTAAATAGTAATATTAATAGTAATAGTAATTGTATAAAGTAGTAGTAGTAATAATAATAATAATAATAATAATAATAATAATAATAATAATAATAATAATAATAATAATAATAATAACAACAATAATAATTATTACAATAACAATAATAGCATTAGTAATACTAATAATCATAATAATCATGATGATAATAATAATAAGTTTTTAAATATAAAGCATAATCTAACTTATCCGATCGATCTCAACTTATCCGATCGATCGACCCAACTTATCCGATCCGATCGATCGATCCGATCTGAACTTATTTTTTACGATCCGATCGATCCGACCGATCGACTCGATCTCGATCCGATCCGATCCAGTGCAGTCGATCCGATCCGAAATAAGCAAAAATAAGGTGAACTGAACATAGCCTTAGTGACAGTAGAAATTCTATATATCATCCCTCTACTCATCTGCCTTCACCATCTTGCATTGTTCCCTAGGAGACCTTATTTGTGCACCATCATCAACCATATCTAATGTAGCTGATAGCTCTTGAAATTTTAAATATATTATTCTACATAATTTAGTGGGTATGATTCTATTTTTCTGCATTATTTTCATATATGTAGCTGACTAACGAACTCTTGAAATTTCATCTATATTTCTTCTTAATTGAGTAGGTATGATTCTATCTTTCTATATTTATCTACAAAATATTTAAAGACAAATTAAAGGCTGGTCACCTGTGTACAGGAAGATTTATCACTTATCACTGATCAAGATGTTGCATATTTTTAAGCAGAAACCAAGAGTTAATACATCAAAATCAAGCGGACATTTTTCCCGAATAACAGGTAATCCCATCCTCTAACTTTGTATACGCGTTAACATGTACTCCCTCCGTTTCATATTAATCTACACACTTACACTCTTCACGCATGCCAATGCAAAACTTTGAGGACATATATCTTTAGATTTGTGTTTGTAAAAATTATAATAAGTACATATTAATAAATTACATGTTATGATGAATCTAATAAGATCCCACATGAGTATATTTTCATCCGCGTATAAATTACAAATGATGGTCAAAGTGAAATTTGTGAATAGTGTAAAATGTCAAAGTGTAACAATTAAAATGAAACGGAGGGAGTATACTATATAGATATAGTGGTCATCCTTTGGCTGGACTTGGAACTTGGAAGTTACATTTGCTATATATTAATTTGTGAATTCGACTCTAACAAATGCAATTTTATGATGAGTGCAGGAATAGGATGATTGTTAATAATTCAATGGCTACAACAAAATTATAGCTACTATAATTATTGAAATTTTAGCCCTTTATAATATAGACTAATCTTGCTCATTTGAACCTGAACAACATAGAGTTATGGAGAAAATGCTTTTTTCAATAAAAAATGAAAACAAATTAGAGTCACTAACTTTGTCATTTTCTTCTTCTTAGAGTATTATTCCTTTCTTTCTCTAGATTATTTGTTATCTTCATTAACAAAGATTTGTGGAATATAAAGCTAATAAATATATACAAATTTACTTATGTATAAATTTTATTTGTAGTTTAATTATTAAGTTAACTTAATAGATGGTGTGGATCTTAGATTTTTTTTAAAAGGTTTAAAAGCTATGATTTATTGTAGCCATTGTAAAATTATCACACGAATAATGTGGGTGGATTTTTCGCTTATTATGTTTTAGGGTTGGTGATTATTTACCTGACCGATATTTGGAAGCTTGGTTTCACACATGTTTTTTTTTTATCCATATGAGCCACGAAGGCAGTACAAAGTACAAAGAAGGGGAAGGGGGATTCGAACCTATGACCTATTGTTCACAGCACCTCAATCTTAACCACTAGGCCAAGACATCCTTGGTTTGGTTTCGCACATGTTGTTGCAATTAATAACCAATATATGGAAAGGGTTAGCTTTGGTATTGCCTCTTGCATTTGTCTATCTTGCAGACGCTTTTCTGGGCAACCTTTGCATCCTACACAGTTGTGAGTTATTATCTCCTCGAATTTTTTTTTTACAGGCTCGAAAATTATAATTTAACGATTCGAGAATAAAATGTTTTAAATCGAGTCATTGTTGGAACACTCACTTATAAAATTTAATGTTAATGATAATATAGGATATTATGTGGATATATTTTTTAGATATCTTATATTGTTGGTTTTCTAACATAGCTAGGACTATCTTTACTTTGAAACTATTAATATTGATAAATGGTACTCCCTCTGTATTTTTGTATCTTTCCTACTTTGACTTTTCACGTTTGCCAATGCATTTATTTTACATTAGATATCTTTCATTACATATTAGTAAAAATTATAATAATTGAATATTAGTAAAGTACTAATTGAGACGAATCAAACAAGATCCCACATGACTATATTTTTTCTTATACATTGAGAAAAATGTAAAAGATTCTCTCTAATTGTGAATAATGTCAAGATTCTAAGTGAGAAAGATAAGAAAATACAGAGGGAGTATTCCGTATTCACTCTAATCCAATGCGTTTAACCAACTCTAGAGCAAGTTACATGAGATGGTACCTAAATTAGCACGTTAGTATACGATAATTATGAGTAATAAATAGCTGAAATTAATAAGTTTGTATAAGATATACTCCCTCCGTTCTCTTTTGTTGTTCCTATTTGGAATCGGGGAAGACACCAATGCAATTCAAAAAATGGGCAAAATTCCACTATTTTAAATAAAGTTTAATTAGCTAAAAATAAAGATTCTAGCCCTTTTGAGTTATTCTATGTTAGGCAACCAATGATTCAAAGAGTAAAGCAACTACAAACTAGTGTGAACACACATTTATCTTTCTTTGAGTTACTTCCATGTTAAACAACCAATTAGAGTATTAGACAAAAATTTAAAGGGTAGAAAGGTAAAAAATGACTATTCAATAGTGTGAACACATTTATTGTAACTTAAAACTAATGAGAAATTTAATTTATAAATTATATTATTTATGGAAAGATTCGAAATAAGAACAACATATCGAAATTTCTCAATGGGGAATATAGGAACAAAAAAAGAAAACGGATTGAGTAGTTGATTTAATATAGTCAAACTTGAACATGTGTAAAGTTTGGATAGAACGCAAATGTTTGGGATATTATTATTACATATTATCATAATATAATAATAAATCTAATATAGGTAGAATTCGGAAAAGCTTATCCTAAACCAAGTACATCTTATATCTCCAGGCAATTTCTTTATTCAGGTATATATATCATTTACATACTCCCACAAAAAAAAATACATATCATTTACAGACATCTATTTTTTGTGTGTGATTCGTGAAATTTGTTGAGCAAATTGCACTTCGCCGACGTCTCGATCAGTTTTATTTTTCCTGAGTCAACCATGGAGAAGTACAAGCCAATTAAGGAAGTTGGTGAGGGAACTTTTGGAAGTGTTTGGAGTGCTATAAATAAACAGACGAAAGAAGTTGTTGCTATAAAGAAGATGAAGAAAAAATATCAATCTTGGGAAGAGTGCATAAATTTGAGAGAAGTGAAGTCACTAATAAAGATGAGTAGGCATCCTAATATTGTGAAGCTAAGAGAAGTTATTAGAGAACATGATATCCTGTATTTCGTGTTCGAATATATGGAGTGTAATTTGTATCAACTTATCCAAAAAAGAGGAAGAAGGCTGTTTTCAGAGGATGAAGTCAGAAATTGGTGCTTTCAGGTATTTCAAGCTCTTGCCTACATGCACCAGCGTGGGTATTTTCATCGCGATCTTAAACCAGAGAATCTTCTAGTCTCAAACAATGTTATCAAAGTAGCCGATTTTGGATTTGCAAGAGAAATTAATTCAGGACCACCTTATACAGAATATGTCTCCACACGCTGGTATAGGGCTCCTGAAGTTATGCTCCAGTCACCTACTTATACTTCTGCTGTCGATATGTGGGCAATGGGTGCAATAATGGCTGAACTGTTCACTCTTCATCCTCTCTTTCCTGGACTAAATGGAGCTGATGAGATGTATAAGGTATGCAGCGTCATCGGAACGCCGACAGAGAATTCTTGGCCACATGGTCTAATGCTTGCTAAGGCCATGAAGTACCAGTTCCCACAGCTTCCTGGTGTGAATCTGTCAACTCTCATGCCTTCAGTAAGTGAAGATGCAATTAGCCTTATTAGTTCACTTTGTTCTTGGGACCCTTTCAAGAGACCAACAGCAACACAAGTCCTTCAGCATCCATTCTTTCATAAATGTTACTATGTCATCCCACCATCTCCATGGACTACAGCTGCTGCCTACTGTCAACATAACACGAACACGAACAAGAACACGAACACTCCCGTCATTCGGATGCAGGGGATATGCTGATCAGAAATCTGCGAGGAAGAGTGTTAATGGGAGAAAGAAATTATTTTGGGGCTGGAGAAAGAGTAAAAGAGCTTGAATTAGGAGCAAGACGAAGTTAGGATGTTCGCAAAGATTTTTTTTTCTTTTTCTTTAAAAGTTGGTCAAAAGGAGCTCATATTTGCTCATATTAATTAGAGATTGCATTATTGTAACACTGAAAAATAATCAATAGATCAAGGATTACTTGAAACTTTTTGAATTTGTTTGTCAAATTAGGATTACCTATAAAACTTGAAACAAAAAATGAGAAATGAATAAGGTGATAAAGGGGGGAGCAAATCGGACAACATAGGAAAGAGAGTAAAGAGAAAAAAAGTTACTAGCATTGTTTGGAGTTATAATTTATTTAGACACTCAAAAGATTATCTAATATGTCTTTAGCTTTTTAATTTACAAAACAATCAAAATGATCAAGAGGATCGAGCAAAGAACAACATCAACGGCAACAATTAACAGTAGCAACACCAACGCACAACATGAAAAAGTAAATATGTTAAATACATGATATAATCAGTTAAATCAAATTATGACATCATATTTGGGCCAAAACAACTCGAATTTGGCATAAGGTAACAAAAAAATAATAAAAGCATCATATTGAAAAAAAGAATCTTTTTTTTTTTGAGGGAAATTGAAAAAAAGAATCTTGAAATGGCTATAATTTACAAAGTGGCATAAATATAAGGTACTAATTTTGGAGATAACACCACTGCTTTTTTCTATAAAAGTGTGAAGACTAGAAGCTGCCGCAATGAGATTAGATCAATCAAGAATAATGATGGAACTTGGCTGGACTCTCAGGATGATATCAAGAATGCTTTCCTAAATCACTTCAAAAACCTCTTCACCAACAATTCAAGCTGCCCCTTTATCAACTACCAAGACGACATCTTTAATGATTTAACTATCCTTTCAGATTCTCAGATTGATATCTTGTCAAAGCCTTTCACCGAAGATGAAATCAAGAAAGCAACCTTTAGTGCTAAACCTTTGAAGTCTCCAGGACCAGATGGGTTTCCTCCAATCTTCTTGCAGCAGAACTGGGACCAAATCAAACATAATGTAGTGGAATCAGCTCAATCCTTCTTCAATAATGGGTTCCTACTTAAAGAGCAGAACAAAACCTACATTACTCTCATCCCAAAAATTGAAAGACCGAAAATAGTGGATAACTACAGCCCAATCAGTTTGTGTAACTTTACCTACAAAATCATTTCCAAGACTATGGTAGGAAGATTAAAGTTAATCGTGGGAGATATAGTTAGTGAATTCCAGAACACCTTCGTCCCAGGACATCAAATGTCTCACAATTGTTTGATTGCTCATGAGGTGGTGGATTGGGTCAAGAAAAGGAAAAAAGGAAGACTTTATGCAGGCATCATGAAGATTGATCTAAGCAAGGCATACGACAGAATAAGATGGGATTTTGTTAAAGCAATCCTCATTCGTATGAAATTCCCTTCAAAGTGGATAAAATGGATTCACGAATGTCTTTCAACTATCACCTAGGTTCATGGAGAGCCAACTGAATTTTGTAAACCTTCTGCAGGTCTCAGACAGGGTGATCCACTATCTTCATACATCTTCATCCTTTGCATGGAAGTCCTCTCCTCAAACTTATCAGCAGCCCAACACTTAAAATCTATCCATGGCCTTAAAATTGCCAGGTCTGCCCCCCCTCTCTGACCCATCTCTTTTTTGCGGACGATGCCCTCTTCTTTTTCAAAGGTGTACCAAGAGTCTGTTGGAAGCTTAAAGAGATCCTAGCAGACACTAGTGGAAAAATAAGGAAGGGTTGCGTTTTTGGCCATCAGCCCTTCACTAGAAAAGAAACCGCAGCCCTTCACAACGAAGGGCTGCGGTTCAGGCAAAAAACGCAGCCCTTCCAAGTTGGAAGGGCTGGGTTTTAGGTCTGAACCGCAGTCCTTCGTCATACGAAGGGCTGCAGTTTTAGGCCAAAAACGCAGTCCTTGTATAAGTGAAGGGCTGCGGTTTAGGCCTAAAACCGCAGCCCTTCGTATTCGGTATTTTTTTTTTAAAAAAATAAATGCTAGCCCAAGACCCCCACCTGACCCCCGCCACCCCCGCACTCCTCCCCCCACCCCCACCCCCTGACCCGCCCCCCCATCCACACCCCATCCCCACCGCACCCCTCCCCCCATGCCCCGCCCCCACCCCCCCACCCCGCCCCCACCCCCCCCACCCCCCGCCCCCCCCGCACTCTCCCCCATTGACCCCAGCCCCCGCCCCCCTCCCCCCGCACCCCCACTGACCCGGCCTCTGCCCAGCCCCCTTGCCCCCCCACCCCCTGCCGTCCCCAACCCGGCCCCCTCGCCCGGCCCCTTCACTCCACCGCCGCCAACCCACCTCAAGACCCCCGCCCACCCTAGTCGCCACGGCAGGCCCACCGTGGCAGCCCCTCCACCCCCCACCCAACACCTCCCTTCGACACAAAAAAAAACCGATCGAATTGCAATATATGAAAAGTTTTTCAACGTAATAATTAACTTTAAATATATATATTTAATAATGTAAAAAGTGTACATAGAGTTGATATCAACTAGTAGATCTAGCTAATTATATCACGAATTCCACCAAAATGTATCATAAGCAATCATCACAAAGGTAGGACGCCAACTTATCCCGAACTTCATGTAATTCGTCTATGGTGAAGGCCCTCAAACTTGGTGTGTTATTCATATAAACCTTGCAAAACAACCAAGGTATAAACACATAATATAAGAATTCAATCATTTACCGTAGTTAGTAGTTCTAAAAATGACATATACCTTCCCGAAATTCAATCAAAAACAAATCAAGCCTAAAACTCTACACACTAGTTATATTATACCTCATATTATCATGTTCAAAAAGAAAATGGAGTTAAATGTACCTCAACACATAATAGCCACATGCAAGTCCATTATCTTGTTGCGGACACTAAATGTTCACCAAAGGATGCATCCAATGACATTCATGTTCGATGTGTAGTATGTGGCGAAAAATGTTTCTATATAAGGACAAATAAATTAGTCATGTTACCTCGACTGATATCCAAGCAGGAGCTTTTGGTGCTCGAAGTCCTGTTGCACTAATATGCTTCATCACACCACATCAATACATTATTATAAGATTAGATGTACTAAATGTTTATATATATAAAGATGATGAATAATGTGTAATATTAATAAGTGCGCATATATTGAATTTTGATTAGTCTACCTATTTAACAATGATTTGATTAATAAGGACCGTGGTGGTTGTCGGCGCAAAGAATCAAAGTGGTAGACTTCGTTACGTGACAAACATATCGCAAGTAGTGTCCAATGGGCCCTACAACAAGAAAATATAGTTATTATTAATCGTAGAACAATTAATAGGTGAATTTAATTATCGGATAATAAAAGTAAAGCGAGTTTAACAAGCATACTGTTCAATATAAGGGACAAGGATGATCTGATGATATCCAAAACGAGATGATGCTTTGAAACTCATATCGAGATACTCTTTCACTTCGGCTTTGTTTTTTAAGCAATTGTCATCTCGTATTATGTTTGGACATAACCAACCAATAACTGACTCCTCACTTGATGTTGCAATCAATTCATTGTATAATAACCTGAGAAATCATATTGATTAAAAGTAAACTTACTTATTATGGAAGTTGAATTGAAAACTACTTAAGGCATATGTATATGTATATTTAATTTATATACTTATGTATTACCTCATGAACGTTTGTATCATGGAAACATTCAACTCTATCCCACATAAGAATTCTTTAATATCGAGCTTAGAAATGAATGTCGATGACTCCTCAAAGTAGTGGAATTGTTGCTCCCCCAAAGGAACCTCTATTGTACCATCATCGGGTAAATCGCTAGCACACTCATGTAACCAATAGCATGGAATACTAAGGCCTCGCACCACCTCTGGCTCGATAATAAGTGGATTCTTTGTCATAGAAACATTTCCCTTCGACACATTTCATTCACCTTCATCACGTAAACTTGTCTTCTTATCAGGTGAACAGGCCTTCTTTGCCTTGTTGTCATGTGAGCCGGTCTTTCCCCAAACCTAGTAATTAGTTAAAAGTAAAGATATTACTGCCTATCATAGGAACTATAAAATAAAACACACATATATATATGTATATATATGTATATATATATATGTATATATATGTATATATGTATGTATGTTAATCATTGTACCTCATCTGAAAACCGCACCAATGTACGCGGCCATAGAACATAACTGCCAAGGGCATCATTCAGTAACTGTAGACCAACTTCTGGCTTCGACAGCGGAAAAGGTAATTCTTCGAAACTAGACACAATTTCATTGAGGGTGACCACATAGTGATTATCATCCACTAACTGGTTACGCAATCGTACTCGGTCACTAGGGGGTTGTGCATGGCCTTAAGCTACCAGAATGAAACTATCATAACCATCTCCTCGAGCTAATAGTTCACATGGTGTCTCCTCCTTTAAAAAAAATTCCATTTATAGTTAGTCTATGAAACAACATTATTATAGTAAGAATTTCATGCATTTAAGAACAATAGTTGTTTAACAAAGCAAAGGGATTAAGTGATTACCTTCAACTCGGGTACTACAGGTGGATCAGGTAAAGATATCATCTGATCAATAATAGATGTTGGTGGATCACTCGTCGGCTGGCTAGGTGTAATATCACTACCCTTCTTGAACGCAGCAAAAGTCGGTAAACCCATTTGCTCCAAAATGGCGTTGAAGTTATGTGTCATCTCCTCCCTGAGCTCCTCCCGAATTGCAGCTTTCATAGCCTCCACATCTACTGACGTTGCCGAATTCACATTACTTGCACTTTATTTTGTCACTGTAGTGTATTGATCACCATATACATTTCTCAAACCGAGGCGGACACCTCCTACGCCCTCACGCGTCCCTTGTGGTCCTTTCCTAAAGTTTCGTGCAATGCATCAATGTGTCCTTTAGGAGTGAACTCACCAGTTGCCTCTTTTTCCTTCAAGCCAATCTACATAAGGATAAGAGAGAAATGCTCGTGAATGCAAAAGTTATATTATATATACCTTATATAACCATATAATCTGTACTTACAATGGCGTTGGCTATCTGTTGTGTTCCGGGATCAGGCAAGATTCTTTTTCCCTTTGCATCAACCCCATGCATCGAACACCACCAATGGAGGACTCTATCTGGTTGCCGAGGCTGTGCAACTGTCGTCGTAGAGCTATTCCCCATTTCCGTTGTCGACCCTATTGTGGGGTCACTAGAGGGAAAAAAAGCCCAAGGGCTGCGGTCAAAAAAGGGTCCAAGGGCTGCGTTTTTTGACCGCAGCCCGTGGACTAGCAGCCCTTGGCATTAACCGCAACCCTTAGCGCGTTAAGGGCTGCTATCAGGGAAAAAACCACAACCCTTAGTGGGTTAAGGGCTGCGGTTTTTTCCCGAACCGCAGCCCTTGTGACCCAAAAAAATAAGTTTTTTTTTTTTTTTTGCATTTTTTTGTCCTAAATGTTCCCAAACGATTATATATATATATATATATATATATATATATATATATATATATATATATATATATATATATATATATATATATAAGTATCATTTTTCATTACAAATTATGTTTTTTACACAAATATAGAGAAAATAATAACTGAATTACACAAAGAACTTCTCTAGAGATGACAAATAAAACCAAAATCTCCGAATCAACCGGCAAGTTGGAGCTACCAGCTGCCATGGGTCTGCTCTCTGTATTCCATATCAGTATCACTTCAGCATGAGACATCCAGATCAGTATGCAACTGAGATGTCAAATTTCGAAGAAACTGAAAGAATGTTGCTCTTCTATGATTAGAAATCAAACTAATTCTATCTTTAGTACGCCAAAAAAAAAAAAAAACAGTGGAACTCTAGTGCTCAGATATAACGTCTAATTCATTTAGCCAAGCTCTTAGTCTTAATGCACAAAATAACAATAGCAGACAAAGTTAGAAGCTTCAGAAATTACCTGCAAGCGTAGCCGGTCAACCTCAATCAGAATCAGGGATCCTAATTCTCCCGATAGGACATCTAAAGCATCCCCATATTTGCCTTGCTGTTCCAGCACAGAAATGTACACTATAAGAGCTGCAAGATGTGTAAATCATTTAGGGCCATGACCAGTCGAATTACACCATTTCTTTCAGCAATAGGAAAAAGGAGCCCAGTACAGACCTTCTGGTTCATGCAAGCTATGAGCAGCAATGTGCTTTTTAATTAAGCCCTTAGCTAAATATGACAGCTTCTCTCCCCCTTGGCCACAACTAACCTGCCAAAGAGCCATACAAACAGCAGTAATTAGCTGAAAGCATGAATTAATTATCATTAACTTGTTGATAAGGACGAAACAGCAAGTGATTTATTTGATGGCTTTCAAAGTGAATCAAAAATCCTATATAGATGTTACTCTATCCCAAAATAGCATTGATGTCTAAATTACTAGAAAATACAAGGTTATGCTTAACATATTTTTTATAAAATGCAGATACTATTGCATTAGGTCATTAGGTGAAATAGCCCATCTTAGATGCACAATGATATTATTAATTTATTAGGCAGCAATAAGATTGTAAGATATTGATCAATAAATCCTGAGAATAAAATCTTTGCAGGAAACAATGTGTGTTATGGCACTATCACTTTCAAGGCCATCAATATTATTCCACCTCCAAAACGCATTTCCAAGTTCTAACAAGTGAAAGGAAAAGGTCGCAACCAAAACTAAATCCCAATTGAAGTACAGGAGCATTTCGATTTTCAATTGAAAGATACTTCACACAAAAAGAAAAGACGTACAAAGTTAAGGTACACGCAAAAGAAAGAAGAGTAAAAGAACCTCGTCTGCAGGAATGCACAAACTCAAAGAACTCGGCATGACTATGGTAAATTATAACACAGATAACATCATTAAAAACAAGCGATAATGGCTTTTCCTTTCGTTTGACATCCTCATTTGTAAATTTAACAAAGTAGCATTTGACATAGGCAATTCAGAACAATATGAGGTATGAATAAATTATATAATCGCCTCGGAAGCAAAAGGGTGTAAAGACCTGCAATTGTATGCTACATACTGCCCAGAGCAAGAACCTCTCTTCACCGACAAGCTTGTACATTTTAATAGCTGTCTAGCAGAAAATGAAGAAGACGTTAAGCATAAGAATCACATATGCCAAGGGAAAAAATAGAAAACCAAACCAAACTTAGTGGTGGTCTACAGATTAATCAAAGACCACACGAAATCAAAAGGCAGAACTAGGTCTAAAATTTTGGAAGCCTTCATTACAAAAATAGGTCTAAAATTGTTATATCGATGAGCAAATTGTCCAGAGCCCCTCATGGACTATGTTACATCAAGATAAATGTCAATATGCACAAAAGAGCCCATTTTTATTAGAAAATTTATTTTTAAAAATGCATGGATTCCCAGTGAATCTAGCACATAGAGTAAATTAGACGATAACGTTATTGATTATACAACTCTCTTCATGTAACTTTTTCCAATTAGCCAAAACTAGACACTTTTTACTTTAGGCACTTCAACTTTAAGCGATAGTGTTGCAGGAGGACCGGTGGTGCCAGTAGCGAAACCCGGTGTGGCTTCACCGGCGAGAGGAAGAGAGGTGAGAGAGAGACAGCTCTTGCGAACCCTAAACCCTTGTGAGCCCTCACCAGCAAACCCTAAACCCTTGCAAACCACTGACCCTTGCAAACCCTCGCCGGCGAAGAAGGGTGAGAGGAGAGAGATGATGCGGTGAGAGGGAAGAGATGATGCGGTGAGAGGAGGAGAAATGGGTTAATGAGAATTAGGAGAGAGAGAAATAGGGTTCAGCGAAGGAGAGTAGGAGACTGCTCAAGGGAGTAACGCGAGTAAGCGGGTTATTTCATTTTTGGGCTGTTTAAGGGCTGCAGTTAGCCCAAAAACCGCAGCCCTTAATTTAAGGGATGCGGTTTTTGAATTAACCGCAGCCCTTTTATCACTAAAGGGCTGTGGTTTTGGGATAACCGCAGCCCTTCACTATTAAGGGCTGCGTTTTATAATAAACCGCAGCCCTTGCACTGCAGCCCTTGCGTTTTTTTCCACTAGTGGGTAATGGCTGAACATCCACTTCTCTCTCGCCTCATTGTACGAATGAGCACCCAAATGATGATAATACTTCCTAGCTTTTGCACTCGCGCTACTTTTCTCACGACTTGCATTGCCTAAAACACACAATTATAAGCAAAGGTTAGGTACGGTGTTGTACAATAATACAGGATCTAAGTGTCGTAAATCTTAATAAAATATTCTTATAATAGCTTGTGGGGTTCTTTTTTTGGCAACAAATGATTCCCACTCTTCAGATTTGATAGTTTTCCATATCTAAAATGGTAATTTGGAGGGTCCAGATGATGTTTCCGGTGAAGCCTCAGGACCGGACGGTGTTTCTGCGCCGTAGATGTTCTTCTTCTTTGTACCTACTACTTTCCTCCGCTTAGTAATCCACCCAGACACTAACTTAGCCTTGAAATCTCTGAAGCTCTGGGCAACCGCGGATAGGAATTACATTCTTCTTGGCTTCATCATCTTCGATATTGAATTGATTCTACAAAAAACGCAGTTCACAAATTAGTTTTCGCAAATGTTGTAATTTATATGCTATCAGTAATATTACACATATATTTAACTAAATAATTAAGAAACTAAACGTTATTGTACGTGAAGCTTACCATAGTATCTTCCCATAGACACCGCTGCAACCCCTCAGGCACCTCTTTCCATGAGTGAAGAATGGAGAGTTTATGCAGGCAAATGCCAACTTGCATGCCATACTTTTGACGCCACTTTACACAAGGTTGACCCATATTATCGTACTCCAAAGTCATATTTGTGTGTTTCCCTAGTGACTTTGTAGGTCCCCTTCCTTTTCTCTTTTTCGTTGTCAATGACTTCCTAGGCATTTGTGCATTTATTTCTTCACGGCGAGGTCGAGCCAATTTAGCCCGTTCCTTTCTCGCATCGAAAGACTCATCCTCGGTAGTGTGTTCAGCACTCGTGTTGTTATCCGTATGCACCTCCGCCATCTCCCTGAAATTGTACAAATATACGCATTAATATACATACAGCTCAAGATAAAAAAAAAAAATTCACATTGCCACTAAGGGGGGGGAGTGTAACAAGGGGGGAGGTTTCGTGTGCGGGGAGGGGATCTGTGCGGTGGGGGGTCTGGGCGGGGAGGGGCAGCAATGGGGGGATGTCCGGGCGGGGGAGGGGAGGGGCAGCAGTGGGGGGGAGGTCTAGGCGGGGGGAGGGCAGCGGTGGGGGAGGGGGTCTCTGTGCGGGGAAGGGGGTGTTTGTGTAGGGGAGGGGAGGGGCAAGGCAAGGTGTAGGGAGGGCGGTGCGTGTGCGGGGGGGAGGGATGGCAGCAGTGGGGGAGAGGTGCGTGCATGGGAGGGGAGGGGCCGTGCGGGGGGCTTGGGAGGGCGGCGCGTAGTGGGTGATCACCCGGCCACTCGCCGCGCCCTTCCCAAGCCCCTACACATCCCCCTCCCCCCCCCCGCACATCCCCCTCCCCCCCCGCACACCCCTCTCCTCCCCGCCTGCACCCTCCCCCACCGCCTTGCGCCCCCCTCCCCCTGCACACGACCCCACTCCTCACTCCCCACACCCCCGCCTAGCCCAACCCTCCCCCCCTGCAGAAACACCCCCCCTCGCACGCCAGAGCCCCTCCCCTCCCCCCACCGCTGCCTCTCCGCACAATTTCCCCCCCTTTTTGTTTCCCAATTTCATTTACATGAAAATTTATGCACCAAAACCTAATATGTAGTTTCATTCTACCTCATATTGGCATATGCAACAAAAGTTTGGAGTTAGATCAAAAAAAAAAAAAAAAAAATGAGGCGAATCGGCAAAAATAGGCCTAAAATGACCTTTTTGTTCCCGAAATGCAACCAACAATAAATGCAAGCCTAAAACTCTACAAATAGTTACATTATACCTCATATAATCATGTTCAAAAAGAATACGAAAGGGACGCGAAAGGGCAAAACTAGGCCTCAAATGACCTTTTCGTTCCCGAAATGCAACCAACAACAAATGCAATCCAAAAAATCTACACAATAGTTACATTATACCTCATATAATCATGTTCAAAAATAATTTGGGGTTAAATGACTCGATAAGTACGAAAGGGACGCGAAAAGGCAAAACTAGGCCTAAAATGACCTTTTCGTTCCCGAAATGCAACCAACAACAGATGCAATCCTAAAAATCTACACAATAGTTACATTATACCTCATATAATCATGTTCAAAAAGAATTTAGGGTGTAATGACTCGATAAGTACGAATCAGACGCGAATCGACCAAAATAGGCCTAAAATGACGTTTTCGTTCCCGAAACGCAACCAACAACAAATGCAAACCTAAACTCTACACAATAGTTACATTATACCTCATATAATCATGTTCAAAGATAATTTGGGGTTAAATGACTCGATAAGTACGAAAGGGACGCGAAAAGGCAAAACTAGGCCTAAAATGACCTTTTCGTTCCCGAAATGCAACCAACAACAGATGCAATCCTAAAAATCTACACAATAGTTACATTATACCTCATATAATCATGTTCAAAAATAATTTAGGGTGTAATGACTCGATAAGTACGAATCGGACGCGAATCGACCAAAATAGGCCTAAAATGACCCGAGAATCAGGTCACATGGCAATGGAATGCCCATCAGCTGGTAGCGGCGGAGATGCTTGGAAATGTTATAAATGTGGAGAGCATTCCATTGCCATGTGACCTCACTCTTTACATTTTTAACAAAGTCCCACCACCACCGCCACTACTGCCCCCCCAATGCACTCCATTATTGCCATGTAGGCCTAAAATGACCTTTTCATTCCCCAAATTCAACCTACAACAAAAATAAGCCTACAAATATACACAATAGTTACATTATATATCTCATATAATCATATTCAAAAATAATTTGGGGTGAAATGACTCGATAAGTACGAATCGAACGCGAATCGACCAAAATAGGCCTAAAATGACCCAAGAATCAAGTCACATGGCAATGTAATGCCCATCAGCTGGTAGCGGCAGAGAAGGTGAGAATTGTTACAAATGTGGAGAGCATTCCATTGCCATGTGACCTCACTCTCCACATTTGTAACAAAGTCCCACCACCACCGCCACTACTGCCCCCCACTACACTCCATCATTGCCATGTAGGCCTTAAATGACCTTTTCGTTTCCCAAATTCAACCAACAACAAAAATAAGCCTAAAAATCTACACAATAGTTACGAATTGGAGAAATTAGACAGACCTGAGTATATGTCTCATGATTTATTGACCTTCCGCCGTTTCTTAGGATCTTCAAGTACATGTATCCCTTCCGTGTGATCTACACGCATATAGTTCTCCGACATATTCACATCATCTTCCACACTAATTTCGGGATAGGTAAAAGTTGGGATGTCCTCAAATGCATCATATTCTTCCTCATTATGAACATCACCATTACCAAGGATACTCCTTTTACCAGGTACAACAATTGACCACTTCTTATCAGCAGGATCAGTTACAAAAACTACTTTCTTAACTTGTGATGCAATTACAAATGGCTCTTGAGTTTCACGTAGACGACTAAGGTCAACAAGAGTGAATCCGTAAGGATCATCTTTTCTTACGCAACGTCGATTATCGTCAACCCACTTGCCGCTTGTACCTTCACTACCTCCAGCTCCTTCACGCTTGTACCTCGACAATCCACAACGTGGACACTCATGTAAATGCTCATACTCATTACGATAAAGCACACAATCGTTAGGACAAGCATGTATCCACTCGTACTCTAAATCGAAAGGACACATCAGTTTCTTCGCATAATAGTACGACTTTGGCAATTCATTTCCATTAGGGAGCATATCAGCTAAAACTTCCAACAACGATGTGAAACTAGAGTTCGTCCAACCAGCTTTCGACTTAATGTTGAACAGTTTTATCACGGCGGAAAGTTTGGTGTACTTTGTACAACCTGGATACAACGGCTTTTCAGCAGCCTCAGACATAGACTCAAAAATACGAGGTCGTTTACACGACTGATCTTCAACCTCGTGTATCATCTCGTCTACCTGATCCCTATTATCATCTGCAAACTCATCATCCCAATTCTCATCCCCGAACTCATCATGCTTCTTTTCTTCACATACATCGTTCATTACTCTAGAGCTTCCTATATACTTCCCCTGCTCACCATGCCAAATTCATACGTGGTATTGAGGCCTAAACCCACGGCGAAAGACATGCTCCCTAACCAAATGTATACTACTAACCTTGCTCACATTTCTACAATCGACACAAGGACAATAAAAGTCGACTACTTTAGAGGATGCTTGATATTGTAATGCAGATGTACAGAATTCCGAGACCCCATTCACAAACTCAATCGATTCACGACTACCATACATCCAAGTACGATCCATCTCATTCAAGAAGACCTCTAATAATTAAACACAACCAATAATTATAATGAATCAATCATTATTTAAGTACATACACTCAAATATTCAAATCACACACGTATAGAGCAAGCTAAGATAGTGACATGTTCAAATGTATGCATGCAGCCGAAGGTCCTTATCACTCCAACCTAACCCATCCTTGGACGTCTAATCTCACTAGTGAATATATGCCAACTTTTCAATTCTAAGGAAAATCCGACAGCATTTCCCTATAGTTCTCCAAGTACACAATGTAGATAATTACTTATCTACATATGTACCCAGAGAACAATGTAAGGAAACGATAAGCCAAGAATTTCCTCAGAATTGAAAAGAAGACACCCATTCACCATCTAAATGAGATCAAACGTCCAAGAACGGTCCCAAACCCGGGACTATTCAAGACTTACTCCTAATGAGTAAGTCTTGAACGGGTATCTAGGCATATGATGATGATTCAAACAACTTGTAGATTTCATAGCTAAATTACATTGCGTTTTCATACAATCTCATATCAAGAAATATACATACACATTATCATATATCTTACTCAAATTGGAACACATGACAATTTTTCCTCATCAACATCTAACAAAAAACAAGAGAATTAGGCTAATTACGTACCTCTCAACACCAAAGAGGAGCAATTATGAGAAGAGAGATAGTTTTGCCTTCTTAGCTTCTTTTTCCTACAATTAACAAATCACACACGGCACATTAATCACATAATTCAATTAAGAAAACCAAAACTAACTAACAACCTAGATTAATTAACCATAAACTACACAAAATTGATAATGTGCCCACCCCGAGCCCTCCCTAGCCCTCCCCCACCCCTTGCCCAGCCTCCCCAACCATCCCCTACCCCTTGCCAGCCCTCCCCCACCCCCGCCCAAAGATCCCCAGCCCTTCCCCCACCCCCGCCCAAAGATTCCCAGCCTCTCCCCACCCCCCGCCCAAAGATCCCCAGCCTCCCCCCACACCCTCGCCCATCACCCCACCACCCACCATCCCCCAGCCCTCCCCCACCCCCTACAGTCACATTTTACAACACAAAATAGAAGAGAAATGAAATTAAACAAATTAATTAGAGAAATCACAAAGAGGAGAGAGAGTGAGAGGGGAATTACCGACAATGCAGAAGTGGTGGTGGTGGCGTCAAGGTGAAGTGGAGGAGAGAAGAGTAGAAGAAGGAGCGCGGTTCCGGCGATGGTGCGTTACTCATGCCACGGTTCCGGCGATGGTGCGTCAATGTCGGTGCTCAGGCGAGGGTTCGGTGTGGCGAGTTAGGGTTAGGAGTGAGTGAGTGAGAATGAGTGGTTTTTCGCTCGTCCAAATTTTTCTAAGGGAGAGGGAAATTTGGGTGTCTAATTGTGTATGCGCACAAAACTGAAACATGTGAAGGGCTGCGAAGGGCTGCGGTTAGCTTCGTATATGAAGGGCTGCGGTTTCTAAGCTGACCGCAGCCCTTCATTAATAGGGCTACTGTTAGCCTTAAAACTGCACCCTTCATACAGTACGAAGGGCTGCGTTTTTTAGTTAACCGCAGCCCTTCATTAAAAAGGGTTGCGGTTTCCTTGAAAACCGCAGCCCTTCATACACGAAGGGCTGCGTTTTACAAAAAACGCAGCCCTTCCAGCGCAGCCTTTTTTTTTTCCCCTAGTGAGATTTTTGCAACAAGTATGGAGAGCTAATAAACTTCAACAAATCGAGTATCTTTTTTAGCCCTAACACCCCAAGACGATTCATTTCTATTCTTAGAAAACCATTGGGGATGAAGAACTCTAATACCTTTGGGACCTATTTAGGTTGTCCTATGGACATTGATGGACGACAGACTCAAAGCTTTAACTCCATCATCACAAAAATCCACAACAAAATTCTCTATTGGAAATTCATTAATCTCTCCCGTTCTGCTAAATTGATCCTCATCCATTCCATCCTCTCCACCTTAGCCTCCCACATCCTCTCCATCTTCCTTCTTCCCTCAAAAATCTCAAAAAAAATTGACTCTACTCTCCTAAAATTATGGTGGAGCTCCTTGATTGACAAACAATCGATTTACTAGAGCAAAAGGAGCCTTCTCGAGCAACATAAACTGGATGGGGGTCTAAGCCTAAAAAACACCACAAGCATGAACAAAGCTCTACTAGTTGGTCAAGCTTGGCGCATTTATAATTCAGAATCTTCTTTGATCAAGAAAATATATTTAGCCAAGTACAACTCTGACCCTCTATCAACACGTATTTTAGGAAAGGCTCCTTCCCAATTTTCATAATGCTAAAGGATATTATTCTGTCAAGTTAGGCTACTAGGCTCTCCAAAAAAATTCGCCAAAAATCCCAATAATCAAATAGCTCTTCTGGAAACTCCTATGGAAGCTTGACATCTTCCCAAAATGGAAACTTTTCATTTAGAAAATTAGGAATAATGCCCTTCCAGTTTTAGATAACCTCATTAAAAGGAAAATTCTTGTTGATAGTTCTTGCAAATTTTGTCAACAAAACTCTGAGAATTTAGAGCATATCTTTTGAGATTTTCTCCAAACGAATTTGGATGACAACTTTGGGCATCCGCCACTTTACCGGGATCTTTATCCATCTGAGAGATTGGATAATTTTTTTTTTCAATCTGTTATGTAAAAGGAAAAGAAACGGCCAGCTGCAAGATGAAGAAGAAGAGATAGATTCATTCATAGCTACCTTATGGGCTATTTGGTTACACCGGAATGAAGAGGTACCACCCCAAACCCCTTGAGAGTTATGAGTATATATAAGGACCATAAAAAGAGACAAAGAATAGCTAGATTAAACAGAGCAAAATTCTTTGAGTTCGATAACTACAAATAAAGGTGCTCTGTAGAATCTGTCTCTTGGACTAGGGGAATCCTGATAGGCTGTCGTACACCTGTCAAAAATAATTCCTGCAAAACCTTCTAACAATGTAGTAGGGTAAGTAAGGTCGAATCCACAGAGAGATGGTTGTTTTAATCTAGCTTCTAATGCATGGAGAAACTAAACAAGAACAGGCACTAGTAGAATAATTGCTTATTGCTGCGGTTATTAAGTGGCATATTGCGGCGGTTTTGGCCGCGCAGCAATTAAGGGCGCAGCAATAGGTAATTAACCTATTGCTGCGGTTTTTAACCGCAGCAATACGTTGATATATTGCTGCTGTTTCTTCCACAAACCGCAGCAATAGCTATTTTTCTATATTAAAAAAAAAAGGTCTATTGCTGCGGTTTTGCGAAGAAACCGCAGCAATAGGTGCACATTTTTAAAAAAAAAAAAAATTTGAAATTTAAATCTCCATATTAATTTGATTGTTGAAACGAATTAAACCAAAAGGTAACTAAAACGAAATAGTTACAACACATTGAATTCATGCATTAAGTAGAAATTTAAAAATAATAAAAATTAAAAATTACAATATCTGACTGATGAAAAAATCAGATCGATAACATAATAAGAAAATGAAAGTAAAACTAAAGAAAGAATTAAAACTAATTACATACAATAATAAAAAAAAAATAAAAAAATAAAAAAATAAAGTTGCAGGACATGAACGAAAACCAAAAGCCACGGCCACGAACCAAGTAGTCGACCGAAGCAAGTTGAGCAACAGAGTAGGAACCTCCATTTTTTAGATCAGCGAAAGAAATCTAGAAAGTTCAACAAATTAACATATTCAATAAGCATACAAATGAACAAATCAATCAAAATTAAAAATCATTAATGACATACGATGAAAGGAGAGAGGCGCTGCGTTGGTCGTTGTGAGGCGCTGCGTTGGCCGTTGTGAGGCGCTGCGTTGGCCGCCGGCTACGATGAAAGGAGAGAGGGGAGACGTACGATGTTGCCTTCGATTTGCCATTACACTTAATGATGTCGGCGGCCTCTACAACGCCATTACTGGCCATTTGAGGAGCGGATGAAGATGATGATGATAGAAAACGAAGAGAGGTTTGAAGGAGTGAGGAGAAGAACGACAAGGACGAAGTGTGAGATGATAGAGGAGGATGGAGATCTAGAGAGGAGAGAAAGAGAGTAGAACGCTTGAGAGAACAGAGGAATGAGAGTGTATGTGAAAAAACGGCCCCCTAAGAACTAACCCTAATGGCGTGTTTTTTTTTTATAGGTCTTAGATCTATTGCTGCGGTACCTAGTCACAACCGCATCAATAGATTAAAATATTATTTTTTTAATAATATTTTAATCTATTGCTGCGGTTGTGCCTGGAAACCGCAGCAATATATACGGTCAAACAGTCAACGAAATTTTAAAAAATTTCCCGTTGACACATATTGCTGCGGTTTCCAGCCACAACCGCAGCAATATGTTTAATTCCGATTTTTCCTTTTTTTTCGTGGTTTATTGCTGCGTACGGGTAAAACCGCAGCAATACCACCGCAGCAATAAGCAAAAATTCTACTAGTGAGGAATAATGAATTAAAGTTCTAAACTAATCAAACTACGAAAATCAAGCTAAAAATGATCTAGGGCAATGGTTCACCATGTTCATAACTATAATCTATCAAAATATCATCAATGGTTCAATTAATCAGATATCTAGAGCACATGTTAATCCTACGGTTTGGCCTTAACGCTCTCAAATCAACATATGCTAGTACGGTCGCTCAACATAATCATATTTGCTAATTGTAGGTAAGCCTCTAAAGAGTACTATCTCTCGATCTATGACTCAATATTAGCAATGTTTAATCAAACAATTGATCAGATTGCAAGATTAATAATATAAACAGTAATCAATTAGAAATATCAAGACTAATCAAACCATGAATAAATATAAATCAATAATCATATCATATAAACATGGATTCCCAAACCCTAGAAAATAAGACTACTCAATCATGAAGCAAAGAATAAAAACTACATCTACCAAGGAAAACATAATTAAAGAAATCAATGAAAGAGAGAGAATGAAATAATCAAACTATTGAATTAATCAAGAACATGAAAAACTAGGGTTTAAATAAACTAAAGAAAGAGAAAAGAAGAAAACTAAAACTAAACCTATTTATAGTTTTTACAAAACCGGCTAAAAAAAGGCAAAAATTAACCTTTCGGAAAAACCGCCCGGTCGACCAGGCAAAACCGCCCGGTCGGGTGACGTTGTTCTGAAACTACGACAAAAATGGAATTCCGCCCGGTCGAGCGCGCAAGCACTTTTGGAGCCACTTTCGCCCGGTTGACTGGGCAAACATGCCTCTGAAGAAATTTTCGTCTCGCCCGGTCGGGTGAAACCTCACGGTCGACCGGGCGGAAAAACTGTGCTTTTGCGTTAACTTGTGAAGGTTGTATCTCTCGAATCAGAAGTCCATTTGGGGCCTGTGACCTATCGTTGGAAAGCTCTTGAAGTTTAGTTTCCAACCAAACTGGAATTTCTTGATTATCAATTTTCTATCAAAAGTTATGATCAAAATAGTAAATAGGTGTCAGTTTTGGCACTTCTTTCACTAACTCTTTGCTTTATTCTAACTCGAGATTGTCCCAAACGGATGCATTGTGATCCTTGTGCAAGCTATCTTCATCTTCAATGATTAAAAGGCTTGATCTTAGATAATCATAATCAATTTGCATCAAAATAATCTGAAAATCATCGAAACACGCAAACGGGGAGTAGTAGAGCACAACTTACGTAATTCATGCCATTATGCACCTAAATACTCTAAAAGGAGTTCTAAATGCAATCAAAATGCATCTAAAAACGATATATAAAAGTGACACATCAAATCCCTTCAAGAATCCTGAATAGCTACCAAGTAGATGGGGCGTGGAAGAAGAATAAAAAGAATGATTCTTGGAATGCCGCCATCGCATGGGTGAACGAAAGTTTGAATGACGATTAGGAAGCAACCAAAATATTGGCGCTTTCTCCACTCCAAATAGAAGCGCTTGCCATTCTCCACTGTATTAAGAGCATTCCCACAAGCTCATCCTCGATCTCTATCAAGTCAGACAGCTCAGAAGTCATCACTGCCCTCAAATTCCCTGCAATGGCTCATCCAAACATTAGGGACATAGTAGAGGACATCCACCTCCAAGCTATGAAACTAACTTATATTTCTTGTATTAAAGTCAAAAGAGAGGAAGTGTCAAAGGCACATCTCCTAGCTGTTAAAGCTAGAAGAGAATAGCCTTCCTTTTTCTTTATTAGCAGTTGTCAAAAAAAAAAAAATTTAACCAAGCTTGCTTGGTGGAGGTGGTGGGAACTCACCTTGTGACTTTAAAGTCACAAGTTCAAACCCCACTATTTACTTGTGCTTGGGAGTAGGAATTCCCTTATATCCCCCTACTTGTGCTGATCTAATATGATCCTTCTTCTTACCAAGAGGTTCCCTAGTGGGGGCCCAAAAAAATTAACAAAAATTTTCTTGGAAATATTATTATAGTTCTTAGCAAAGTTATCAAAATCGCGATTCAAATCTTAAAATCTTACGATTATGCTATTTAAATATGGTAGACGATTCAATTCACGATTCTAGACGATTCTATACATTTCTTTGACTAGTGAAAATCTCGTAAATTTAAATCATGCTAACAAAGCAAATAATAGATATATATTGTTAGTTATTGCCAATGTAGTGGGTAAACAACTATTTTTTCCAATTTGTAGGTTTTTTAACCTTATAACTTTAGCACATTCAATTAAGATTCAGCGAAATATCTTGATTACACGTCTTTGTAGAATCTTACAATTCTACTATTCGATTTTATGATTCAATTCTAAAGATCGTTTTCAATTCAAACTAGAATCTCGATTTTAACAACTTTGGTTCCTAGTATATAAATTTAAACATTTAAAATAATATTATGGGTTCTCATTGTATCTTTATTGTTTCATTTTTATTTTCAAATGTTGAATGAATAAAAAGCATTAAAAAGTCCTTGAATTTTGTATTGATTTTCTCCGAAATAATAAAAAAAAATTATTACATTGAATAAAAGATTTTAAAAGGTACAATTTTCATAAATAAATAAAATTTATAAATTTTCAAGAATGGTAAAATGGTCAGAAAATATGATAAAAAATGAACATCCTTTTGACACTCAAGAGGGACAAAGGGAGCAACAAACAATAATGAAAACAGTATAAAATCAGCAGTTAAAATCCAGTTTCAATTACCTTTTGTTCTTCTTAAAATAGAGGTTCTTCCATTTTTTAATAATGAATTTTTTAATTATCATATTCGATTTAAAAATATATATATTGTAATACTGAAATTATTTTTTCATAAAACATAAATTAAAATCAAAAAAATTTAAAAATAGATAATTATAGAGGGAAAATTGTGGCTAAAAAATATTTTCAAAGTATATTAATTATTGGAAGTTCATTAATGTAAGTTACTTTACGGATATATGATCCGTAATAGAAGGAAAAAAGGGATAAAAAATGAAATATACCTAAAAAAAGGGAAAATAAAACTTGATCTTGTTAACTTTTTGTCCAGATTGAATCCATGCAATATAAAAAAGATTAACTTATGCTAAAATATTTGTTGCGTAATAAAAAAAAATCTTAAGTTTTAAAGATTGCAACGGAGTTTGATGATGACTGCTTTGCAACTATCGAAGGTCAAAAGAACCCTGAAAAATGTGGAGATCCTAGAAAGAAGTGTTATAGGTGTCGCCTCCTCTTCTTCGCCTTCAGACTCTATTCTAAAGGGGATCCTTGCAGCAGGGGTCAATTGTCTTAACATCCAGCCTATGGGAGGTATGTTGCACCTGATAACTTTTGATTCTTTAGAAGATAAGACTGCTATGATAGATAGCAAATGGCTTGAAAACTGGTTTATTCAACTGGAAAACGTAAATGATTCATCCATGGCCATTTGGCGTGAAACCTGGATTAAAGTGTATGGAGTCCCATTGTCGGCTTGGGGATATATGAATTTCTATAATATAGGTTGCGTATATGGACGGGTTTTATCAGTTGACCATTCGAACTATGATCATGCTAGAGTGCTAGTTCATACTGATTGTCTGTTCAAGATAAATTCCAAACTTGCCATGGAAATTGAAGGGAAAAAATTCAAAATTTACACCTTTGAAGATGGGCCAATGATTATATCTAAATCAGTCTATGGGGCCAAAAAACCTCCAGAGCCAGTGTTGAACCAAAACTCGCCGGAAAATTCATCTCCCGTATGGGATAAGCAATTCTCGGGAACGGTGGATCTGCACATAAATCCAGAAAAAGAAAACTCCTACACTTCCCCTCAACCAATCATTAATTCCATCATTAGTCCCAAGCAAACACAATCAAATGACAGCGCCGCCTATTCTATCCCCAAGGACATTGGAAACATAAAGGTGTCAGTCCCCACGAACTCAGTAACCTCTCCACTTTCTACCCAATCTCTAAGTCCTAGTCTAAAAGTCCACAAAAATTCCTCTAGTCCTAGCCGCCTATCTCCCACCATCTGTGGGATTGGACCCCCTTCTAAAGCCCAGCATCATAAAAAACCTCAGCCCACAAAAAAGGGGTTTATCCCCTCTCCTTCTGACCCATCCATTGAGATTCCTATTTCCAACAGGTTCGTTCCTTTACGCAAGCCTAGCTCGAGGTCATCCTCATCCTCTTCATCCGGGCCTTTATTCCCTCCTGGTTTCGAGGATTGCATCCCATCATCAATAAAGTCAGCCCAGGAAGCCAAGCGGGCCCAAAAGAAACTCAAAAAGCAAAATCGCAGAAACAATTTCTCCCATCATAGCCCACCTGCCAATCAAAAGACAAAGTCACTCCAAATTAATTCCCCTCTTCCAAATCCATCCTCCTCAACCCCTATCTCAATCAATGCTGATGACACCATCAAATTAGCTGAGAAGCTAGGATTCACCTTCAATGGTCCACCAGGAGAGCTGCACAGGCGACTGGTCAGCATCATCAAGAAGCAAAAATCAGCCTGGATGGCTGACCAAGATAACGATGTATAATCATCCGCCTTTCTTCATCTTATAAAAAAGCCACTCCAATGATTGCAATATCGTGGAATTGTCGAGGCCTTGGTGCGAGAATTAAAAGAAGTGCAGTACGCAAACTCATAAACACTCATCAACCTTTATTTGTTCTCATTCAAGAGACGAAGATGGAATGCTTTGATGATAGAATTGTTAATTCAATTTGGAATGCGGGGGGCATTCAATGGCTTTTCAGTCCCTCAATTGGGAACTCAGGAGGTTTGATTTCTCTGTGGAAATCAAGCTTCTTCTCCTTGGCATCAAGTAAAATTTCCCGTCACTGGATTGGCATGAGTGGTTTAATTATTTCAACAAATTTCATGTGCTCTATTATCAACATCTATAACTCTTGTTCCATCGAAACCAGAGCAGCAGTGTGGTGTGAAATTCGAGATTTCTGTGATATTGACAAACTTCCATGCTTTATCATTGGCGACTATAATGAAGTTCTTGAATCATCTGAAAGAGGGAGTCAAATCGTGTCCAACCATGGGGTACACGATTTTCAGGCCTTCATCAACGATTTGGGCCTAATTGAAATTGCGGCTGCTAATGGTCATTTTACTTGGTTTAGGGGTCAATCGAAGAGCAAGCTTGATAGGTTATTGGTCCAGTCTGAATGGATCACCACTCTCCCATCTTTAAAACTCACGCTGCTGAATCGGAGCATATCAGATCATGTTCCTCTTTTAGCCTGTTCTTTTGAAATGAATTGGGGGCCTAAACCTTTTCGCTTTCTCAACTGTTGGCTCACTCATCCTCGGTGCATGAAAGTCATTAAAGATGCATGGTTGAAAAGCCATGCTCTCTCCTTCCCGGAAAAACTGAGAGTCATTAAAGAAGATCTCAAGCATTGGAACATCCATGAATTTGGATCCATTGATGAGAATATTCGGCTTCTTGAGGGTAAAATTACTTATTTTGATAACATTGCAAATTCCCGCCTGTTGTGTGTTAATGAATTGCAGGAACGGAGAATTGCGCAAATGGATCTTTGGTCATGGCTCAAGCGTCGAGAATCCTATTGGGCCCAAAACTCTAGGGCCAAATGGCTCAAAGAGGGTGACCGAAATACCAGATTTTTTCACACTCTTGCAACAATTAGGCGCCGCAATAATCAATTCCACGGCCTTGTAGTGGACGGTAATGTTGATGATAAACCTGACAAAATAAAGGAAGAAGCAGTGGCTTATTTTCAGAGCATATTCAACGAGGATTACTTAGTTCGACCCACCTTCACTGATCTGAATTTCAATAAACTATCCTCTGAAGATTGTTCCTTTCTTACTGCTCCCTTTTCATATGAAGAGATTGAAGCGGCGGTTAATTCTTGTGACTCTCAAAAGGCCCCGGGGCCTGATGGCTTCAATTTCAAGTTCATTAAGAGCTCTTGGGAGATAATCAAACAAGATATTTATAAAATTGTGGAA
The DNA here is from genome assembly GCA_947646795.1 of Beta lomatogona. Lineage (NCBI taxonomy): Eukaryota > Viridiplantae > Streptophyta > Magnoliopsida > Caryophyllales > Amaranthaceae > Beta > Beta lomatogona. The sequence continues at coordinate 161,554 of CANSNZ010000729.1, forward strand.
GAATTCTGGTCAACATCCAGATTACCCCGTGGATGCAACAGTGCTTTCATTGCTTTGATCCCGAAAATAAAGGTTCCGAAGGATTTCAAGGACTTTAGACCGATAAGCATGGTAGGGTGCCTCTACAAAATCATTGCAAAGCTCATGGCAAGGCGACTACAAGGAGTGATGGACCAATTAATCAGTCCTTTTCAGTCTTCTTTCATCAGAGGGAGGCAGATTTTGGACGGAGCCCTAATTGCGAGTGAATTGGTAGATTCTTGTAAAAAATCAAAGATAAAGGCCGTAGTCCTAAAGCTTGACTTCCATAAAGCCTTCGATTGTATCGCATGGAGCTATTTAGACTGGGTCTTGACTCAAATGGGCTTTCCGGCATTATGGCTCTCTTGGATCCGTGCATGTGTGATGAGTGCCTCGGCCTCAGTTCTCGTTAACGGATCTCCCACCGCCCTCTTCAAACTTCAAAGGGGGCTCAGACAAGGTGATCCTCTCTCCCCTTTCCTCTTTAATCTTGCAGTTGAACCTCTTAACTTGCTGTTTCATAGAGCAACCTCTCTAAATCTATGGGAGGGAGTTGAAATATCAAGGGGGGGTTTGAAGGTTTCCCACCTTCAATACGCAGATGACACCATAATTTTTTGCCCACAAAATATCGATCATCTCATGAACATAAAAAAGACCTTGCTTATATTTCATCTAGCCTCAGGTTGGCAAGTAAATTTTCATAAAAGCAACATTTTGGGTTTGAATGTGGCACCCTCCTGGTTGCATTTTGCCGCGACTATCCTTCAATGCAAAATTGGTACTTTTCCTTTCATCTACCTTGGCCTACCAATTGGGGGTAAGGCATCCTCGTTGAATACTTGGGATAATATCATTGAGCGTATGCACAATAAATTGGCTTCATGGAAGGGCAAGACGCTCTCTTTGGGTGGGCGAATCACCTTAATCAAGGCTTCCTTATCAAGTCTTCCTCTTTATTATATGTCCTTGTTCCCCATTCCCAAGGGTGTAGTTGCAAAAATCATCAAAATCCAGAGACAATTCTTTTGGAGTGGTGAGGTGGGGGTGGTCTCCCTCCCCCTCGTGGCATGGAATTTGATAGAACTCCCGAAATGTTATGGGGGTCTTGGTGTAGGGAATCTATTACACCGCAACATCTCATTATTATTCAAATGGTTCTGGAGGTATTTTAATGAACCAAATGCTTTATGGCGCAAGGTGATTGAGGAAAAATACGGTTATTCATCATCCGCCACTATCCTTGATTTCTCAGTCCCGAAATTTGGAGGGCCTTGGAAGGGAATATGCAACTCAGTTCTATCACACCCTACTGCCAAAAGCATCGTCACTTCAAATGTTAGAAAGTGGATTGGTAATGGTGAATCCACGGCTTTTTGGGCCGAAATTTGGATTGGGGTCTCCCCCCTTAAAACCCTTTTCCCCCGCCTTTTCCTGCTCTCTATCAACCCAAATGGGATGGTGTCCTCAATGGGCTTTTGGGATGGGCTTTCATGGCATTGGAGCTTTGAGTGGAAGCGGCAACTTCGTGTGCAAGACCATGTGGAGCTGGCCCAGCTTCATGACCTGCTGAAAGATGTGGTTTTGGACCCCGGATGTGCCGATAAAATGGTCTGGGCCCCTGATAAGTCTGGCCTCTTCTCCGTGAAGTCTTTTGCCAGGGAGTTAGGCAAAACCTCTCATCTGCTACCTGCTGAAAGTCTAAGAAAATTGTGGAAGGGTTTAATCCCCCATCGAATTGAAATTTTTGTTTGGATTGCTCTACTAGGCAAGTTAAACACGAAAGAGAAATTATTAAGGCTGGGTATTCTCTCTCCCCCTGATGCCTTATGTGTGTTTTGCAATGAACACGTCGAATCTGGGGATCATCTTTTCCTTCAGTGTGAATTTGCAAGATCGATTTGGTTATGGTGGTTATCACTTTGGGATGTTTCTTCGGTCTTTCCTCGAACGCTGCTGGATTTTTTCCTTCAATGGAATTACGTGACTTCAGACCCGTTCTTCAAAAAAGTATGGCTATCAATTTTCTTTATCTCTATGTGGTCTATATGGAAAGAGCGGAACGCAAGAATCTTCTCTAATGTTCATTGCTCCCCCAAACAAATCCAAGAACTTGTGATTCTGAGACTATGTTGGTGGCTAAAGGGGTGGAATGATAGCTTTCCTTACTGTCACAATGAAGTTGTGCAAAATCCGCTCTGCTTAAAATGGAACTCAAGGGCTAGAAAGGAGCGAATGAAGGTTGTGATCACGAGTAATCCCCATTGGAGTCCACCCTCTCATCTCTCTTTGAAGTGGAACACTGATGCATCATATGATCCTATCTGCCACCTAAGTGCAATTGGTGGAGTTCTCCGTAACGATGCTGGTGTTTTCATTTGTTTGTTCTCATGTCCTGTCCCATTCATGGAAATAAACTCAGCCGAAGTGTATGCGATCTACCGTGCTGTCAAGATATCAGCATCATCGCCAGCCATATGCTCCCACTCGATCATCTTCGAGTCGGATTCCGCAAATGCTGTCAAGTGGTGCAATAGTATGGAAGGGGGGCCTTGGAATCTCAACTTCATGCTAAACTTCATCAGAAGCACGATCAAATCAACTCTTAAGGCACAAATAATTCACAAAGGCAGGGGTTCAAATGTGGTGGCTGACTCATTAGCTAAGCAAGGTCTAAGGAGGGAGAATGACTTTCTTGCTTGGCTATAGCAGACATTGTAGTAGAGCATCTTTCATACCCTCTGCATCTCTCTTTTCTTTTGTTTAAATTTTGACTGGATAAGTCATGTTGTTGGAGGGCTAGTACTGAGGCGATCCTCCCAATTTTGATGTGCATGTTTACAGCACATATTAATAAAATACAAAACAACTTATCAAAAAAAAAAGGCGTAATGGGACCCAAGCTTCTCTAAGGAGCAGGCTCCATAGAGAAGAAATGGTAGGATACTGAAGGAAGATGTGATTTATGGTTTCCGATGTCTGTTGAGTTATGACAGAATCGACAATTGTCGAAAGGAATAATGCTTCGTCTATATGAAGGATTTGACGTACTGGAGTGCTTTTATGACATAATTGCCATAGAAAGATGGAAAGTTTGTGGGGATATCTAGACGTATTAACTTTTATAATATATAGATATAGTGGTCCTTTGGTTGGACTTGGAATTTTTTTAATTAAAATTAATTCATTAATTAAAATTCATACAACATCTAAAATAGAATTCAAAACTAACAAATACAATTCTAATATGACAAAACCAGGATCGTTGCGGAGATATAACACTTTTTAAAATGCTCGTCTTTCACATCGCTGTATGATGTTGCCTTCTACAAGGGGGCATGTCGCTCTTTTGTAGTTTTGAAATATTACTGGATTTAATTCAAGTGATTGTAAATGAAGTACTGACATCACTGCAACATTTGCAACCATGCACAAATTTCGATCAACAAATCAACCTCTTGAATTCTACAAAAAAGGAAAAAATGAAGTCCCCCAACTCTAACATGAAAAGAGATAAAACCCAATATATGGGTAGATATAACCCAATATATGGATAGAAAAACTTTCTATTAGAGATACACTGAAATTATTAGAAATAGTACGATTAAAACTAGAAACAAAAGGAAAAAGGGGCTTAATTAATTTGTGAAAATTAGGGTTTTGTGAAAGAGGAGAGAGAAGAGAGAAAAAAGGGAAGACTTGAAAGTTACATATGCTAGATATTAGTTTGTGATTTTGCCTCTAACGAATGCAATTTTCTAATGCACACGCAGGAATAGTATGTTTGTTCTATAGCTACAACAAAATGGCAGCCACTATTATGGTTATACAAAGACCAAGGTCAGACCGGAATTTAGACCGGATCGGACTGAAGATTTCGGTCTGGTCCTCATTCCACAAAAAACCACGATTCCGAATTTCCAGGATTTCTGTTTCTTTTAGTAAAAAAAAGAAGTTTAAAGGTTAGAGAAAGTTTAAACATTAGAAAATTAGAATGCTAAAAACCTATTCTTTATCGCCTTTAAGATTCTTTTTAGAATTATTAAATTTTAATGAATTTAATTTATTAATATATTTAAATTTACACAAAAAAATTGAAATATAAATTTTGGCAGCTCAACAGGTCCAAAACAGGACTGGACCAGAACCCGGTCCAAAGAATTTCAAGATTCCGGTCCCTCGGTCCCGATCCTGGATCGATGCACACCCTTAGCTACTCTATTGAAATACTAGCCATTATTTATATTTATAGACAATTGTGCCCATTGACACAATTGAACCTCAACAACAAGATAAATGAAGAAAATGCTAGTTTCAATATAATAAAAATGAGAACAAATTAAAGTGTCATGTTCTTCTTCTTAGAGTATTTTCTCTCTAGATTACTTGTTATCACTTATCATTGTTAACAAAGATTAGTGGAATATAAATATATACTAATGTACAAATTTTAATCGCAGTTTAATTATTAAGTTAACCTAATAAATGGCGTGGATCTTAGATTTTAAAAGAAATGGTTTAAAGAATACCAGTTATGGTAGGTACAATTTTATTGTAGCCATTGTCGTTATGTGGGCGGAATTTTTCACATATTATGGTTTATGGATGGTGATTATTTACCTGATCGATATTTGGAAGCTTGATTTCTCACAAGTTGCTGCAATTATCAATACTAACCTTTATATGCATGATAGGTTGTCATACACCTGTCAAAAATAAAACATGCAAAACCTTCTAACAATGTAGTAGGGTAAGTAGGGTCGAATCCACATAGAGATGGTCGTTCTAATCTAGCTTATAAGGTATAGAGAAACTAAACAAGATCAGAGATATTATAATTAAGGTTCTAAACTATGAAAATCAAACTAAAAGGATCTAGGGTAATGGTTCACCATGTTTAATTTATAACTATAATCTATCAAAATATCATCAATAGTTCAATTAATCAGATATCTAGAGCACAGATTAATCCTACAATCGTGTCTTAACGCTCTCAAAACCACATATGCAGTACGAGGATTCCGTCTTTGACGTAGTACCTGGAGGCTTTGAATCTTCACTTCCTGGCTTCCTGTCTTCAGGTACAATTTGGTATAATCAGATTTGCTAATTGTAGGTAAGCCTCTAAAAGTAAGATCTTTGTCAATACAAACAATTATTAGCAATATTTAATCAGACAATTTATGAGATTGCAAGATTAACAATAAAAACACTAGTCAATTAGAGATATAAGTAACTAATTAAACCATCAATAAATATCAAGCAAGAATCATAGCATATAAACATAGATTCCTAAACCCTAGAAATAAAAACTACTCAATCATGAAACAAATAACAAAAACTAATTCTACAAAAGAAAGCAAAATAAAAGAAAGCAATGAAAGAAATATAATGAAAATAATAAACTCAAGCTAGAGAGAAAAAGAAGAATAAAACTAAAAACTAACGTGTTAAGGGAGGAGAGAGAGGAAAGAGTGAAAACTTCAAATAATTAATACTAGGTAACCTAATATGACTAGGAAAGTAAGTTACAAAAATAAGGAAAGCCAAAATATCATTAAATGGGCGGAATTAGTTATCTGCGCGTAAGGTAGCAAATTCCAGCAGAAACAGTGTAATCTTCCGAAAGGCATAACTCCTTGAATGGAAGTCTCCTTGGGGCGTGACACCTATCGTTGGAAAGATCTTCAAGTCTAGTTTCCAAATATGCTGAAATTATTTGATTCTAAGAAGCACATCAAAATTTATGATTAGAAGAGTACACGTGACTCCTTTTTCACATTTCTTATAATGATTTTCCGCTTTGATTTCGCTCAAAATCGTATTATAAGATATTCAAACGATCCTTATGCAATGCACCTTCCTTCCAAGTGCTCATAATCCTGAAGTTTTAGCTAATTATACTCCAATACGTTCTCAATACCTGAAATTCATTAAAAACAAGAAAACATACCGAATAGGAGTAGAATAGCATAACTTAAGAATATAATGCAATAATGAACCTAAATATGAATCTAAATGCTCTAAAATGCAACCTAAATGCACCTAAAAATTATATATAAATATGACTTATCAATGCACGCTATATATGAATGCAAAGTCGAAGGATGAGTGTTAGGTGTTGTAGTTTTGTTTTATAGTTAGGGTATATAGTATATTTGTCACAAAAGGTGGACACTAAAGTACTCAAAAGTTCTCATATATAATAAAGATATGGAAAGGGCCAGGTTTATTTTTGCCTCTTGCATTTGTCTATCTTATAGACACTTTTCTGCGCAAATTTTGCATCCTACACAGTTGTGAGTTACTATCTCCTCGAAAATTATAATATAACGATTAGACAATAATTTTTTTAAAAAGTAGTCATTGTTGGAACATTCAGTTATAAATTTAATGTTAATGATAGGATAGGATATTATGTGGATTTATTTTGTAAATAGATATCTTATTTTGTTGATTTTCTGACATAACTAGGACTATCTTTACTTTGTAACTGTAAATATTGTTGAATGGTGTTCACTCTAATCCAATGAACAAAACCAAATATAGCAGTTAACATGAGATGGTACATAAATTATTACGTTCATATAAGATAATTAAGTAAGTCATAATTAGCTGAAATTAAAGATATAGGTTATTTAATATAGTCAATCTTGAAACGTGAAGGAAAGAAAACCAAGAAATTAATTGAGGATATTGAATACCCACGCTGGTATAGGGCTCCTGAAGTTATGCTCCAGTCACCTACTTATACTTCTGCTGTCGATATGTGGGCAATGGGTGCAATAATGGCTGAACTGTTCACTCTTGGTCCTCTCTTTCCTGGACTAAATGGAGCAGATGAGATGTATAAGTAAGATGGGCCCCCCACGGTTAAGACAATAGCATCTAAATTGTCTTAATAATCATATTTAATTTTATAAAAATATATTGTAATACTACTAAAATTATTTTATCAGAAGACATTAATTTAAATAAAAAAATAGATAACCAGAGAGGAAAAATTGTGCCTAAAAAATATTTTCAAAGAATATTAATTATTGAGAGTTCATTAATTTAAGTTACTTTACAGATATATGCTCATTAATAGAAGAAAAAAAGGTGTAAGAAAAGTGAAATATGCCCGAAAAAAAACCAACAATTAAACTTGATCTTATTAACTTTTTGTCCAGATTGAATCCATGCAATATTAAAAAGATTAACTTATGTTAAAATATTTTTTGCGTATTAAAAAAATTTCTTAGATTTTAAAGTTTGTAATGTTGACAGTATGTTACCTAAAGGCGTGATGGAGACCCAAGCTTCTGTAAGGGGCAGATTCAGAGATAAGAAATGGTAGGATACCGATGGAAGTGGTGATCTATGGTTTCTGGTGTGTTATGACATGACATATGGAATATTAGGTCGTGACTGATCTCCTAAAGTCAAACTAGCTAACTAACCACTAAACTAAGTAAAGTGGTAAGCAAGGATCATTCTTCCACAAGTACTAAGGAACATCAAAATGTGTTAACTAAACAATAAGCTAAGCCGAAATAAGAGTCGGAAGGTGTCAACTACCAACTAAAGTCTATTAAACTAAACTAACTACCGAAGATCACATAAGATTGGGGAAAGGAATCCAACACCAACCAATCATGATTTAGGCAACTAGAAGGGTGAAATGTGGAGGAAAGAAATCCAAGAAACTAATTGAGGTTATTGACTCTTAACTAGCTCTAAGCATTTTCTCAAGAGTGCATAAAACTACCTAGATCACATAATTAAGTCACTCTCATGGTCTCAAACATGCAACCAAAGAATAACCGCAATGTCAATCCACAAAACCCTCACTTAAATCTCACTCTCATGAGTATTTAAGCAAGATAATAGCATAAATGTCAACCTTAATCTCCTCTCTCAACTTGATTATTAAGGTATCAATAAAACAAACATCAAAGAGGTCAACTAGAATGCAAGCAAATAGTAATCATGCCATTAATCAATTAAGAAGCCTAATCAAACCCCTAATTATTTCATATTCAAACACCCAAATCAATCATGGTTGAGTTTTCACCCAAACTCTAAACCAATAAACTACTCCATAAACACAAAAATGAGAACTTTAGAAAAATTAACAACTAATAACATGATACTAAACATTAATCTAACATTGAATAAAATAAAATAAACCATAGATAATTAAACTAATCATGAATAACGAATCTAATGAAAACAATTAAAATAAAGCAATAAAAGAGAAGATAGAGTAAGAAATGCTCATTGATTAATGTTATTAATTTTTGATTTTTCCAATACAAGTTGTCACCTTGAATCTTACAATCTTCATCTTCTATTTGAGTTTCATCCCTTTTTCTCTCTTAACTAACCTATGGATGCTAACCTGCCTCAAAACCGAAGAACTATTCAAAAAAATAATATTGGTGAGTAAAAATAAATCTTAAAAAATCTTGACCCCCTAAAAAGTAAAAAGTACTATTTCTGTATTTTTTTAGTTGCACCATTTGTTTTTTCACATGTACCAAGACGCTTCTTTGAATATTAATACCTCTTATTGGGTGTAAGTAAAAATTTTTAAAATTTGATATTTGAAATCCTTGCATTGAGATGAATCTAACCAGACCCCACTTAACTATGTTTTTATTATATAATGATGCGAGATATCTTAACAAACTTTTTTCATATATAGTGCTAAAAAGCAAATGGTGCAACTGAAAAATACGGAGGTAGTATGAGTTAAGGGTATTTATGCTACTGTTAAAATTAAAACAGAAAAATTCAAAGTGGAGAAAGATAGTAAAAAGGAAAAGAAAAAGCTAGGAAAAGAAAAGAGAAAGAAAGTCTCCAAATAACAACGAAAAGGAAGCACTTAAAAAGGGGAAGGAAAAATGAGTTAAAAAGGGTGAGAAAGAGAAAAGGAAAAGAAAATGAAAAACAAAAAAAAAAAAAACCCCCCAAAAATCTTAAGTGGACCCGGTGCATACTAATTTAGTATGCACCGGGTTGGTAATTGATATTAACTTGATATAGTGAGTTTTATAGAGATATAGTGGATTTTATTAACAGAAAACATAGTGAAATTATATGCAATAAAGTGTATGATTTGATTTTAATGTTTTAACATGCAAAAAGATGTAAGTTGTGTACTATATATCATGACTAGGGGTGATAATAAGCTCAGCCTGTTCGCGAACAGTTCGGGCTTGGCTCAGTCAAAGCTCGGGTCGTGGCTCGGCTCGGATTCGGGCTCGGCTCGAGAACTTAACGAGACAAGCCGAGCTAGGCCAAACTCGGATCGAAAAGCTCGTGAATAGGCTCGAAAAGTTATTATATGCTAAAACACTTTGAAAGGCTATTATACGTATGCTTTTACACAATTATTTACATTGAACAATTCATATTTTTTACTTTTTGTATATTTTTAGATCGAGTTTGTCGATTTTTTATGTACATTTGTACGTAATTCATTTGGTTAGCATATAAAAATGAAATAAAATATTTTCATTCGTAGTACTTTTTGAATTTAGTCTATAATTCTACAAGATTTGTCAACAATTTTTTGAATGTCAAATACGAATTTTCTGTTCTGTTTAATGTTGTTTGGTTTTTTCTTAAAATTTATCTCAAATCGAGATCGAGCTTAAGCTCAAGATGAGTCGAGGTCGATCCTTGAGAGAAACTCATTATTTCGAGCCGAGCTTTACTTATCGAGCTCGTCGAGCTCACCAGTCGAGCCGAGCCGAACAAAACGATAAACGAGCCGACCCGAGCCCTGTACAGTTTGGCTCGACTCGTGCGATAAGCACCCGTAATCATGACACGTGCTTTAACATATACAAAGATGTAGTGTCTACATGATATAGTGAGTGTTTGAATGATATAGTAGATTGTTCATAAATGATGTAGTTTCTATATGATATAGTATGTTTTTTAATGATATAGTAAGTTTATTCATAATATAGTGGGTTTTTGAATGATATAGTGGATTGTTAAGAAAAATATAGTTTTTGAATAATATAGTGAGCATCTGCATGGTATAGTGGGTTTCTGAATGATATAGTGGATTGTTTAGAAATGATACGTGCTTTTGGCCTAGTGCACACTAATATTAACGTGAACCTGGTCCACGCAAGTCAGATTGAACCCCCAATACATCAATTCAAACCCCTTACCCCTAATTCATCTTTTTTTCTAGCTGTGGGAATTCATTCCCTGATTCACACTTTGCCGCACCACATGAGCGCCATCATCTTTACCACCAAGGTCCATCATCATCGATGCCATCATCATCATCCATCTTAGCCATCTAATTTTTCAGTTATTGTGTTCTTTGTAAATCCAATTTCTTCTGTTGTTCAATTTTAGCCATGGACGATTTTGCTACAACAAATCACAGCACTTGATATATTTAATGACTTTGTAGCACAACTTTTTTCTGGTGCCCCCTCCGAGGTCACTCATAACCCGCTCAAAACATTCTGGAACTACCCTGTATTGAGCGAATTGGAACGAAGCGCCCACTCCGTTTGTGGTTGGATAGATATGCACGTCGAGTAGAGGTGGAGTTGGTGGTGCTGCAAGTTACGGTGATGGTCGTGTTGCGGTGGAGTGATGGTCGTGTTGTGGTGGAGTGAGGGTCAGCATTAGAGCGCTGGTGTTGTGGTTAAGGGGTGTGGTTGCTTGTGTGGTGTAGAATAAAAGAAGTGTGTGGTGTAGGATAAGCCTTGTATGATAATTCTAAATCTCACACGATATCTCCATCATGCTCACCTACAAGTAACACCAAAACATCAGGGGAGACACTAGAGATATAAAAATAATAAAATATAATCCAAAAACTAGTAGAAATAACAACTTACTCTAATTAAGCCATAAAGTAGTAAAAGAAGGATAATAAAGAATAAAAATACAAAAAATAAACTAAAATAATTCCAATAAAGCACGAATTACTACCCTATGAGTGACAAAAATGTCACTCATCGTGACACAATGGACAATTGTCGATAGAATAATGCTTCGTCTATTAAGGATTTGACGTACTACAATGCTTCTATGACATAGTTGTCGTAGAGAGATGGAAAGTTTGGGGGGGGGGGACATCCAAACGTATTAACGTATATACTATATAGATATAATGGTCCTTTCGTTGGTCATAGAAGTTTTTTTGAAAATTAAAATTAATTCATTAATTTAGAGTAATATGACGTCTACAATAACATTCAAAATTAAAAAATACATATCAAAATGGAATATAAAAAATTCTAATATGAAAAAACCACGATTGTTGAGGATATATAACACTTTTGAAAATGCTCGACTTTCACATTGTTGTATGATGTCCCCTTCTACAAGGGGGTCTGTCGATCTTTTATAGTTTTGAAGTAGAACTAGATTTAATTCAAGTGATTGTAAACGAAGTACTGGCATCTGTTTCAACCATGCACAAATTTCGATAAACAAATCGACCACTGGAATTACACAAAAAATGAAAAATAAAGTGCCCCAACTCTCACATAGAGAGGGATAAAACCTAATATATGGGTACGTAGATATAACCCAATATATGGATGGAAAAATTCTCCATAGAGAGATAGTGAAGTTTATTAGAAACAATAACATAAAAACGAGAAACAAAAGGAAAAATAGACTTACCACCGCCAAAAGGGTGGGGGTATCCCCGAGGATGAAAATTAGGGTGTTGTGAAAGAGGAGAGAGAAAAGAGAAAAAATTAGGGTGATTTGCTAGATATTAATTTGTGATTTTGACTCTACCTAATGCAATTTTATGATGAGTACGTAGGAATATGATGTTTGTTCAATGGCTATAACAAAATTACAGCCACTATTATGGTCGTGCAAAGATCGAGGTGAGACCAGAATTTGAACTGGACCGCACCGGACTGGAATGAAGATTTTGGTCTGGTACTCGTTCCACAGAAAACACGATTCTGGATTTACGGTAAGCACTGGCGGATCGAAATTTCTATTTCTTTTAGTAAAAAAAAAAAAAAAATAGAAGTTTAAAGGTTAGAAAATTAGAATGTTAAAAACCTACTCTTTATTAACTTTAAGATATTGTTAGAATTATTAATTTTAATGTATCTAATTTATATATATATTTAAATTTACACGAAAAAGTTTTTTTTTTTTTTAATGTAGATTCCGGTTCAACAGGCTCAAAATCGGACTAGACCAGAACCCGGTCTATCTAAAGAAATTCATATTCCGGTCCTTTGGTCCAGTCTTGGACCCGTGCATTCCCCTAGCCATTATAACTATTGAAATCTTGGCCATATATATTTATAGACAATCTTGCCCATTGATATAGTTGAACCTCAACAACATAGATAAATGAAGAAAATGCTAGCTTGAATCAAAACAAATTAAAGTGTCATTTTCTTCTTCTTAGAGTGTTATTCCTTTCTTTCTCTAGATTATTTGTTATCATTATTAACAAAGATTTGTGGAATATAAAAAGTTACTAATGTATAAATTTTAATCGTAGTTTAATTATTATGTTAACTTAATAAATAGAGTGGATCTTGGATTTTATAAGAAATATTTTAAAGTATACAAGTTATGATAGCTACAATTTTATTCTAGCCATTGTAGTTATGTGGGCGGATTTTTCACATATTATGTTTTATGGTTGGTGATTATTTACCTGACCGATAGGTGATTGTAGTTTTCTTTTATAGTTAGAGGTATATTTGTCAAAAAAAGTACGTAGACACCAAATTCCTTAAGAGTTCTCATATATAATAGAAATATGGAAAGGGTTAACTTTGGTATTGCCTCTGGCATTTGTCTATCTTCCGGATGCTTTTCTGGGTGACTTTTACATCCTACACAGTTGTGAGTTACTATCTCCTTGAAAATTATAATTTAACGCTTAGGGAATAAAAAATATTTAAAATTAGTCATTGTTGGAACATTCAATTATATATTTAATGTTAATGATAGAATAGGACATTATGTGGATTTTTATCGTAAATAGATATCTTATCTTGTTGGTTTCCTAATATAACTTGGACTATCTTTACTTTGTAACCGTAAATATTGATGAATGGTGTTCACTCTAATCCAATGAATTCAACCAAATATAGCAGTTAACATGAGATGGTACATAAATTATTACGTTCATATAAGATAATTAATATAAGTCATAATTAGCTGAAATTAGTAAGTTTGTATAAGATATAGTTGATTTAATATAGTCAAGCTTGAACATGCGTAAAGTTTGGACAGAAGGCAAAGTTTGTGATAATATTATAATTAGATATTATCAATATTTATCATAGTATAATAATAAACCTAATCTAGTTAGAATTAGGAAAAGCATATCCGAAACCAATTAGATCTTGTATCTTCAGGCAACTTCTTTCTTTTCAGGTATATATATGATCATTTACACCCTCCCTCAAACAAAAGATACATATCATTTACATACAGACATCTATTTCTTGTGTGTGATTCGTCAAATTTGTTAAAGAAACAGCACTTCGCCAACGACTCGATCAGTTTTGCTTTTCCTGACTCAACCATGGAGAAGTACAAGCCAATTAAGAAAGTTGGTGAGGGAACCTTCGGAAGTGTTTGGAGTGCTATAAATACACAGACAGGAGAAGTTGTTGCGATAAAGAAGATGAAGAAAAAATATCATTCTTGGGAAGAATGCATAAATTTGAGAGAAGTGAAGTCACTAATAAAGATGAGTAGGCATCCTAATATTGTGAAGCTAAGAGAAGTTATTAGAGAACATGATATCCTGTATTTCGTGTTCGAATATATGGAGTGTAATTTGTATCAACTTATCCAAAAAAGAGGAAGAAGGCTGTTTTCAGAGGATGAAGTCAGAAATTGGTGCTTTCAAGTATTCCGAGCTCTTGCCTACATGCACCAGCGTGGGTATTTTCATCGCGATCTTAAACCCGCAAATCTTCTAGTCTCAAACAATGTTATCAAGCTAGCCGATTTCGGATCTGCAAGAGAAATTAATTCTGGGCCACCTTATACAGAATATGTCACCACACGCTGGTACAGGGCTCCTGAAGTTATGCTAAAGTCCCCTACTTATACTTCTGCTGTCGATATGTGGGCAATGGGTGCGATAATGGCTGAACTGTTCACTCTTCGGCCTCTCTTTCCTGGACTAAATGGAGCAGACGAGATGTATAAGATATGCAGCGTGATCGGAACGCCGACAGAGAACTCTTGGCCCCATGGTCTAAGGCTTGCTAGGGCCACGAACTACCAGTTTCCATACCTTCCTGGCGTGCATCTGTCAATTATCATGCCCTCAGTAAGTGATGATGCAACTAGCCTTATTAGGACACTTTGTTCTTGGGACCCTTACAAGAGGCCAACAGCAGCACAAGTCCTTCAGCATCCATTCTTTCATAAATGTTACTATGTCATCCCACCATCTCCACGGACTACAGCTGCTGCCTACTGTCAACATAACACGAACACGAACACGAACACGAACACCCCTGTCTTTGGGATCCAGGCCGGGATATGCTGATCAAAAATCTTTCTGAGGAAGAGTTATTGGGAGAAAGAAGAAGAGCTTGGATTAGGAGCAAGACGAAGCTAGAATGTTTGTAAAGACTATTTTTATTTCTTTTTCTTTAAAAGTTGCTCAAAAGCTGCTCATACTTGCTCATATTAATTAGAGATTGCATTATTGTAACACTTAAATTCATCAATAGATCAAGGATTACTTGAAATTTTTTGAATTTGTTTGTCAAATAAGGATTACCTATGAACTTGAAAGAAAATATCGGACAACATAGGAAAGAGAGTAAATGAGAAAAAAAAATTACGAGCATTGAATGGAGTTATAATTTACTTAGACACTCAAAAGATTATCTAATTTGTCTTTAGTTTTTTAATTTACAAAACAATCAAGTAAATATGTTAAATACATTATATAATCGGTTAAATCAAATTATGACATCATATTTGAGCCAAACAACCCGAATTTGGCATAAGGTAATAAAAAAAGAATAAAAGCGTCATATTAAAGAAAAAAATCTTGAAATGGCTATAATTTACAAACTGGCATAAATAGAAGGTAGTAATTAACAAAAAAATTCTAATCAAGTTTGCTTGGTGAAGGTGGTGGGGAACTCACCTTGTGACTTTAAAACCACAAACCCCACTACCTACTTGGCTACTTGTGCTTGGGAGTAGGGATTTCCTTATATCCCCCTCATTTGTACTGTTCCAGTATGATCCTTCTTCTTATCATGAGGTTCCCTAGTGGGGCCCCAAAGTCTTAGTATAGTTCCTAGCAAAGTTATTAAAATCGCAATTCAAATCTTATGATTTTACGATTCAAATATGGTAGATTATTCAATTCGCGATTCTAGACGATTATATACATTTCGTTGACTAGCGAAAACCTCGCAAATTAAAATTATGCTAACAAAGCAAATAATAGATATATATTGTTAGTTATTGTCAATATAGTGGGTAAACAACTATTTTTTCCAGTGGGTAAACAACTATTTTTTTCGAATGTTTAGGTTTTTTAATTTATAATTTTAGCACATTCAATAAAGATTGAGCGCAATATCTTGATTATACGTGTTTGTAGAATCTTACGATTCTACGATTTGATTTTATGATTCGATTCTAAAGGTCGTTTCCAATTCAAACTAGAATCACGATTTTAACAAGGTTCGTAGTATATAAATTTAAACATTAAAAATAGGCAAAATTGACCTCAACACCCTAAACTATAGGGCGGGTGCACCAAATAGCCCCAACTACAACTTATAGCCATAACACCCCAAAGTACGAACCTGGGTGCAGTAAGTACCATAAATGAGGTCGGTGATCGGAATTCTCACCAGCTATTAGTCAAGTGCTTGATATTAGGCAGCCATAGAAGCGTTTTCCTTGGTTGTGGTTGAATGTCCAAGTAGTTTGGACTATTGCAGGCAATCGATGTTGACAGTAAACCCTACCATTACCTAAACTGGTATTTGAATTCTTCTTGAAACTTGAAGATGAAGCTGAGCTCATTGTTGTTATACATATTTCATTCTTTCAAAATTTAGGGTTCATTTGGGAAGAAAGAGGGAATTAGGGGAAGTAAGATAGCATTTGGAGAAGAAAGTCTTTTTGTTTAGTTGAGGAAGGAGAAAATGAAGCCACGCGCCTTTTTTTGTTTAGGTGAAAAAATTAGGGTTAAAAAGGAAGAAAACAAGAAAGGGGAGAAAATCCGGTGAAAATTCTAGGCACCGACCTCATTTATGGTACGGACTGCACCCAGGTCCGTACTTTGGGGTGTTCTGGCTATAAGCCGTAGTTGGGGCTGTTTGGTGCACCCACGATATAGTTCAGGGTGTTGAGGCCAATTTTGCCTTAAAAATCATATTATGGGTTCTCATTGTATCTTTATTGTTTCATTCTATTTTTTCAAATATTGAATGAATAAGAAGCATTAAAAAGTCCTTGAATTTTGTATTGATTTTCTCTGAAATAAAAAAAATTTATTGCATTGCATGAAAAGATCTAAAAAGATACAATTTTCATAAATAAAAATAAAAAATGAAAATTATAAATTTTCAAGAATGGTAAATTGGTCAGAAAATATGATAAAAAATGACCATCATTTTGACACTCAAAAGGGACAAAGGGAGCAACAAACACTAATGAAAAAAGTATAATATCAACAGTCAAAATTCAGTTTCAGTTACCTTTTGTTCATCTCAAAACTGAGGTTCTTCCATTTTTGAATAATTAATTTTTAATTATCATATTCAATTTTAAAATTATTTTTTCATAAGACATTAGTTAAAATAAAAAATAGATAACCAGAGAGGGGAAATTGTGCATAAAAAATATTTTCAAAGTATATTAATTATTGAGAGTTCATCAATTTAAGTTACTTTACAGATATATGCTCTGTAATAGAAGGAAAAAAAGGGATTAAAAAGTGAAATATGCCCAAAAAAACCAACAATTAAACTTGATCTTGTTAACTTTTTATCCAGATTGAATCCATGCAATATTAAAAGGATTAACTCATGTTAAAATATTTTTTGCGTAATGAAAAATTTCTTAGGGTTTAAAGATTGTAATGTTGACAGTATGTTACCTAAAGGCGTGATGGGGACCCAAGCTTCTGTAAGGGGCAGGTTCCAGAGAGAAGAAATGGTAGGATACTAAAGGAAGAGGTGATCTATGGTTTCTGGTGTGTTATGACATGACATATGGAATATTAGGTCGTGACTAATCTCCTAAAGTCAAACTAGCTAACTAACAATTAAACTAACTAATGTGGTAAGAAAGGGTTATTCTTCCACAAGTACTAAGGAACATCAAAATGTGTTAACTAAACAATTAGCTAGGCTGAAAAAAGAGTCGGAAGGTGTCAACTACCAACTAAAGACTATTAAACTAAACTAACTACCGAAGATCACATAAGATTGGAGAAAGGGATCCAACACCAACCAATCATGATTTAGGCAAGTAGAAGGGTGAAACGTGGAGGAAAGAAATCCAAGAAACTAATTGAGGTTATTGACTCTTAATTAGCTCTAAGCCCTCTCTCAAGGGTGCATAAAACTACCTAGATCACATAATTAAGTCACTATCATGGTCCCAAACATGCAACCAAGGAATAATTCCAATGTCAATCTGCAAAACCCTCACTTAAATCTCACTCTCATGAGTAATTAAGCAAGATAATAGCATAAATGTCAACCTTAATCTCCTATCTCAACTTGATTATTAAGGTATCAATAAAACAAACATCAAAGAGGTCAACTAGAATGCAAGCAAATAGTAATCAGGCCATTAATCAATTAAGAAGCCTAATTAATTCCCTAAATATTTCATATTCAAACACCCAAATCAATCATGGTTGAGTTTTCACCCAAATCCTAAACCAATAAACTACTCCATAAACACAAAAATGAGAACTTTAGAAAAATTAACAACTAATAACATGATTCTAAACATTAATCTATCATTAAATTAAACAAAATAAACCAAAGATAATTAAACTAATCATGAATAACTAATCTAATGCAAACAATTAAAATAAAGCAATAAAGAGGAAATAGAGTAAGAAATGATCATTGATTAATGTTATTAATTTTTGAAATTTTCAATACAAGTTGTCACCTTGAATCTTACAATCTTCACCTTCTATTTGAGTTTCATCCCTTTTTCTCTCTTAACTAACCTATGGATGCTAATCCGCCTCAAAACCCTAAGAACTATTCTAAAAAATAAAAATGGTAAGTAAAAATAAATCTTAAAAAATCTTGACCCCCTAAAAAGTAAAAATTACTAGTCCTGTATTTTTTTTAGTTGCACCATTTGCTTTTTCACATGTACCGAGATGCTTCTTTGAATATTAATATCTCTTATTGGGTTTAAGTAAAAATTATAAAATTTTGATATTTGAAATCCTTTTTTTTTTTGCTAAGTAAGTAAATTTCATTCATGGAACTTCAATTACAACCTAAATTAGCCTAAAGGAAGGCAACCCAACTAGGTTGGACCCTCTTTTAACTTTTAGGCTAAACAAACAAGCCAACTGATCTAAAATAAAATGCTAATACACCCAAGTATCTCATCCACTAAGATTAGTGAACCACACATAATCTTTCCTAGCTATTTTTGTAGGGATTACAGCAAGGACCGTAGCTCTTACAATGCTTCTAATCTCTTTACAGACATAGTTGATGTTGGGAGCACTGTAATCCCAGTACACTTTGTTCCTAGCCTTCCATACACAGTAGACAATAGCAGCTATCCCTGCTAAAAAAAAATTCTTTGGAACCTGGATTTCCTACAGTTCTGCACCCAGTGAATTAACTGTTGTAGATCATCAGTTGCTGCTTGAATTCCCAACCAAATTTTAATACTAGTTTGGCAACTAGTATTAAAAGTACATTTAAAAAATAGATGCTGATGAGTTTCTCCTTCAGTATCACAAATCAAGCAATTAGCAATAGAACTTACTCCAATAGCAGCTAATTTAGCAGTGGTTTGGAGTCTTTGCTAAACTACTAACCATATATTAAATCTGTGTTTTGGAAGAATTAGTCTATTCCAAACAGCATTATCCCAATGCACTCTAATTTGCTCTCCAATCAATTTTTCATACACTAATTTCACTAAGTATTTGCTCATATGACAGAAATCATCTTGTGAAAATATTTGCTTCAATTGTTCCTTCACCATACATACCTTCTTCCAATACCAGCTAGCCCCTGATTGAGGCTGATAACCCCACCATTATGCTCCTCTCAAGTAAACTGAATGTATCCACTTCAGCCATACACTCTTGATTAGTGGAGATTCCCCACACATACTTACCAATACTTGCAATGTTCCAAAGCACAGTATCTCTGAAACCAAGGCCAACAGTGGTGAGCACAACTTATCCCAAGCTATGGAACTTGGTTTTTGACTGTAAGCTTTTCCACTCCAAAGAAAAGCTCTACAGATTTTATTAATATCATGTAAAACTTTCTTTGGGAGAATGAAAACTTGAGCCCAGTATAAATGCAAATTCATTAGAACTGTATTTATCAATAAAGCTCTTGCTGAATATGATAAGTTTCTACTGCTCCAAATTCTTATCTTCACTGTCATCTTCTCAACTAATGCCTCACATTGAGCATTTGATATCCTCTTGGCACAAATTAACACACCAAGATATCTGAAAGAAAGTTGTTGGTGAAAGAAAGCCGATGTGTCTGTAACTCTTTTTATATTAGCAGCACCCATGCCACAAGTGGAGAAAGCTGACTTTTGTATATTGGCTTGCAAACCAGATGTCACAGAAAATAACTTGAAAGCTCTAAGCAACAAGTATATAGAAGCATATTCTCCTTTACAGCATAATATCAAGTCATCAGCAAAGCACATGTGATTTAACTTCACTTCTTTACATCTAGCATGATACTTGAATTGCTCCAACTCACTCAATTTCATTAGAACCCTTGACAAATACCCCATACAGATCACAAATAGGAGGGGTGATAAAGGACCACCTTGCCTCAATCTACTTGAGGATTTAAAGAATCCATGCATTGTACCATTAATCATGAGGGAAAACATAGGTGTACTAACACATTGCATAACCAATCCAATGAACTGAATTGGAAATCCTAAATATGTAAGCATCTCATGTAAAAAATTCCCAATTCACAGTGTCATATGCTTTCTGTAAATCAATTTTAAGCATACAACTAGGCTTGACTTGCTTCCTTCCATATTGTTTCACCATGTCCTGGATGACCATAATGTTGTGATCAATATATCTCCCATGTACAAATCCACCTTGATTTTCCATAATAAGCTCAGGAAGAACTTGTCTTACCCTATTACATGAGACTTTAGTGACACATTTATACAAAGTATTACAACATGATATAGACCTAAATTCAGTCACATTTAAAGGACATTTTGTTTTAGAAATAAGTGTTATAACAGTTGTGTTTAATTCTTTAAGCATTTTGGCACTCTGTAACACATCTAATACAGCATTTATCACATCCTCATTAATAATGGTCCAAGCATCTTTATAGAAAAAAGATCCAAAACCATCAGTACCTGGGCCCTTGCTGCCAGGGATAGATAGCATTGCTTTTTTGACTTCCTCTACTGTGTAAGGAGCATTAAGAATACTCCTATGTGTATCAGTAACCAATGGCCCCTCATGAATGATTTGTTGAATCACTGGCTTCTTCCCTGCAACATTGTTGTCCAGTAGCTTCTTATAATAGCTTAGAAAAGCTTTTGCAACAGCTTCTGGACTATCATGGCAAGTACCGGCTTCATCATGAATGCTGTAAACCTGATTTTGCAATCTCCTTGCCTTGATACTCTGATGAAACAATTAAGTGTTCTCATCTTCACTCTGTATCCAAGCCATTTTGGATTTCTGTGAAAGAAACTCCAAATAAGCTTGATGTGTACAGTGGTATTCTTTCACTGCTATTAGTTCTTGTTCAACATATTGACAGTTATCAGGATGAGAATGCATTAATTCTTGTGCTGCGATCATGTTATGATATGCTCTCCCATCAGAATCTTGAATTTCAGAAAATCCAAGCTTATTGAGTTCCTTCAGTGCTGCTTTAACTGCTTTCAACTTCTGCAGCACTTTGTACATTTTTGTCCCCTGAATAGGTGTTTGCCATGCTGTTCTTACTGTGTCTTCAAACACTGGAGAAGATCTCCACATGGTAAAGTACTTAAATGGTCTTTTGCCATCCTTAACATTAGCATACACTGCTAATATTGCAGGGGAGTGGTCAAACTCCCGTTCTGGCAGAAATATAACCTTTGCTGAAGTATATGTATAAGATTGATTTGCCATGATTCTATCAATCTTGGAAAATACTCTACTATTCCCTGATTGCTTTTTATTCCATGTAAAATAATGTCCAGTGCTTTTCACATCTTGCATTCCACAATTCACCATACACTCTCTAATGTCCTTCATTTCACTTTCCCTCACAGCTGCACCAATCCTCTCATCTGTGTTCATAACACAGTTAAAATCACCACACATGATCCATGGTGTAGAGATTTTAAGTGCCATTAAATCCCTCCACAATATCTCTCTTTTTGTTCTTTCATTAAATGCATAAACGAAAGTACAAAAAAATCCTTGTTTACCACTGACAGGCTCCAAAAACCAATGCAAATGCTGACTTGAACCCCCTATTATATTCAGTTTGAAACTACTTGCTTTCCATGCCACCACTATCCTACCACCTTCATGAAAACTAGTCTTTGAAGTAAAACACCAGCCATTGAATACCCTTTGATATAGACTACCAAGGTTATGAGGTTTAACCTTAGTCTCTAAGAGACCAACAACGCCTACCAAAAGACTATGAATCACATCAATCTACTTTTAAATGGTGTTGAGGCCCCTTACATTCCAACAAAGCAATCTATCCATTGTTTATAGGAGGATCTCCCCCTCCTATAACTAATGGAACCTCTTTTCCTGCTGTAATTTTCCCCAATTGAATACCTTCCAATTGCAGCATTTGAAAAGTATTATGTGTATTGGTAGGTTTTGCTACACTTGATCTGACCCTTATAGGCTTCAATGCATGCTGAAAGCCATCTGGGTCTCCTTCATGAGTTACCTCTTTATTCAGATTCTGCTCTGGTTGAACAACAGGCTGAACAACAACTGGTGATGTAGAGACATTTGCAGTGTCATTGACAGGTTGTTGAACCTTCTTAGGCACCCAAATCTTCCTTTGCTTCACCCTGCAGTCCTGACTAGTGTGCCCCACAACCTTACAAAACTGACATTGTTGAGGTTTCCACTCAAAGTGCACTGGTACTTTGATTAGTTCCCCATATTCATTCCAAAATTGAGTGAATTCAGGGAAATCCTGGTCTAGTTTAACCTCAATTAAAATCCTAGCATATTCCAATTTATCCCTGTTCCTTGTTGCTTCATCTCGTTTAATAGGATCACCAATTTGAGATGCAATCTTATGTAATGACTTCTCTCCCCAGTATTTAAGATTCAGTTTCAATTGCACCCAAATTGGTACAGTTTTGAGAACTTCTTTCTCAAAATCCATTTCTGGCATCCAAGGTTTCATGATCAAGGGTTTCTTATCAAAAAAATAATGCGCAGTCAGAACAGTATCCCTTGAATCAATTGCTTGAAAACGCACCAGGAAAATTCCTTTTTTCACAACTACAACCTTATCAATTTTATACCCCTTCCAAATTCGACGCAAGAACCCTTCCATAACATGAGCAGGGGGATTTGCTCCAATCACATAACAGATTAAAGAAGATTGCCAAAAATCTACTTCTTCCTGTATATCATCCATTTCTATATGCACATGATCAATTTCTATTTTATCATCTAATTGATTCAAATTATCATTATTCAATGAATTCAATTGATTCTGATTCTCTAGTATTTTCATCATTTCCTATTAAATCATCCTCACAATCACCAAATTGCTGCAGTATAGGAATAGCTGAAATACCTGGTTGTATTGTTCCATTGCTTGCACTCTTATGAATGGATTGGAGCCATTCACTAAAAGTATGGCGAAGTTCAGATTGTTGTTGTAAATCCATAACTGAAGCTCTTGGAGTAAGAACATCACCAATTCCAAAATCCAACGCCTCGACGCCCATAATCTCATCTAATGACTTAGTATGCAAAGCTTGAGAGTCCGATGATGGACCTATAGCCTTTTCCTTCTGCTTTCCATGTTCACTTCCTTGAGTTCTTCCACCATTTTTCCTCGCCATGGCTACGGTGCACGTTAAGTTAACGTGCACCGAGAGAAAACTTGGAAGAAGAATTTCAATCCTTTGGCAATTTTATATATTTTTATTTTTATTTGATATCCTTGCATTGAGATGAATCTAACCAGACCCCACTTGACTATGTTTTTTATTATATAATAATGCGTGATATCTTAATAAAGTTTGTTCATAAATAGTGCTAAAAACCAAATGGTGCAACTAAAAAATACGGAGATAGTATGAGTTAAGGGAATTTATCCTACTCCTAAAATTTAAACAGAAAAATACAAAAAGGAAAAAGATAATAAAAAGGAAAAGAAAAGGCTAGGAAAAGAAAAGAGAAAGAAAGTCTCCAAAAACAACGAAAAGGAAGCAGTTAAAAGGGAGAAGGAAAAATGAGTTAAAAAGGGTGAGAAAAAGAAAAGGAAAAGAAAATGAAAAAAAAAAAAAACAAAACCCCACAAAAATCTTAAATGGACCTGGTGCAAACTAATTTAGTATGCACCGATTGGTAATTGATATTAACTTCATATAGTGAGTTTTATAGAGATATAGTGGATTTTATTAACGGAAAACATATAGTGAAATTATATGCAATACATTGTATGATTTAATTTTAATTTTTTAACATACAAAAAGATGTAGGTTGTGTACTATATATCATGACTAGGGGTGATAATAAGCTCGGCCTATTCGCGAACAGTTCGGGCTTGGCTCAATCAAAGCTCGGCTCGGATCCGGGCTTGGCTCGAGATCTTAACGAGAGAAGCCGAGCTAGGCCAAGCTCGGCTCGAAAAGCTCGTGATAGGCTCGAAAAGTTATTATATGCGAAAACACTTTGAAAGGCTATTATACGTATCCTTTTACACAATTATTTACATTGAACAATTCATGTTTTTTACTTTTCGTATATTTTTAGATCGAGTTTGTCGATTTTTTATGTATATTTGTACGTAATTCATTTGGTTAGCATATAAAAGTGAAATAAAATATGTTCATTCGTAGTACTTTTTGAATTTAGTCTATAATTCTACAAGATCTGTTAACAACTTTTTTGAATGTCAAATATGAATTTTCTGTTTTGTTTAATGTTGTTTGGTTTATTCTTAATTTAGCTCAAATCGAGATCGAGCTCAAGACGAGTCGAGCTCGAGTCTTGAGACAACAAACTCAATAGTTTTTGTCGAGCTTTACTTATCGAGCTCGTCGAGCTCACCAACCGAGCTGAGCCGAACTAAACGATAAAAGAGCCGAGCCCTATACAGTTTGGCTCGGCTCGTGCTATAAGCACCCCTTATCATGACACGTGCCTTAACATATACAAAGATGTAGTGTCTGCATGATATAGTGAGTGTCTGAATGATATAGTGGATTATTCATAAATGATGTAGTTTCTACATGATATAGTATTTTTTTTAATGATATAGTAAGTTTATTCATAATATAGTGGGTTTTTGAATGATATAGTGGATTGTTCAGAAAAATGTAGTTTTTGAAGAATATAGTGAGCATTTGCATGGTATAGTGGGTTTCTGAATGATATAGTGGATTGTTCAGAAATGATACGTGCTTTTGGCCTGGTGCACACTAATATTAACGTGAACCTGGTCCACGCAAGTCAGATTGAACCCCCGATACATCAAACCCCTTACCCCTAATTCGTCTTTTTCGGTAGCTGTGGGAATTCATTCCCTTATTCACACTTTGCCGCACCACATGAGCGCCATCATCATCATCATCAACGTCCATCATCATCGATGCCATCACCATCATCCATCTTAGCCATCTGATTTTTTCAGTTATTGTGTTCTTTGTGAATCCAATCTCTTTTGTTGTTCAATTTTAGCCATGGACAAGTTTGCTACAACAAATCACAGCACTTGATATATTTAATGACTTTGTAGCACAACTTTTTTCTGGTGCCCCCTCCAAGGTCACTCATAACCCGCTCAAAACATTCTAGAACTACCCTGTATTGAGCGAATTGGAAGAAGCTCCCACTCCGTTTGTGGTTGGATAGATATGCATGTCGAGTAGAGGTGGATTTAGTTGTGCTGCAGGTTACGGTGATGGTCGTGTTGCGGTGGAGTGATGGTCATGTTGTGGTGGAGTGAGGGTCAACATTAGAGCGCTGGTGTTGTGGTTAAGGGGTGTGGTTGCTTGTGTGGTGTAGAAATCTGCGAGGAAGAAAAGAAAAAAGCTTCAAATATGAGCAAGACGAACTTAGGATGTTTTTAAAGACTGTTATTTTTCCTTTTTTTCTTTGGAAGTTACTCAGATGTTTTTACAGACTCTTTTTTTCCTTTTTCTTTTATAGTTACTCAAAAGCTGCTCACATTTGGTCCTATTAGAGATTGTATAATTATTCCAACACTTAAAATCATCAATTGATCAATAATTACTTGAAATTCTTTGATAATGATTGATTATTAATGAGGATTATCAATAAAATTTGAAAGGAAAGAGGAGAAATTAATAATGTGATAGAGGGGGGAGAAAATAATTATGTGTATATTACATATTAGTAAAAATTACAACAATTCTCTCTCTAAACATCGAAAGTTTCTCTCACATAAACTGTAAGTCTTTCTTTCTTCTTCTATTATCTTGCATGTTCACTGTTCCATGCAAAGCTTCTTCATACTATTTCTTGCACGTGTCAATGAAAGGGCAGGGAAAGCTAAAGAACTTTTTGTTTTGCCTAATTACTTGCTCTTCCGTCTGCTGGGAATTGCGCCCGAAATATAAGTTTGTCAGAATCTTTCCCTAGATCATGCCTTTGTTCTTCATGCATCCCTGCACCAATCAAATTTCTCTACACTTGGCATTTCCCTAAAAACTCTTGATCTTCCCAAAATCGCTAATCCTCGTTTATTGCGACGGTTACCTTCTTCAATCCCAATTCTCACCGGTCCCCTCTTAAATTCTCACAAATCCTTCATAAATTCTCGAAATCTTCCTTTAATTCTCTTAGTTAGTTTTCATTTATTGTGAGTCAAAATGACCCATAATAACTCTGAATATAGAAATTTTAGGATGGGTGCTCTAATTGACCCTCCTAGTAACCCTCCTTCTCCAAATGCATTTATCAATTGGAATTTATCTGTCTTGGGTAAGTTCTTTATTCCATACCCACCATCACCTACTGTTGTCCAAGGTTTAATAGCCACCCATTGGACTATATGAGGTTCTATTACGGTTCGACGTACAGATGTGAATTCCTATATTTTCACTTGTTCTCAAGGACAAGATGTTGATGTGTTGGCCAACAAGTATATTGCCATCATTGATGGTCGTATTATTACTTTTAAACGATGTCATTGGTCAATTGTACCACAAAGCATTGATTTCCAAGTATGCAAGGTTATGGGTTCGTGTTTCAGGACTCCTACTGGGCTATTAATCGAGTGCATGGGCCATGCAAGATCTAAGGCATGTAGGGTTCATTGAGGAAATGGCAGACGATTCAACAGATCTACCTACTGAGCCTGAATTTCAAGCAAAGATGATAGTGGACTTGTCAAAACCACTTATATATCCCAAGTTGTTTTCTTCCTTTATATGACTCTCAAGTTATTTAGGTCTATTTTAGATATGATGGTCGTATTATTACTTTATATGACTCTCAAAGAAATTCATATTCTGGTCCACCGGTCCAGTCTTGGACCCGTACACACCCCTCGCCATTATAATCATTGAAATCTTGGCCATATATATTTATAGACAATCTTGCCCATTGATATAATTGAACCTCAACAACATAGATAAATGAAGAAAATGCTAGTTTGAATCAAAACAAATTAAAGTGTCATTTTCTTCTTCTTAGAGTGTTATTCCTTTCTTTCTCTAGATTATTTATTATCATTATTAACAAAAATTTGTGGAATATAAAAAGTTACTAATGTATAAATTTTAATCGTAGTTTAATTATTATGTTGGCTTAATAAATAGCGTGGATCATGGATTTTAAAAGAAATGGTTTAAAGTATACAAGTGAGTTCACTCATGGTACACCCAGGGGTATTTTTGTAATAAATTAGAACTTCAGGTGCTCATTTGACAACAAGTTTGCTCATTTTGGTATTTTGCTCATTTTACTCATTTTGCTCATTTGCTCATTTGCTTATTTTGCTCATTTTGTAATAAAAGTGTTTGCTCATTTTCTTAAATGAGTAGAAGTATTTGCTCATTTGCTCATTTTGCTCATTTGTCCATTTGCTCATTTGCTCATTTGTTCATTTGCTCATTTGCTCATTTACTCATTTTTGCTCATTTTGCTCATTTGCTCATTTACTCATTTACTCATTTTGCTCATTTGGAGAAAATAGTCTTGGGTGTACCATGAGCATGGTACACCCAGGTGTACTATAAATATTCTCTATACAAATTATGATAGTTACAATTTTATTCTAGCCATTGTAGTTATGTGGGCGGATTTTTCACATATTATGTTTTATGGTTGGTGATTATTTACCTGACCGGTATTTGGAAGCTTGATTTCACACATATGCTGCTGCAATTATCAATATTAACCTTTATATGCAAGCTATGCGTGTAAAGTCGAAGGATGAGTGGTAGGTGATTGTAGTTTTCTTTTATAGTTAGAGGTATATTTGTCAAAAAAAAAATACGTAGATACCAAATTCCTCAAGAGTTCTCATATATAATAGAAATATGGAAAGGGTTAACTTTGGTATTGCCTCTTGCATTTGTCTATCTTGCGGACGCTTTTCTTCTTTTGCATCCTACACAGTTGTGAGTTAATATCTCCTCGAAAATTATAATTTAACGCTTAGAGAATAAAAAAAATTTAAATTAGTCATTGTTGGAACATTCAATTATATATTTAATGTTAATGAAAGAATCAATCGGACATTATGTGGATTTATATCGTAAATAGATATCTTATCTTGTTGGTTTCCTAATATATCTAGGACTATCTTTACTTTGTAAATGTAAATATTGATGAATGGTGTTCATTCTAATCCAATGAATTCAACCAAATCTAGCAGTTAACATGAGATGGTACATAAATTATTACGTTCATATAAGATAATTAATATAAGTCATAATTAGCTGAAATTAGTAAGTTTTTATAAGATATAGTTGATTTAATATAGTCAAGCTTGAACATGCGTGAAGTTTGGACAGAAGGCAAAGTTTGGGATAATATTATAATTAGATATTATCAATATTTATCATAGTATAATAATAAACCTAATCTAGTTAGAATTAGGAAAAGCATATCCGAAACCAATTAGATCTTGTATCTTCAGGCAACTTCTTTCTTTTCAGGTATATATATGATCATTTACACCCTCCCTCAAACAAAAGATACATATCATTTACATACAGACATCTATATCTTGTGTGTGATTCGTCAAATTTGTTAAAGAAATAGCACTTCGCCAACGACTCGATCAGTTTTGCTTTTCCTGACTCAACCATGGAGAAGTACAAGCCAATTAAGAAAGTTGGTGAGGGAACCTTCGGAAGTGTTTGGAGTGCTATAAATACACAGACGGGAGAAGTTGTTGCGATAAAGAAGATGAAGAAAAAATATCATTCTTGGGAAGAATGCATAAATTTGAGAGAAGTGAAGTCACTAATAAAGATGAGTAGGCATCCTAATATTGTGAAGCTAAGAGAAGTTATTAGAGAACATGATATCCTGTATTTCGTGTTCGAATATATGGAGTGTAATTTGTATCAACTTATCCAAAAAAGAGGAAGAAGGCTGCTTTCAGAGGATGAAGTCAGAAATTGGTGCTTTCAAGTATTCCAAGCTCTTGCCTACATGCACCAGCGTGGGTATTTTCATCGCGATCTTAAACCCGCAAATCTTCTAGTCTCAAACAATGTTATCAAGCTAGCCGATTTCGGATCTGCAAGAGAAATTAATTCTGGGCCACCTTATACAGAATATGTCACCACACGCTGGTATAGGGCTCCTGAAGTTATGCTAAAGTCCCCTACTTATACTTCTGCTGTCGATATGTGGGCAATGGGCGCGATAATGGCTGAACTGTTCACTCTTCGGCCTCTCTTTCCTGGACTAAATGGAGCAGACGAGATGTATAAGATATGCAGCGTGATCGGAACGCCGACAGAGAACTCTTGGCCCCATGGTCTAAGGCTTGCTAGGGCCATGAACTACCAGTTTCCATACCTTCCTGGCGTGCATCTGTCAATTATCATGCCCTCAGTAAGTGATGATGCAACTAGCCTTATTAGGTCACTTTGTTCTTGGGACCCTTACAAGAGGCCAACAGCAGCACAAGTCCTTCAGCATCCATTCTTTCATAAATGTTACTATGTCATCCCACCATCTCCACGGACTACAGCTGCTGCCTACTGTCAACATAACACGAACACGAACACGAACACGAACACCCCTGTCTTTGGGATCCAGGCCGGGATATGCTGATCAAAAATCTTTCTGAGGAAGAGTTATTGGGAGAAAGAAAAAGAGCTTGGATTAGGAGCAAGACGAAGCTAGAATGTTTGTAAAGACTATTTTTATTTCTTTTTCTTTAAAAGTTGCTCAAAAGCTGCTCATACTTGCTCATATTAATTAGAGATTGCATTATTGTAACACTTAAATTCATCAATAGATCAAGGATTACTTGAAATTTTTTGAATTTGTTTGTCAAATAAGGATTACCTATGAACTTGAAAGAAAAAATCGGACAACATAGGAAAGAGAGTAAATGAGAAACAAAAATTACGAGCATTGAATGGAGTTATAATTTTTTTAGACACTCAAAAGATTATCTAATTTGTCTTTAGTTTTTTAATTTACAAAACAATCAAGTAAATACGTTAAATACATTATATAATCGGTTAAATCAAATTATGACATCATATTTGGGCCAAACAACCCGAATTTGGCATAAGGTAATAAAAAAAGAATAAAAGCGTCATATTTAAAAAAAAAAATTCTTGAAATGGCTATAATTTAAAAACTGGCATAAATAGAAGGTAGTAATTAACAAAAAATTTCTAACCAAGTTTGCTTGGTGAAGGTGGTGGGACTCACCTTGTGACTTTAAAACCACAAACCCCACTACCTACTTGGCAAGGAGTAGGGATTTCCTTTATATCCCCCTCATTTGTACTGTTCCAGTATGATCCTTCTTCTTATCATGAGGTTCCCTAGTGGGGCCCCAAAGTCTTAGTATAGTTCCTAGCAAAGTTATTAAAATCGCGATTCAAATCTTACGATTTTACGATTCAAATATGGTAGATTATTCAATTCGCGATTCTAGACGATTATATACATTTCGTTAACTAGCGAAAACCTCGCAAATTAAAATTATGCTAACAAAGCAAATAATAGATATATATTGTTAGTTATTGTCAATATAGTGGGTAAACAACTATTTTTTCCAGTGGGTAAACAGCTATTTTTTCGAATGTTTAGGTTTTTTAATTTATAATTTTAGCACATTCAATAAAGATTGAGTGCAATATCTTGATTATACGTGTTTGTAGAATCTTACGATTCTACGATTTGATTTTATGATTCGATTCTAAAGGTCGTTTCCAATTCAAACTAGAATCACGATTTTAACAAGGTTCGTAGTATATAAATTTAACGGTTTTTTCACCATATACCCCTGACAAATTTTTTTTTGCACCATATACCCTTTCAACTTTTGAAATGCACCATATACCCTCGACGTTTCAAAAAATACACCGACATGCCCTTATGACTAACGGCGTTAGAGTTCCGTTAGTCATTAGGCCCTAATCATACCCTAACCCTAATTAAGTACCCTAAACCTAACCCCTATAACCCTAACCCTAACCACCAACCCACCACCCCTCCCTCACCCCCCCTTCCCCCGCAGCCCCCTAGCCGCCACCACCCCCGAAGCCCTCCCTCCTCCCCCTCCCCGCAGCCCCCCTCCCTCCCCACCGCCCGCAACACCCCGAAACTGTCGCACCACCCTCGAACCCACCATCACCCTGAAAATCGAACCCACAAATCGCAGCCCCATCCCTTCCCCCCGCAAACCGTCGCTCATCCCCCTCCCCTCCCTCCCCTCCCCCTATGAGTCGCGTACCCCTAAAAACCCCTTGAAACCTTGCTTGGTTCGATTTTTCGAACGAATTTTTCGAATTTTAGGCGTTTTTGAAATTTTTTTATTTCATGGGAAGGGGGAGGCGGGTTCATGGGCGGTAGTGGGGGAAGGGGGATGCGGGTGTCAGCGCGGCGGCATGGGAAGGGGAGGGGGAGGAGGGCTGCCGAGTGGTGGGGTTACGAGGGAGGGGTCACGGGGGGTTGGGGGGAGGGGAGGGTCTGCAGTGGTGGGGTTACGAGGGAGGGGTCTGCGGGGGGGTTGGGGAAGGGGAGGAGGATTGCAGGTGGTGGGGTTACGAGGGAGGGGTCCGCGGGGTTGGGGAAGAGGGGGGCCTGCCGGTTGCGGGTGGTGGGGTTACGAGGGAGGGGTCTGCGGGGGTTGGGAAGAGGGGGGCTCCGGTTGCAGGTGGTGGGGTTACGAGGGAGGGGTCGCGGGGGTTGGGGAAGAGGGGGGCTGCCAGGTTGCGAAGTGGTGGGGTTACGAGGGAGGGGTCCGCAGGGGTTGGGGAAGAAGAGGGGGCGCCGGGGGTGTTGGGGGGATGGGGCCTAGGGTGGGGTGGGGGAAGGGTGGTGGTGGGTGAGTGGTGTGGTGGGGTGGGGTGAGGTGGGGTTGGGGGAGGGGTGGTGGGGTGGGTGGCTAGGGTTAGGGTTAGGGTTAGGATATTAAATTAGGACTTAGGGTTAGAGTTAGGTTTAGTTTATGTTAGTTAATTAGGGTTAGAGGGGTGATTAGGGCCTAATGACTAACAGAACTCTATCGCCGTTAGTCATGAGGGCATGTCGGTGTATTTTTTGAAACGTCGAGGGTATATGGTGCATTTCAAAAGTTGAAAGGGTATATGGTGCAAAAA
Organism: Beta lomatogona; assembly: GCA_947646795.1. Taxonomy (NCBI): domain Eukaryota; kingdom Viridiplantae; phylum Streptophyta; class Magnoliopsida; order Caryophyllales; family Amaranthaceae; genus Beta; species Beta lomatogona. Next base: position 193,789 of record CANSNZ010000729.1, read on the forward strand.
AAAATTTGTCAGGGGTATATGGTGAAAAAACCGTAAATTTAAACATTAAAAATAGGCAAAATTGACCTCAACACCCTAAACTTAGCGCGGGTGCACCAAATAGCCCCAACTACAACTTATAGCCATAACACCCCAAAGTACGAACCTGGGTGCAGTAAGTACCATAAATGAGGTCGGTGATCGGAATTCTCACCAGCTATTAGTCAAGTGCTTGATATTAGGCAGCCATAGAAGCGTTTTCCTTGGTTGTGGGCGAATATCCAAGTAGTTTGGACTATTGCAGGCAATCGATGTTGACAGTAAACCCTACCATTACCTAAACTGGTATTTGAATTATTCTTGAAACTTGAAGATGAAGCTGAGCTCATTGTTGTTATGCATATTTCACTCTTTCAGAATTTAGGGTTCATTTGGGAAGAAAGAGGGAATTAGGGGAAGTAAGATAGCATTTGGGGAAGAAAGTCTTTTTGTTTAGTTGAGGAAGGAGAAAATGAAGCCACGCGCCTTTTTTTGTTTAGGTGAAAAAATTAGGGTTAAAAAGGAAGAAAACAAGAAAGGGGAGAAAATCCGGTGAAAATTCTAGGCACCGACCTCATTTATGGTACGGATTGCACCCAGGTCCGTACTTTGGGGTGTTCTGGCTATAAGCCGTAGTTGGGGCTGTTTGGTGCACCCACGATATAGTTCAGGGTGTTGAGGCCAATTTTGCCTTAAAAATCATATTATGGGTTCTCATTGTATCTTTATTGTTTCATTCTATTTTTTCAAATATTGAATGAATAAGAAGCATTAAAAAGTCCTTGAATTTTGTATTGATTTTCTCTGAAATAAAAAAATGTATTGCATTGCGTGAAAAGATCTAAAAAGATACATTTTTCATAAATAAAAATAAAAAATGAAAACTATAAATTTTCAAGAATGGTAAATTGGTCAGAAAATATGATAAAAAATGACCATCATTTTGACACTCAAAAGGGACAAAGGGAGCAACAAGCACTAATGAAAAAAGTATAATATCAACAGTCAAAATTCAGTTTCAGTTACCTTTTGTTCATCTCAAAACTGAGGTTCTTCCATTTTTGAATAATTAATTTTTAATTATCATATTCAATTTTAAAAAAATATATTGTAATACTACTAAAATTATTTTTTCATAAGACATTAGTTAAAATAAAAATTAGATACCCAGAAAGGGGAAATTGTGCATAAAAAATATTTTCAAAGTATATTAATTATTGAGAGTCCATCAATTTAAGTTACTTTACAGATATATGCTCTGTAATAAAAGGAAAAAAAGGGATTAAAAAGTGAAATATGCCCAAAAAAAACCAACAATTAAACTTGATCTTGTTAACTTTTTATCCAGAATGAATCCATGCAATATTAAAAGGATTAACTCATGTTAAAATATTTTTTGCGTAATGGAAAATTTCTTAGGGTTTAAAGATTGTAATGTTGACAGTATGTTACCTAAAGGCGTGATGGGGACCCAAGCTTCTGTAAGGGGCAGGTTCCAGAGAGAAGAAATGGTAGGATACTAAAGGAAGTATGGTTTTTGGTGTGTTATGACATGACATATGGAATATTAGGTCGTGACTAATCTCCTAAAGTCAAACTAACTAACTAACCACTAAACTAAGTAAAGTAGTAAGAAAGGGTCATTCTTCCACAAGTACTATGGAACATCAAAATGTGTTAACTAAACAATAAGCTAGGCCGAAAAAAGAGTCGGAAGGTGTCAACTACTAACTAAAGTCTATTAAACTAAACTAACTACCGAAGATCACATAAGATTGGAGAAAGGGATCCAACACCAACCAATCATGATTTAGGCAAGTAGAAGGGTGAAACGTGGAGGAAAGAAATCCAAGAACCTAATTGAGGTTATTGACTCTTAACTAGCTCTAAGCCCTCTCTCAAGGGTGCATAAAACTATCTAGATCACATAATCAAGTCACTCTCATGGTCTCAAACATGCAACCAAGGAATAATCGCAATGTCAATCCGCAAAACCCTCACTTAAATCTCACTCTCATGAGTAATTAAGCAAGATAATAGCATCAATGTCAACCTTAATCTCCTCTCTCAACTTGATTACTAAGGTATCAATAAAACAAACATCAAAGAGGTCAACTAGAATGCAAGCAAATAGTAATCATGCCATTAATCAATTAAGAAGCCTAATCAAACCCCTAATTATTTCATATTCAAACACCCAAATCAATCATGGTTGTGTTTTCACCCAAACCCTAAACCAATAAACTACTCCATAAACACAAAAATGAGAGCTTTAGAAAAATTAACAACTAATAACATGATACTAAACATTAATCTAACATTAAATTAAATAAAATAAACCACAGATAATTAAACTAATCATGAATAACTAATCTAATGAAAACAATTAAAATAAAGCAATAAAAGAGGAGATAGAGTAAGAAATGCTCATTGATTAATGTTATTAATTTTTTAAATTTCCAATACAAGTTGTCACCTTGAATCTTACAATCTTCACCTTCAATTTGAGTTTCATCCCTTTTTCTCTCTTAACTAACCTATGGATGCTAATCCGCCTCAAAACCCTAAGAACTATTCTAAAAAATAAAATTGGTGAGTAAAAATAAATCTTAAAAAATCTTAACCCCCTAAAAAGTAAAAATTACTACTTCTGTATTTTTTTTAGTTGCATCATTTGCTTTTTCACATGTACCGAGACGCTTGTTTGAATATTAATATCTCTTATTGGGTTTAAGTAAAAAATAATAAAATTTTGATATTTGAAATCCTTGCATTGAGATGAATCTAACCAGACCCCACTTGACTATGTTTTTTATTATATAATGATGCGAGATATCTTAATAATGTTTGTTCATAAATAGTGCTAAAAACCAAATGGTGCAACTAAAAAATACGGAGATAGTATGGGTTAAGGGTATTTATGCTACTCCTAAAATTCTGACAGAAAAATACAAAAAGGAAAAAGATAATAAAAAGAAAAAGAAAAGGCTAGGAAAAGAAGAGAGAAAGAAAGTCTCCAAAAACAACGAAAAGGAAGCAGTTAAAAGGGAGAAGGAAAAATGAGTAAAAAAGGGTGAGAAAAAGAAAAGGAAAAGAAAATGAAAAAAAAACCCCCAAAAATCTTAAATGGACCTGGTGCATACTAATTTAGTATGCACCGGTTGGTAATTGATATTAACTTCATATAGTGAGTTTTATAGAGATATAGTGGATTTTATTAACAGAAAACATATAGTGAAATTATATGCAATAAAATGTATGATTTAATTTTAATTTTATAACATGCAAAAAGATGTAGGTTGTGTACTATATATCATGACTAGGGGTGGTAATAAGCTCGGCCTGTTTGCGAACAGTTCGGGCTTGGCTCAGTCAAAGCTCGGCTCCAGACCTTAACTAGACAAGCCGAGCTAGGCCAAGCTCGGCTCGAAAACTCGTGAATAGGCTCGAAAAGTTATTAAATGCTAAAACACTTTGAAAGGCTATTATACGTATCCTTTTACACAATTATTTACATTGAACAATTCATGTTTTTTACTTTTTGTATATTTTTCGATCGAGTTTGTCGATTTTTTATGTATATTTGTACGTAATTCATTTGGTTAGCACATAAAAATGAAATAAAATATGTTCATTCGTAGTACTTTTTGAATTTAGTCTATAATTCTACAAGATCTGTCAACAATTTTTTTGAATGTCAAATATGAATTTTTTATTTTGTTTAATGTTGTTTGGTTTATTCTTAATTTAGCTCAAATCGAGATCGAGCTCGAGGCCTGTCGAGATCGAGCTCAAGACTAGTCGAGCTCGAGTCTTGAGAGAAACTCAATAGTTCGACCCGAGCTTTACTTATCGAGCTCGTCAAGCTCACCAGTTGAGTCGAGCCGAACTAAACGATAAAAGAGCCGAGCCCTGTACAGTTTGGCTCGGCTCGTTGGTGAGACGCGGTCGTAGCGCTACCAAAGATAAAAGTTTATTCTCCTTCTTTCCAATACAAATGAATGTAAGTGGCAAGTAGGGTCATATCCACATACTTGGGGACTAACTCGTGTTTATAATATATCAAATGGGGGTTTTGTGATTAAAGAATTGAATAACTAAATACGAAGAACGAAAGAACAATAAAGAAGTAATTTAATCAATAAGAGAAGAATCTTGAGTTCGGTTAATGGCCACTTCGATTCATACTATTGATCATTGGTTTCTCAAATGTGTAATCTTATTCTTAATTAATTAAAGATGGAAATCAAATTCCTTTCCCTCAAAAGTACCGTTAAACAATCACAATCTAAGATGATCATAAAACTTGAACTAAAGATTAATCTAATCTAATCAGAGATTAAATTCAAATCAATTGAACGTCAACGAACAAGGAAACCATGAGCCAATTAACAAATTGCTAGCACAACATATTCAAATTAGAAATTGTGATTTCCCTAGTGATTAATCAAGAATAATCAGATTCATTAATCAAACCCTAGATTGCTACTCATGAAATAAGAACAGATGATTCGGCATCAATTCTAAATCCTAGCAAAAGATAAATCGAACGTATAAACTAGTAGTACTCCTAGCAATACATACAATAATCATAGATCAAGAACAAGGAATCACAATTATAATTAAGATAAAGTCAACAAAGAGAAACCTCACAATAATAGACCGAAGCTTGATTAACCGTTCTCACGACTAGATTTAGGCTACGATCGACATAGCATCCATCAAAGAAATCTTCAAACTAATGATTCGAAACTCAAAAAGGGAAAAATAGGGATTAGGGGTCTTCCTCTCTATTCTCTCTAATTAGGTTCAGGATTACATAACCTCCCAAAACAATCTTTTTCTAATAAATAAAACCTACGGAAAAGCTGGAAACTGCCGAAGAAATGTAACCGCGTCGAAGTGCGGGAGTCGGGCAGCTATGGCGCGCGACTCGGGCCTTCGCTGCTGTCAAATGCTTGCCTACGCTCGATATACTGCCAAATTCCAACCTCCGCTCGAAGTGCGCGGGTCGTGCGATGCTGGTGCGCGAGTCGAGCATTCGCCACTGCTTAGGACTTAATCTTCAACCAACGCCCAAGGTGGGCAAACACCGCTGTAGAAATACTAAGAGATGAACTTTGACAACACCCATCGAACTCTAGACTTCAAAGGACTTTGTGAGTTAATCCACCTGTAAATGATCAAATTATATAGAACCACAACATGTCCTTAAATCTCCTCTAATGCATCAAAAACATCATAAATCCCTCTTCTCCACTAAGGTTTAGATGAGTCAAACTCTTCCTTTTAAGAATTAAACCTTAGTGAAATGGACTTGTCAACACTCTATAATTGCATATAACTTGGTCACATCAAATACCCCCACACTTGAACTTTACTCGGCCTCGAGTAAACTCAAAATAAAGGTCAATGAGGCACCCCTTCCAAGCCACTGCTCACCTTTCACTACTCCCCTTATCTCTCCATCCTGGTGTATGATAAAGGTTTGCTATTTCACCCGATTCGCTCAAAGCCAAGTCTAAGGGTAAGAGTCACCCCCACACTTGAGCTAAAAGCTCTCCTGAGATAATGGAAATAGCCTTCTCACACTATGCTCAACACCAAGATAATAAAAATGTATGACTTTAAACCCTGAAAGATCTCAAAGGCTTCAAAGTCATTCCAACCTACACAACATCATAACCATCCTCATATTATGAAATGACAAAAGCAAGTTCGAATCCTGACAAATCTCAAAGGACTCGAACTTGGACCAGCTAAACACAATCACAACGATCAAACTCCTTATTCCTCCAATGATGAGTGAACTCTAACCTACTCGCCTCTAACTCTGAACACCACGAAGAAAAACCTATCCGAGGCACTCCTTATATCACCAACCCTTCTTATGACACCAACTCCGGCAAATGATTTCAAATTTTCTCTCTTTTGTCTCTCATTTTGCCTAGGAGCCCTTTCGGGTTTTCATCCTAGCTTCACACATTTTTTTTCATTTATGAACTCACCATCTCACCCGCTCCAATTAGCCACTTTTTTGCATAGATTGCCCTTTCGGGTTTTCAACCTATCCGGGCCCCTATTTTTGCTTGAGTCTCCCGCCCTTGCGGGTTTTCAAAAAAAAAAAAGATATAAACATCAAATAAAACAATGAGAATTTCCTCCCCCCTACTTAATGAAGACATTGTCCTCAATGTGAGAGCAAGTACAAGAAAAACACAAGAAACGAAAAGGGGAACACTCAAAAAACGACTCTTACAAAAATTCTTACTTTCTCAACAATACCAATTAAAAACAATTCACACCCCAACAACATGAGAAAACACATTGACGACAAACACACACACCATTTCACAACCCGACTCCCTATCACACCCAAGGGAATGACTCATCCAAAATTAAATTCATTGGGAGAATATAATTTCGGAATTTGCACCTTATAGTAGAACCAAATCCAGTATGCAAATGCGCATCATTGCTCATAAGCATTGCTCATGCAACTCCTTCATCAATCTCGACCCTCCAATTTCACCAACGTCTCTCAAATGGACACCTCTCAAAGGTCTCTTGATGTATTTTGGCTTAAGTTGGATTATGATTGGCTAAGAGTGTTTTGAATTGTAGCTCGGGAAACAAGAAGGGTAATGGTGGGTGAAGGATAATTTGTTGTGATGGAGTATAAAAATGGTGAGGTTTAAGAGTAAGAAGGAAAAGAAAAGGGAAAAAAATGGAAAAGAAAAAGAATGAAGAAAATAAAAAGGGGCTCGGGTTGCCTGCCGAGTAGCGCTAAGTTTAAAGTCGTTAGCTCGACCTTATACCTCCCACAATCAGTCCGGGGATGGTTCAACTCCTTGTTCCAACACTTGTACCTGTAATTCTGATGAGACAACTTCCTGCACAGCTAGCGTTAGTGATAACGGTGTAAAACTATGCAGTAAATCATGTGGTCTCTCATGTTTTTGCAATCTCACTACCTCCAATGACTCATGTCCCTCACTGTTATCATATGTATCACACTCTATGGACTGAATAGTACCCACAAAGCATGAGGGATGTTCAGTCGCTAGGGAATTCCTAGACTCATGAATACCAAATGCTTCTATATGTCCCCCAAACTCCATAGTTAATGACCCAGCTCCAACATTAATTTTTGTACTAGATGTTTTCAAAAACGACCTCCCTAAAAGAATAGGAGAAACATGACATTCAGACTCCATGTCCAGTACATAAAAGTCAGTAGGGAACCGAAGTTTACCAACATGAACTAACACATCCTCTACTTTACCCTTGGGATAAGAGTTGGATCCGTCAGCTAATTGCACTATGACATTCATTGCATGCAAAGGGCCAAGCGCTAAAGACATATAGTGAAAATGGAATCATATTAATTGAAGCACCTAAGTCTAACATAGCTTTAGGAATACCAATGTCATTAATAGTGCAAGGGATGGTGAACAAGCCTGGGTCATCATACTTGGGAGGAAGTGTATTATGAGAAATAGCAGAAACATGCTCACTAGTTTTCTCTATGTTGGGTAAAACAGGAGAACTTACCTCACATTCGCGTACAACCTCGTATATACCTTTGTTGCTTTCATACCTTCTATCGGCCCGCAAAGATCTGGAAAAGGTGGGGGAGGTCGATGCTTTGGAAGTAAAGTAACTTCCTTGTTTCTTGTAACCATGTTTTCTCCCTGTGCCAGCTGTGTATCACCCCTTATCATAACAGCGCTCACATTCTTCTTTGGGTTTACTTCTGTTTGGGAGGGTAATTTCCCAAACTCACGAGCCTCTAGCCTGCTCACTGCACTCGAAACCTGGCTCATATGGGTTTCCAAATTCTTTATACTAGAGCGGGTTTCCTCCTGGAACTGTACCATATTCCCTTGCATGTTGGTCACATTCTTGGTTAAGGCATTGAGCATATCTTCAGTAGACATTGTAGAACTTTGCCTCATACCCGAATTCTGACCCTGATGTTGACCCTGAACTGGAGCTTGAGGTCTCATGAACTATTGTTGTGGTTGATGATACTGTGTGGGTTGTTGGTCTCCTTGATCATTACCATACCTCAACCTCGAATTATCTCTCCAACCTTAAGAGAAAAAGGAAACGCCCTCATCTTAACCTGCTCTTCAGTGGCATTACTCGGTTTCATGCTTAAGCACACAACATGGAACTCAAATAGGAACTCGTTAGGGTCTTCACCACTGAGCCCATGAAAAGATGGTAACAGATGAATGAGCTCAAACTTAAGCTCGAAGGTGGTACCTTCCTCCGGTGTAGGGAAAGTAATACATAGTGGGTGCTGATCGAGATTAGGAGCGGTGAGCTCCCTCAGAGTACGAGTCTCCACCCTAGGTGGCATTTCTTCTTCCAAATTCAATGCAAATGGAAGTTCTTGAAAATTTCTTCTCAATTTCCTTCGCAACCTGAAAAGATTGAATTCTAACTCGGGATCGTACTCCACACAATCTTGGTTAGTAGCCGGGTGTCAACCATATACTAATCAAAAATGAAATTTCAAAACACAATCTACAATGAACACGTTTTAGTAATTGCCAAGTCCCCGGCAACGGCGCCAAAATTTGGTGAGACGCGGTCGTACGCGCTACCAAAGATAAAAGTTTATTCTCCTTCTTTCCAATACAAATGAATGTAAGTGGCAAGTAGGGTCGTATCCACAGAGACTTGGGGACTAACTCGTTTTTATAATATATCAAATGGGGGTTTTGAGATTAAATAATTGAATAACTAAATACGAAGAACTAAAGAACAATAAAGAAGCAATGTAATCAATAAGAGAAGAATCTTGAGTTCGGTTAATGGCCACTTCGATTCATACTATTGATCATTGGTTTCTCAAATGTGTAATCTTATTCTTAATTAATTAAAGCTGGAAATCAAATTCCTTTCCCTCAAAAGTACCGTTCAACAATCACAATCTAAGATGATCATAAAACTTGAACTAAAGATTAATCTAATCTAATCAGAGATTAAATTCAAATCAATAGAACGTCAACGAACAAGGAAACCATGAGCCAATTAACAAATTGCTAGCACAACATATTCAAATTAGAAATTGTGATTTCCCTAGTGATTAATCAAGAATAATCAGATTCATTAATCAAACCCTAGATTGCTACTTATGAAATAAGAACAGATGATTCAGCATCAATTCTAAATCCTAGCAAAAGATAAATCGGGCGTATAAACTAGTAGTACTCCTAGCAATACATACAATAATCCTAGATCAAGAACAAGGAATCACAATTATAATTAAGATAAAGTCAACAAAGAGAAACCTCACAATAATAGACTGAAGCTTGATTAACCGTTCTCAAGACTAAATTTAGGCTACGATCGACATAGCATCCATCAAAGAAATCTTCAAACTAATGATTCGAAACTCTAGAAGGGAAAAATAGGGATTAGGGTTATTCCTCTCTATTCTCTCTAATTAGGTTCAGGATTACATAACCTCCCAAAACAATCTTTTTCTAGTAAATAAAACCTACGGAAAAGCTGAAAACTGCCGAAGAAATGTAACCGCGTCGAAGTGCGCGACTCGGGCCATCGCTGCTGTCAAATGCTTGCCTTCGCTCGATATGCGCGACTCGGTCATCTATGGCGCGCGAGTCGTGTCTTTGCTACTGCCAAATTCCAACCTCCGCTCGAAGTGCGCGGGTCGTGCTATGCTGGTGCGTGAGTCGGGCATTCGCCACTGCTTGGGACTTAATCTTCATCCAACGCCCAAGGTGGGCAAACACCGCTGTAGATATACTAAGAGATGAACTTTGACAACACCCATCGAACTCTAGACTTCAAAGGACTTTGTGAGTTAATCCACCTGTAAATGATCAAAGCATATAGAACCACAACATGTCCTTAAATCTCCTTTAATGCATCAAAAACATCATAAATCCCTCTTCTCCACACTAAGGTTTAGATCAGTCAAACACTCCCTTTTAAGACTTAAACCTTAGTGAAATGGACTTCTCAACACTCTATAATTGCATATAACTTGGTCACATCACTAGTGCTATAAGCACCCCTAATCATGACACGTGCTTTAACATATACAAAGATGTAGTGTCTGCATGATATAGTGAGTGTCTGAGTAATATAGTAGATTGTTCATAGATGAAGTAGTTTCGACATGATATAGTATTTTTTTAATGATATAGTAAGTTTATTCATAATATAGTGGGTTTTTGAATGATATAGTGGATTGTTCAGAAAAATGTAGTTTTTGAATAATATAGTGAGCATCTGCATGGTATAGTGGGTTTCTGAATGATATAGTGGATTGTTCAGAAATGATACGTGCTTTTGGCCTGGTTGACAGGCTAAAGTTGTATCACCTTATCAAAAATAACCTAAGGTCCACTAACAAGTAGTCAGGGAAGTCATGATCGAATCCACAGGGAGAAAGTTATACTATTGTATCTGAATTCTAATATTATACTAATTAAATCAGATGAAAATGGGTGTGTGACTAAACTAAGCAAATGACAAAACTAAATACGAAGGTAAGAATCAATTAATAAAGAACTAGGACTATGGATCACTATGCATACAATTTGGGAAATCAGAGACGAATAATAACCACCCAATAAGTCAATTTATCAAGGGCACATGTAATTTCTCTCGAACATTACCTCCCTTAGAGATCACCTAGCCGCTCTCACATGGTCAAGGATCACTATGCCTAATGATTGAAAGCCTATACGAAATCTCTTCTCTCGAAGCAGATTCAATATTGCGATAATAGAAATACAAATCAGGCCTAATTCATAAATCTAGCATGAACGATTCAATCACAGGAAACAATTGAAATAAAGGGTAATTATACTAATCTATCAATCCCTCATTGCATACATAGATCCCCACAATCCTAGAAATAAAACTACTCACTCATGCTTGAGAAAACAATAACAATTCCATGTAAAAATTCATACTTTGAACTATTGCAAATAACTAAGAAATTAATCTAATCAATAATAGAGAAAGCAATAAAGAAGATTACCAAACTGAAGAACTATATTGAACTTGCGAATAATCCAAAGGTTTGATCTTGAATCCACAATGAAAAGTAGTAAAACTAGGGTTCTTGAGAGAAACTATGAAAAAATAAGGGCTAAAAAAAAGATGAATAAAAGATGTTTTGATTTTCCTATTCATACTAAGTAGCCCGTCATTCATTAAATGAGCGCGCGGAGTCAGCCGCCCGATCGGGCCAAGTCAGCCCGATGCTATCGGGCTCAACGCAGCAGCATTCTCCAAGAATAGAAAACCGCCCGATCCTGTCGGGCTATGTCGCCCGATGCTGTCGGGCTAGTCGAGGATCAGCACGCAAGACGTCGAAGACGCACACAGCAGCAGCAAGGCACTCGCCCGATTGAGTCGGGCCATTCCGCCCGATGAAGTCGGGCGATGGACTTCGCCAAGGATCAGCGCGCAAGACGCCCACAGCAGTACGTAAGGCACGCAAGCACGCCCGATGATGTTGGTCCATCTCGCCCGATCGGGCCGGACACCGAACAACGATAGGGCGGATCAAGCCCGATCGGGCCCGCAACGAAACTTCGTTTTGGCGGTGATGGACGCCCGATCGGGCGTCAGGAGCCCGATGCGATTGGGCGAGACACCATTTCTTCATTCCTTGGCTTCAGGCGCCAAGGATTCACTTATGCTTTTGTCCAAGGCCTCGTAAAGTATTCTCGGGACCCCGGAACTCATCATATATGCCTTCGAACCTCTCCATTCGATTGTGATAGACGTAAAGCAGTAGAAAATAGGGAAAAAGCTCCCCAATGCCTACAAATCATCACAAAATAGAAAACCACAACTAGATAAAGAAAGTTAGCGTGAAATGGCTCCTAAGAGCACCATTGATGCACATTTTAGCTCAAATATAGGGGGAAAAACTCTATATAAAACCATAACATCAAACTCCCCCAAGCTAAACCTTTGCTTGTCCTCAAGTAAAGCACAACATGAATAAGAATAGGATTGCTTCACCCCTTAGATAGGGAATTTTAAACTCAATTATTTCCAACTCAAAATCGTTCAAGCAAGCAAAATTCAAGTTCAGTTGCTCAGATCACCTGACTACCAATCACTTAAGCAAACCATCAAATGCAGCTGCCCTACATATCATACAAATCTTGAAAAGGTGCTCACCGAGGTGTCACTCCTCTCAATTTTGTGGCAGGCTAAATATGTGTGCCCGATCGCTCACCAACCCAACCATAATAGCCCTTCCCACTCACACTCTCATGTGTTTAGAAAGGCATAATATCGCTCATCCTAATCAGATCGACTCAAATAACAAACTTAATCTTCAACTTTGGCATATTGACTCAGTATTATTCCAATAGACAATCAAACACGTGCTCAAAAGGTCTTTCTCAGGGTTGTAATGGGGCTCGGGTAAAGGTACGGAAATTATTTAGGGAATGTGGTGGAAAAGCCAAGAAAAGGGAGCAAAAAACACTAGTATGACTAAGTGTGATCGAAACAACTCCCATGGCATCAACAACATGACCAAGATAATAACCAACTCTGAAATTTCACGAACCAACCAATAATTGTCTCTTTCATCATAATTACCAACACTTTCAAAGTTAATGAGTGAAGATCATAGAAATTTTTCAAATTTTTCACTATCATTTTTCACTTTATTTTTCCTTTTTTCTTTCTTTTCTTTGTACCAAAATATCATTATTTTCCAACCACCCTACGGAATCAACCACACAATATAATATCAACTTAACAAATGCTCCCCCAAGCTAGGCTTGGGACAATAGTCATTGTAAAGGCTCAAGGCGTGTAATGTGGCTTAATATAGATCCAAAAAGAAGTCATTAGGCTCAGCAGGGCTAGGGGGAAAAATGATTCATTAAACAACTCTGAGGCTTAAAAATTAAACAATTGAACGCCTCTATCACAGCACATGTCTAAAGTCACCAGAAATCAACGAGTACAATGCCAAAACCAAGATAAGAATGCTACGAGGAACTAACACACAGGAATAGACCGGATATAGAGATAAATCCGAGGGCTAGAATAAATCCTCACAATCTAACCAATTCAAGCATGCAGTTAAAATAGGCACTTTATCATCAAAATTCATTCCAAGGCAATCAGAAATCACATCACAACATCCCAATCACAAATGCCCAACTATCCAGTATAAAGAGTTAAATCGTTTTTCAAAACAAAGTTCGGGGCACAGGGAAACAATCAATCTGTTCGTATTCAACTCGTATTTTTGTGTTTTTTTTCAGCAATATTTCATTTTTTGTGATTTTTCATTTTTTTGAAAGCAATTAAACTAACTTAACTAACCTAAAAAGTAGTAAAAACAAAAAGAAAAACAATACTAATACTTACAGAAATCCTCCCCCAAGCTGAACTTGGCAATGGCCTCATTGCAATAAGGGGAAGGAAAGGGACATGGACATCAGCTGCCCATCAGCCGGGATCGAGCAGTTTAGTAGCCGCATGTTGTACCACCGCTTGCAACCCGCGTTGGACTATAATGCTAGTGTGGTGGCCCTCATGTAGATGAATGCGGTGCTCATTATGGTCAGGGCTTATTCCTGTCAAGTCATCAGTGCTATAGCCAATGGTCTTTTTATGAGTCTGTAAGACCGTTAGAAAAGTCATCACCTGCAATAGGCTCTAAGACAAGCACATCATTTGAATTATCACGGGAGGGGGAATGAGGCATGCAATCATGGATCGGTTCATCTATAACATCAACACTATAACATGATTCCTCTAGCATTGGGCTTTTAGGGGCATTGTTTAGGCTTACATAACCTTATCATCCCCCACAGTCAGTGTCAGTTTCCCACTCTTAACATCTATAACTGCCCCGGCAGTGTGGAGGAAAGGTCTCCCAAGGATAATGGGTGTTTGAGTGTCTTCGGCCATGTCTAATATAACAAAGTCCACAGGGATATAGAATTTACCTACTCTAACAGGAACGTCCTCTAATATACCTAGGGGGTATTTCACAGAACGGTCAGCCATTTGCAGAGTAATGGTAGTACATTTTAATTCACCCATGTCCAGTTGCTTACAGATAGAAAGAGGCATGACACTTACACTGCCACCCAAATCACATAAAGCTTTGTCGATAAAAAAATGGTGCCAATGTGACAGGGGATGGAAAAACTCCCTGGATCATTCAATTTAGGTGGAGACTGGTTTTGCAAAAGACCGCTGCATTCAGCAGTAAAAGCTACAGTTTCCACCTCATTCAGAGTCCGCTTCCTCATCAACAGTTCTTTTCAAAATTTAGAATAAGCGGGCACTTGATTTAATAATTCAGTAAAAGGAAATGTTACCTGCAGATTCTTTACCACCTCTAAAAACTTACCATACTGGTGGTCGAGCTTCTTCTTAAGCATCCGATTTGGGAATGGTAGCTTGATCACCGGAGGCACAGTTTTCTCCTTAGTCACCTCCATAGTCTTGTCTACAGCTCCTTGCTCTGCCTGAGGTTAAGCATCCTCATGCACTTCTTGTGGTTTCTTAGCAATTGATGATTCCACCTCTAGCATTGCCGGAGCATCGTACTGCACTCCACTGCGAAGGGTGATAGCATTGGCAGTGTCCCTAGGTTGCATTGGTTGTGAAGGCAAGGACCCAGATGGCCTATTAGCGAGAGGAACTAGCCAACCGAGCTATTTGTGACTCCAACATCTTATTATGTGTCCCTTGTAGCTTATTCGAGCATGCGGGCTCTCAAATTGAGACCTGGTATCTGCTTGAAAGGAAATAATCCATTTCTGCATCTGCAACATGAGACTTTTGAGTTCAGCTATAACTGGGTCTGAAGGAGGTGTGTTATGATGCTGTTGAAACTGAGTTCTCTGATATCCAGGAGGAGCTTATGGTTGATATTGTTGTTGTTGTTGATGCTGTGGATAATGTTGTTGCTGCGGATTCATCACATTATTACTCCTATACGAGAGATTTGGATGATCTCTCATCCCAGGATTATATGTATTGGAGTAGGGATCGAACTGGGGCCTGTGTTGGGATTGTAAACTGGCTCACTAGATTGTGAGAGAGCGGGGCACTCTTGAGAGTTATGTCCAGCTATCCCACAAGCGTCACATACGAAAGCATTGTAACCAGAAACACTAGCCATAGCATTGACACTCATGTGAGGGGAGGAATTGTTACCTAGCTTCAAAGAATCAATCTTCTGGTGAAGAGCAACTAGTTGCCCGGTCAGTAAAGAAATGGCTTCAACATCATGTTTGCCTCCTTTGTCATAGAAGAACGGATAGTAGACGCTTGGTTAGAAGCGAGTTTCTTCAGAAGTTCATACCCTTCGTCTACGGCTTTATCCATGAAGAACCCACCAGCAGCTCCATCAATTACCCTTCTCGTATCTGCATCAACTCTAGTGTAGAAAATATGGCACAGATACCACTTGTCAAAACCATGATGGGGACAAAGACGCTGCAGATCTTTAAATCGTTCCCACGCTTCATACAATGACTCTCCATGATCTTGGGTGAAAGTCATTATCTCATGACGCATATCTGCAGTCTTTTGGTAAGGGTACCACTTGATGAGAAATATCTTTGAGAGTTCTGCCCAGGTGGTGATGGTGGAAGGCAGCTTATTATACCAAAATAGAGATTTGTCGCGCAGAGAGAAACCAAATAAGATGAGTTTCATCTCATCAGCAGTAACACCAGCTTGCTTCTGAGTAGCACAACATTGTAAGAACCGCTGCAGGTGCTGATTTGGGTCTTCAGATGGTAACCCTTGATACCGATTATTCGAACCATATTCGGAACATGAGACTTGATTTCAAAGTTTGCAGCAGCAATAGTAGGCAACCGTACCCCAGTAGGCACATTATCAGGAGATGGTTGTGCATAATCTCTGAAGGTCGGTTTAGCTTCGTCACCCATTCTAGCAGTAATAGGTGAGGCGGTGAATCCTTGTTGTGGTGAAGATGGTGGAGAAGGTGCCTTTTGGGAAGGTGTCCCTGCAAACAGCTTGGTTTGCTTAGTTTTCTTTTTGAGTTTACGAGCAGTCTTTTCAATCTCCGGATCAAGTGGAATGAGATTTGGGGATTTCAATTTCCTACTCATACATCAAAAACACTAAAACAAACGTGAGATGCTCCAAAGAACAGGTGTTCTTCAGAGTAGAGGTTAGTGTAATACTATAATTCAGACAAAATAAAAATAAACCGTCTCCCCGGCAACGGCGCCAAAATTTGACAGGCCAAAGTCGTATCACCTTATCAAAAATAACCTAAGGTCCACTAACAAGTAGTCAGGGAAGTCATGATCGAATCCACAGGGAGAAAGTTATACTATTGTATCTGAATTCTAATATTATACTAACTAAATCAGATGAAAATGGGTGTGTGACTAAACTAAGCAAATAACAAAACTAAATACGAAGGTAAGAATCAATTAATAAAGAACTAGGACTATGGATCACTATGCATACAATTTGGGAAATCAGAGACGAATAATAACCACCCAATAAGTCAATTTATCTAGGGCACATGTAATTTCTCTCGAACATAACCTCCATCAAAGATCACCTAGCCGCTCTCGCATGGTCAAGGATCACTATGCCTAATGATTGAAAGCCTATACGAAATCTCTTCTCTCGAAGCAGATTCAATATTGCGATAATAGAAATACAAATCAGGCCTAATTCATAAATCTAGCATGAACAATTCAATCACAGGAAACAATTGAAATAAAGGGTAATTATACTAATCTATCAATCCCTCATTGCATACATAGATCCCCACAATCCTAGAAATAAAACTACTCACTCATGCTTGAGAAAACAATAACAAATTCCATGTAAAAATTCATACTTTAAACTATTGCAAATAACTAAGAAATTAATCTAATCAATAATAGAGAAAGCAATAAAGAAGATTACCAAACTGAAGAACTATATTGAACTTGCGAATAATCCAAAGGTTTGATCTTGAATCCACAATGAAAAGTAGTAAAACAAGGGTTCTTGAGAGAAACTATGAAAAAATAAGGGCTAAAAAAAATGAATAAAAGATGTTCTGATTTTCCTATTCATACTAAGTAGCCCTTCATTCATTAAATGAGCGCGCGGAGTCAGCCGCCCGATCGGGCCAAGTCAGCCCGATGCTATCGGCTCAACGGAGCAGCATTCTCCAAGAATAGAAAACCGCCCGATCCTGTCGGGCTATGTCGCCCGATGCTATCGGGCTAGTCAAGGATCAGCGCGCAAGACGTCGAAGACGCACACAGCAGCAGCAAGGCACTCGCCCGATTGAGTCGGGCCATTCCGCCCGATGAAGTCGGGCGATGGACTTCGCCAAGGATCAGCGCGCGCCAAGGATCAGCGCGCAAGACGCCCACAGCAGTACGTAAGGCACGCAAGCACGCCCGATGATGTCGGGCCATCTCGCCCGATCGGGCCGGACACCGAACAACGACAGGGCGAATCAAGCCCGATCGGGCCCGCAACGAAACTTCATTTTGGCGGTGATGGACGCCTGATCGGGCGTCAGGAGCCCGATGTGATTGGGCGAGACACCATTTCTTCATTCCTTGGCTTCAGGCGCCAAGGATTCACTTCTTCTTTTGTCCAAGGCCTCGGAAAGTATTCTCGGGACCCCGGAACTCATCATATATGCCTTCGAACCTCTCCATTCGATTGTGATAGACGTAAAGCAGTAGAAAATAGGGAAAAAGCTCCCCAATACTTACAAATCATCACAAAACAGAAAACCACAACTAGATGGAGAAAGTTAGCGTGAAATGGCTCCTAAGAGCACTATTGATGCACATTTTAGCTCAAATATAGGGGGAAGAACTCTATATAAAACCATAACATCACTGGTGCACACTAATATTAACGTGAACCTGGTCCACGCAAGTCAGATTGAACCCCCAATACATCAAACCCCTTACCCCTAATTCGTCTTATTCGGTAGATGTGGGAATTCATTCCCTAATTCACACTTTGCCGCACCACATGAGCGCCATCATCATCATCATCAACGTCCATCATCATTGATGCCATCATCGTCATCCATCTTAGCCATCTGATTTTTTCAGTTATTGTGTTCTTTGTGAA
This sequence comes from Beta lomatogona, assembly GCA_947646795.1. NCBI lineage: Eukaryota > Viridiplantae > Streptophyta > Magnoliopsida > Caryophyllales > Amaranthaceae > Beta > Beta lomatogona. The sequence continues at coordinate 211,933 of CANSNZ010000729.1, forward strand.
TCCAATTTCTTTTGTTGTTCAATTTTAGCCATGGACAATTTTGCTACAACAAATCACATCACTTGATATATTTAATGACTTTGTAGCACAGCTTTTTTCTGGTGCCCCCTCCGAGGTCACTCATAACCCGCTCAAAACATTTTAGAACTACCCTGTATTAAGCGAATTGGAACGAAGCGCCCACTCTGTTTGTGGTTGGATAGATATGCACGTCGAATAGAGGTGGATTTAGCAGTGCTGGGTTACGGTGATGGTCGTGTTGCGGTGGAGTGATGGTCGTGTTGTGGTGGAGTGAGGGTCAGCCTTAGAGCGCTGGTGTTGTGGTTAACGGGTGTGGTTACTTGTGTGGTGTAGAAATCTGAGGAAGAAAAGAAAAAAGCTTCAAATATGAGCAAGACGAACTTAGGATGTTTTTAAAGACTGTTATTTTTCCTTTTTTTCTTTGGAAGTTACTCAGATGTTTTTACAGACTCTTTTTTTCCTTTTTCTTTTATAGTTACTCAAAAGCTGCTCACATTTGGTCCTATTAGAGATTGTATAATTATTCCAACACTTAAAATCATCAATTGATCAATAATTACTTGAGATTCTTTGATAATGATTGATTATTAATGAGGATTATCAATAAAATTTGAAAGGAAAGAGGAGAAATTAATAATGTGATAGAGGGGGGAGAAAATAATTATGTGTATATTACATATTAGTAAAAATTACAACAATTCTCTCTCTAAACATCGAAAGTTTCTCTCACATAAACTGTAAGTCTTTCTTTCTTCTTCTATTATCTTGCATGTTCACTGTTCCATGCAAAGCTTCTTCATACTATTTCTTGCACGTGTCAATGAAAGGGCAGGGAAAGCTAAAGAACTTTTTGTTTTGCCTAATTACTTGCTCTTCCGTCTGCTGGGAATTGCGCCCGAAATATAGGTTTGTCAGAATCTTTCCCTAGATCATGCCTTTGTTCTTCATGCATCCCTGCACCAATCAAATTTCTCTACACTTGGCATTTCCCTAAAAAACTCTTGATCTTCCCAAAATCTGCTGATCCCTGTTTATTGCGACAGTTACCTTCTTCAATCCCAATTCTCACGGTCCCCTCTTAAATTCTCACAGTCCTTCATAAATTCTCAGAAATCTTCCTTTAATTCTCTTAGTTAGTTTTCATTTATTGTGAGTCAAAATGACCCATAATAACTCTGAATATAGAAATTTTAGGATGGGTGCTCTAATTGACCCTCCTAGTAACCCTCCTTCTCCAAATGCATTTATCAATTGGAATTTATCTGTCTTGGGTAAGTTCTTTATTCCATACCCACCATCACCTACTGTTGTCCAAGGTTTAATAGCCACCCATTGGACTATATGAGGTTCTATTACAGTTCAGCGTACAGGTGAATTCTATATTTTCACTTGTTCTCAAGGACAAGATGTTGATGTGTTGGCCAACAGTATATTGCCATCATTGATGGTCGTATTATTACTTTTAAACGATGTCATTGGTCAATTGTACCACAAAGCATTGATTTCCAGTATGCAAGGTTATGGGTTCGTGTTTCAGGACTCCTACTGGGCTATTAATCGAGTGCATGGGCCATGCAAGATCTAAGGCATGTAGGGTTCATTGAGGAAATGGCAGACGATTCAACAGATCTACCTACTGAGCCTGAATTTCAAGCAAAGATGATAGTGGACTTGTCAAAACCACTTATATATCCCAAGTTGTTTTCTTCCTTTATATGACTCTCAAGTTATTTAGGTCTATTTTAGATATGATGGTCGTATTATTACTTTATATGACTCTCAAAGAAATTCATATTCTGGTCCACCGGTCCAGTCTTGGACCCGTACACACCCCTCGCCATTATAATCATTGAAATCTTGGCCATATATATTTATAGACAATCTTGCCCATTGATATAATTGAACCTCAACAACATAGATAAATGAAGAAAATGCTAGTTTGAATCAAAACAAATTAAAGTGTCATTTTCTTCTTCTTAGAGTGTTATTCCTTTCTTTCTCTAGATTATTTATTATCATTATTAACAAAAATTTGTGGAATATAAAAAGTTACTAATGTATAAATTTTAATCGTAGTTTAATTATTATGTTGACTTAATAAATAGCGTGGATCATGGATTTTAAAAGAAATGGTTTAAAGTATACAAGTGAGTTCACTCATGGTACACCCAGGGGTATTTTTGTAATAAATTAGAACTTCAGGTGCTCATTTGACAACAAGTTTGCTCATTTTGGTATTTTGCTCATTTTACTCATTTTGCTCATTTGCTCATTTGCTTATTTTGCTCATTTTGTAATAAAAGTGTTTGCTCATTTTCTTAAATGAGTAGAAGTATTTGCTCATTTGCTCATTTTGCTCATTTGTCCATTTGCTCATTTGCTCATTTGTTCATTTGCTCATTTGCTCATTTACTCATTTTTGCTCATTTTGCTCATTTGCTCATTTACTCATTTACTCATTTTGCTCATTTGGAGAAAATAGTCTTGGGTGTACCATGAGCATGGTACACCCGAGTGTACTATAAATATTCTCTATACAAATTATGATAGTTACAATTTTATTCTAGCCATTGTAGTTATGTGGGCGGATTTTTCACATATTATGTTTTATGGTTGGTGATTATTTACCTGACCGGTATTTGGAAGCTTGATTTCACACATATGCTGCTGCAATTATCAATATTAACCTTTATATGCAAGCTATGCGTGCAAAGTCGAAGGATGAGTGGTAGGTGATTGTAGTTTTCTTTTATAGTTAGAGGTATATTTGTCAAAAAAAAATACGTAGATACCAAATTCCTCAAGAGTTCTCATATATAATAGAAATATGGAAAGGGTTAACTTTGGTATTGCCTCTTGCATTTGTCTATCTTGCGGACGCTTTTCTTCTTTTGCATCCTACACAGTTGTGAGTTAATATCTCCTCGAAAATTATAATTTAACGCTTAGAGAATAAAAAAAATTTAAATTAGTCATTGTTGGAACATTCAATTATATATTTAATGTTAATGAAAGAATCAATCGGACATTATGTGGATTTATATCGTAAATAGATATCTTATCTTGTTGGTTTCCTAATATATCTAGGACTATCTTTACTTTGTAAATGTAAATATTGATGAATGGTGTTCATTCTAATCCAATGAATTCAACCAAATCTAGCAGTTAACATGAGATGGTACATAAATTATTACGTTCATATAAGATAATTAATATAAGTCATAATTAGCTGAAATTAGTAAGTTTTTATAAGATATAGTTGATTTAATATAGTCAAGCTTGAACATGCGTGAAGTTTGGACAGAAGGCAAAGTTTGGGATAATATTATAATTAGATATTATCAATATTTATCATAGTATAATAATAAACCTAATCTAGTTAGAATTAGGAAAAGCATATCCGAAACCAATTAGATCTTGTATCTTCAGGCAACTTCTTTCTTTTCAGGTATATATATGATCATCTACACCCTCCCTCAAACAAAAGATACATATCATTTACATACAGACATCTATATCTTGTGTGTGATTCGTCAAATTTGTTAAAGAAATAGCACTTCGCCAACGACTCGATCAGTTTTGCTTTTCCTGACTCAACCATGGAGAAGTACAAGCCAATTAAGAAAGTTGGTGAGGGAACCTTCGGAAGTGTTTGGAGCGCTGGTGTTGTGGTTAACGGGTGTGGTTACTTGTGTGGTGTAGAAATCTGAGGAAGAAAAGAAAAAAGCTTCAAATATGAGCAAGACGAACTTAGGATGTTTTTAAAGACTGTTATTTTTCCTTTTTCTTTAGAAGTTACTCAGATGTTTTTACAGACTCTTTTTTTCCTTTTTCTTTTATAGTTACTCAAAAACTGCTCACATTTGCTCATATTAGAGATTGTATAATTATTCCAACACTTAAAATCATCAATTGATCAAGAATTACTTGGAATTCTTTGATAATGATTGTTTATTAATAAGGATTATCAATAAAACTTGAAAGGAAAGAGGAGAAATTAATAATGTGATAGAGGGGGGAGAAAATAATTATGTATATATTACATATTAGTAAAAATTACAACAATTCTCTCTCTAAACATCGAGAGTTTCTCTCCCATAAATTGTAAGTCTTTCTTTCTTCTTCTATTATCTTGCATGTTCACTGTTCCATGCAAAGTTTCTTCATACTATTTCTTGCACGCGTCAGTAAAAGGGTAGGGAAAGCTAAAGAACTTTTTCTTTTGCCTAATTACTTGCTCTTCTGTCTGCTGGGAATTGCGCCCAAAATATAGGTTTGTCAGATTCTTTCCCTAGATCTTGCCTTTGTTCTTCATGCATCCCTGCACCAATCAAATTTCTCTACACTTGGCATTTCCCTAAAAAACTCTTGATATTCCCAAAATCTGCTTCTCCCTATTTATTGCGATAGTTAACTTCTCCAATCCCAATTCTCACGGTCCCCTCTTAAATTCTCACAGTTCTTCATAAATTCTACGAAATCTTCCTTTAATTCTCTTGGTAAGTTTTCATTTGTTGTGAGTCAAAATGACCCATATAACTCTGAATATAGAAATTTAGGACGGGTGCTCTAATTGACCCTCCTAGTTACCCTCCTTCTCCAAATGCAATCAATTGGAATTGATCTGTCTTGGGTAAATTCTTTAGTCCATACCCACCACCACCTACTGTTGTCCAAGGTTTAATAGCCACCTATTGGACTATAAGAGGTTCTATTACAGTTCAGCGTATAGGTGAATTCTATATTTTCACTTCATGTTCTCAACGCCAAGATGTTGATGCGTTGGTCCAACAAAGATATTGCCATCATTGCTTGGTCGTATTATTACTTTTAAATGATGTCATTGGTCAGTTGTACCACAAAGCATTGATTTCCAGTATGCAAGGTTATGGGTTCGTGTTTCAGGACTCCCACTGGGCTATTAATCAAGTGCATGGGCCATGCAAAATCTAAGGCATGTAGGGTTCGTTGAGGAAACGGCAGACGATTCAACAGATCTACCTACTGAGCCTGAATTTCGAGCAAAGATGATGCTGGACTTGTCAAAACCGCTTATCCCAGGTTGTTTTCTTCCTTTATATGACTCTCAAGTTATTTGGGTCTATTTTAGATATGAGGGCATTTTTAGGTTTTCCAAAAAGTGTGGTTTTGCGGGGCATTACACTAGTTATTGTAACTTGTCTGGTTATGAAGCCCATAGGAGAATTAGAATTAGGGTAGCTGATCTCGAATCTTCTGGTCGTTGTGTTTTATATGGGCCTATGAACCTTGCATATTATACCAATTCATTGAAGGTCTGCCAAACCGTTTTAGGTTTCGTAACATGCATGTTAATTTATATCAAGAAATTGAGATTGATGACTATCCACTGCGTCGTAGATCTCCAACGGCTAGTGATGACAATTCAGGTTTTTAGGAATTTCCTTCGGGAGATCCACCGTCTGATGATGATGCTTATTATTCTGAGGAGAACTTTGATAGTCCTCCAGTTTACAATACCACAAATGCTACTGAATCTGTAGTTTCAGGCATGCAAGTTCTCCAACCTCCTGGGACAAGATTTGGTCTTTCTTCAGACCCTTACGCTTAATTCTATCCTGATCACAATCCTTTCTCGCGGGGTGAGAATAGTTCTATTGCTTATACTGCTAATATGAGGCTGTCTCAAGGTACAAATTCACAGGAACAAACTCAACCAAGGCAAACTTTATTTGAGGTTCTTGGCATTTCTGAGTGGGCTAATCAACCATCGAGTGCTCTGAATTCACTGCAACAACATGGGTCTAATGATCTTCTAATGAAACAAGTACAATCTGGTCTTCTTGATGATGTTGTTCATCAAGGTGTTACACTTCCTACTGTTACTCAATCTCGCCTAACTTCGGTTCCTGCTGTTATTTTCTCTTGGGCTTCAAATACAAGGCCCATTAGTATCACTCCACATGCTGGGCCTGCTTCTCAAGCGCGTCAACGCTTGCGTAATCTTCTGGACTCCTTTAATGACAGATCAAGAGTCCATCCAGAGCCATTTTCTCACTATGGTCAATCTTCATTCTCTTAGGTGAATACTAACACTGTGGTGGAGCATGACCCACCAAACTCACCACAGTCTCCAGCTCTGCGCCATGGTCCTCTTGTTTGTAATGCTATTATTTCTTCTATGCTCTGGCCTCCTAAAAAAGGCCATATGCATTCTTTACCACGATCTAAGTCTTTGGGTCAAGAAATCTCTACTATCCATCCTCGGTACATTGAAACTGATTGGGCTCTTAAAAGGAGGAAGCTAAGATGGGAAACTTGGGAAAGCAAGCGTGGTTTCGATCTATGGGTATTTGATAAAGGAGAGTATAAGCTCCAACCTAAAGCTCTAACTGACCCAGGTATAGCTGCTGATATGGGTGTGGAAGTGGAAGAGGAAATCTCTTCCAAGTTATCTCTTAAACGCTCTACTCACCTAGCAAAATGTAGCACTTCCAAGAAGTTCAAATCAGATGGTATGTGCTTCCTCTAGCAACTGCTCTCAGCTTCCTAGTGAAGATATGGCAATGCAATTCACATTGGTTCTCTCACTTTCTCCCCTACAGGTGTGAAGGATGGCCTTGAACAGCCTCCTATGTTTATATGAAGATCATGGCTTGGAATGCGAGGGTAGTTCAGGATGAAACTTCTCTTGCGTTTGCGTACGTGTTTTGGTTGTTTCGTACGATCGACCTATGTTCCTCTTTCTTTCTGGAACTAAATCTAATGTTAGTGTTGTTAAGGATAAGTTTAGGTCTTTACACCCTTCAGTTGTTGTTGGTATTGACTCTGTTGGGTCTAGGGGGGTTTAGTTATCCTAGGTTGGACTTATCATCTTGTCTCTACTCTTCATGTTTGTCAAAACTTTATCCTTTGTAAAGTTATGAAAGTATCTGGCAAAATTTGGAACGTTTGTTTCTTGTATGGTGCTCCGGTGTTGGAGGACACGCTTAGTGTTTGGCAGTCCCTTATCACTCGCATTTCTCCCCTCCCTAATTGTCTGCTTAAAGGTGATTTCAATCAGGTTGAACACCATATTGACAAACTAGGTGGGTCTGCTAATATTCGAGGTTAGGATAATTTTATGTGGTGACGTTTTCAATCTAACCTATGTGAAATTCCTTTTGTTGGGCCTCGTTTTACATGGACAAATAATCAATCAGATTCCAATTTAATCCTCAAAAGATTAGACCGAGCGTATATGACTCAATCTTGGACTACTCTTTTCCCAAATCCAGTTATTCACCATGAACCTATTATTTGTTCTGACCATGCTGCCATTATATGCAATAATTTTCCCTTCTCAAAAAATACAAAAAGGCCCTACCAAATGGAAACTTGGTGTTTACAATATCCTCAGGTTATTGACCTTATTTGTCGAACTTGGTCATTACATATGCAAGGTTCAAGTATGTTTTCAGTCCAAGCCAAATGTAAGAATGTGCTCCGTCAGCTTAAGAAATGGTGTTTAGATAATAAGAAATTTCGTGGTATTGATTGGAGAAAGCTTTGCGATGAGTTGTGTTCCCACGGTGAAAACGTAAATAGTCTCTCTTCTGCAAACTCCTATATTCAATCCATCCACCAACATATTCGTTTTATGAAAGATGGACTCTCTTATTGGCAACAAAGGATGAAAGACAAATGGGCTTTACTTGGGGATTGCCCTTCTTATCTTCTCTATGCAAGGATTAAAAAACAACGAACTAGAAATGATATTTCAGCTCTCAAAAGTGTCGATAATCAATGGTGTGAGGATGTGAATGTTATTACAAACATTGTAAAGTAGTACTTTGAGAATATTTTTCATCAAGGAAGTTCTTTGGAAGGTGAAACTGATACTGATATGTTGCTCAGAGAACTTCATCTTCCTCAACATAGTCAAGAACAAGTTTCCTCTCTTTCTAAGCCTTTTACTTTGGAGGAGATTAAAGAAGCTATTTTCTCTATTCTATTGCTGGGTCTAAATCTCCTAGGCCAGATGGCATTAATGCTGAGTTCTTTAAACTACACTGGAATGTTGTGGGTCCAGATATTATAGCAAGCATCAAACATTTCTTTTCTTCGGGTTTCCTACTCAAAGAATGGAACAATACAATGATAAACCTTTTGCATAAGGAAAAATGGAAACTAATAATCCCACATTCGCCACTTCTGCTCAAAACAATCCCATCTTTTCGAAATCTGGAAACAATTCCACCTTTATACCCCATCTTGTCAAAATGAGCCTTTTACCGGTTTGTGAAATTGGTAACTTGTTTTAGAGGGTGACTTGCCACGTGTCACCTTCTGACTTAGTTTTTTTTCTTTAATCTCTCTCCTCTCACCTCACCACCACTACCTCCATAACAACCACCATATCACCACCAAACCTCCACTCCCACCACCATTGACCCCCACCACGACTAACCCCCACCACCCATGGCCGCCCCCTGAACCGAACATCACCCCGCCCTCGTCCTTTCATCTGACGATTACGCTACCTAGAAACCACCACTTACCACACCAGCCCACCTTAAATCCCACGCACCCCACCCCCGACCACCAACCCACCACCAATGGTCCACCTTGAAATCTTACTCAAACCAACCGAAACGCACCCCACCAACCCGAAAACCCACCTTAACCACTCGAAAACCCTAGCCACCGAAGCCCCAATCCCCATGCCGGACCGGCCGTCGTCGGACCCAGGCCCCTTCCCTCCCTCCCCTTCCCCTCTTCCCCGATTCCCCGATTCCCGATTCCCCTTCCCCCTTCCCCCTTCTCCGATTCCCTTCCTACCGAACCCAACCGCCTCGCCTAGCCAGCCCCACTTCCCTTCCGCGTCGGTTTGTGGTGGGATCCGTGGTGGGGAGATAGGTTTGAGGAGAGAAAATGGGGTAATGAGGAAGAAGAGGAGAGACAGGAGAAGGAAGAGAGATATTGATAGAGGTTTTAGGGGAGGCGGTGCGACGCCGAGCAAGCGGTGGTCCTTAAGCTTCGGTGCGGCGACGAACCTGGAGCAGCAACAAAGCACACGAAGCGGGGAGAGTGCGAAGGAAAGAGGGAAGTTGGTGGAGGCTGCGGTGCGGCGCGCGGCTGTGGGGTTCTTGGCGTGGTGTTAGGCGGTCGGAGGGAGGCGGTGCACCGGAGGTGGTACGCACAGTGGTGGTGGTGTGGTAGTGTGATTTTCGTGCCATTAGAAACTGATTTCCATGCCATTGGTGTTCTCACTTAAGTTAGTTGAGGAAGAAGAAAGAGTTAAGTGAGAAAAGGGATGGGGGTTTACCTTTTCTTCAGGTAGCCTGTAAAAAGGCATGTTCTAAGAAGAGGGGGTATAAGGTGGGATTGTTTCCAGATTTCAAAGAGGTGGGATTGTTTTGAGCAGAAGTGGCAAAGGTGGGATTATTAGTTTCCATTTTTCCTTTGCATAAAGTGGATAATCCTACTGAAGCAGCTCATTTACGGCCAATAAGTCTTTGTAATACAGTTTTTAAATGTATTTCAAAGTGTCTTGTTCTAAGACTCAAGAGTATTATGGTTGTTCTAGTTACTGATTTCCAATTTGCTTTTGTTTTCGGAAGACAGATGACAGACAATGCTATGCTTACTCATGATCTACTCCACTTTCTTAACAAAAAGAAGACAGGTGCTACTACTTATGCTTCTATAAAGATGAATCTTAATAAAGCTTATGATCGTATTCATTGGGACTTCATTCTCAAAGTATTAAGAGCTTATGGGTTCCCTTCTTGCTGGCTTCAATGGATTCACCAATGTATTTCTACAGTTTCATACAAGATTCTACTTAATGGTAATATTTCTGAAGTTTTCTATCCAAAGTGTGGTCTTAGGCAAGGTGATGACCCTATTTCTCCCTATCTTTTTATCTTTTGCATGGATATTTCTCGAGGATGTTATCTCAAGCCGTGGATCTGAAGTTATTTAAAGGAATTAGTATAGTTCGCAGAAGCCCTTCTATTTCTCATCTTTTTTTTGCAGACGATGCTTTGCTCTTCTTCCACTCTTATGTAGAGGCCTGTAAACACATTCCTAATATTTCAAGTAGATTATGTCTTGTTTCTGGGTCTATTGTTAAATTTAGCCCTAATACTTCCCAGCAAGCTCAACTTCTATTTAAGCAAACCTTAAATATGTCTATTAAGGAAGATTTTGGTACACATCTTGGTATCCCAGTTGATATCATTGGTCTGAAATTTGCGCATTTCAGCTATCTAATCGATACTATTGCTCTTAAACTTTTAAGCTGGAATGCTCTTCTTTTATCTTAGCCTACTAAGGTTATTCTCATCAACACTGTTCTTGTTGCAGTGATTGCTCATGTTGTCTCCTCCTTTAAGATTCCTACTAGAGTTACTAACAAAATTGACTCTCTCATTCATACCTTCCTTTGGGCTTCTAAAGATAGGAGGAGTATTCATTGGGTTAATAAGCGTATTACTAATCTTCCTAAAGGCATATGGGTGGCCTGGGTATCAGGTCTATTGCAATAGTTAATAAAGTCTTTATAATGAATAAAGCTTGGCAAATTTATATTAATTTCAACTCCTTGCTTAGTCGTGTTTATACTTCATTCAAGCCTTTTTCCCTAAGGACGGGCCATCTAATCAAGCAAACAAGTGCTCTTAGGTCGTGGGGTTTCAATGGACTTCAAGATGCGGAGGCCCATCTTCTTAATTGTTCTTCCTGGAAAATTGGTAATGGTCAAAGTGTTCACTCCTTTTCTCAACGTTGGGTAAATCGAAAAATTCCTACTGCTAAAGATGAGATTCCATTGTCTGAAATTCAAGCTTCTAAGGTCAAGGATTTTATTGACACTCATACTCGTGTGGAAATTTGCACTTGTTAGAAAGTTTTTTAACCATGATGATGCACAAAAAATTCTTGAAATGGAGTTGCCTGTGAATAATGCCAATGATTATATGATTTGGAATCATATACAATCGGGGGTCTTCTCTTCTAAGTCTGCTTATGCCTTCCTTATCAAAGACAATAGCCCTTTCATTCATGGCTCTCCTACCCCTACAATTTTTAAGGTGTTATGGCATTTACCTATTCTACCTAAATGGAAATTTTTCATGTGGAAGCTCTTGTATGATAAACTCTACCCAGGACCAGCTTCATAGAAGAGGTATTCCTATCTCTCCTATCTGTGATGCATGTTCCATGGATGTTGAATCTTCAAATCACTTGTTTCGCTTCTGCGATCTAGCAAATCGGTTTTGGCGCCATTCTTGTATGGTTGTTTGTTTACCTCAAGATGATCACCTTTCCTACTCGGAATGGATCATTAAAAATATCCTGCTTTTTAAAAGCGAGGATGGGCTCAATAGCTCGTGTACCTTGGAATTCATTTGGTCTCTCTGGAGTATTTGGTTACATCGAAATGATCGAGTATTCCGTAGTGGTTCTCCTCGGGTTTCAGTTATCTCTTAAAATATTGATGCTCTTCGAGATCAATACCAACATTTGGTTCCTATGCGTTTCTTCCTAACTTACGTTTTCTCCACCCGCCTGAACCTGATCCTTCCTTCCCTCCTAGCTTCATGGGTGTTCATTTGGGATTTTCGACTTCATGTCTTGCTCATATGAATATTCAAATTGATGTTGCTTGGAACAAGTCCACGAGAATTTCAGGTCTGGCTTGGTTACTCAATGATCAGCCGTCTCACTCCACACAGGGTGGTGGCACTTATGGGCGTGCTCCTTCAGCCCTTTATGCTGAAGCTCAGGCGCTGCTCCATGTTCTGCAATGGATTAATCATCAACAATGGAGACATATCACTATATTCACAGATTGTGCCAACCTCGTCACCTCTCTTCAAGATGTTACGAATGCTCCAACTGGAATTACCTGGACTCTTCGTCGAATTTCATATCTTGCTAGAACTATGGTTTTTTGTTTGCTTCTCAAAGTGAATCGTCAACAAGTCCAAAAAGCGCATGACGTTTGCTCAAATATGCGCAAGGACTTGTTCCTAAAGACTGAAATACTCAGGATCTTTTAGCACATGGCAGAGAGAATGAGAGCAAGAGAGAGATAATAGAAGTGAGGGAATGTCAGCATATATTTCATTCTCCTGAATATTGTGAGCAGTACATCATCCTTAAATAGTAGTGCTAGGAAAAAGACAAAAGAGTATGCCAGCTATATTATCACAGCTTATAGCATAGGTGTCCAAGGACAAAGCAAACAGTTAATAGAGAGACTAAGACAAAACAGAATTAGACAGCACTAATTTGCTACTATATCATCTCATTACTCCCCCTCAAGCTGGAGAGTGAGCTGAAGGAGAAGCTCTCAGCTTGTGAACATGGCTTTGATGTTGCTTGACACTGAGAACTTTGGTCAGAATATCTGCAACTTGATCAGTAGAGCAAACATAGGAAGGTGTGAGTATGCCTTGTTTGACTTGATCCCTAACATAGTGGCGTCTATCTCCACATGTTTTGTGCGTTCATGTAGCACTGGGTTAGCAAGAAGATCCAGGGCAGCTTTGTTATCACATTTCACTAAAGTAGGAGGGATTTTTAAGACCAAGATCTTTGAGAAGAGCATATAGCCAGGTCACCTCACAAGTAGTCGAGCCATGGCTCGTACTCGACCTCATCGAGGATCTTGCCACAACCTTGCTTCTTAGTCTGCCATGAGACTGGAGATACACCTAGAAAGATGCAGTAGCCAGTGGTGGATCGTCTAGTAACTGTGCAGCTAGACCAATCACTGTCACAGTAGGCAGTGAGTTGTGCTGCTGAGGAGGAGGCTAACAAGATGCCTTGTGAATATGTGCCTGCCAAGTACCGGAGAAGCCTTTTAGCTGTTTGCATGTGGAGAGAAGTAGGATGTTGCATGTATTGACTTAGCACCTGAACTGGGAATGCAATATATGGTCTTGTTATAGTCAGATAGATTAACTTGCCTGATAATCTTTGATAGAGAACTGTATTTGGTAAAGGGTCACCTTAATTAGGAGCAAGTTTTGTGTGGCTGTCCAGGGGTAGGTGTAGAGGTTTGGCATTGGACATGTTATAAGTTTGCAACAAATCAAGGGTGTATTTCTTTTGAGATAGGAAGAAACCATTCTCACTTCTATCCACCTCAATACCCAAGAAGTATCTCACAGGACCAAGTTGTTTCATGTGGAATGTTTTGGATAACATGGACTGAATGTGTCTGATTTGAGAGAGATCATTGCCACAGATTAATAAATCATCCACATAGATAAGTATCAGTAGAATGGTATTAGGAGAGTGCTGAGTAAACAGACTGTAGTCTGATTTAGACTGAGTGAAACCAAGGTGAGTGAGGGTGGTTGAAAGCTTAGCAAACCATTAGCGTGGGGCCTGTTTTAAGCCATATAGGGACTTTTGTAGTTTGCAGACAGTAGTAGAGGAGTTGCATGCAGGTTTGGGTAGAGAAGATGAAGAAATTCTGCAGCCATAATGGGTATAACCTTGTGGAAGGGACATAAAAACATCTTCTAGGAGGTCACCATGCAAGAATGCATTGCTGACATCCATTTGCTCAACATGCCAGTCATACATGGCCGCTGCAGCTAGGAGTGTTCTCCTTTGTAGTCATCTTTGCCACGGAGGCAAAGGTCTCATAATAACCTTCTCCATAGGTCTGTCTGCACCCTAAGATAACAAGTCTTGACTTGTATCTTTCAATGGTGCCATCAGTATTGAACTTCACTTTAAAGAGCCATTTGCAACCTATGGCTGTTTTGCCATTGGGAAGAGTAGTGACTACCCAAGTATTGTTGGCTTCAGGTGCATTTAGTTCAGCATTCATTGCTTGAATCCAGCGATCTTAGGTGATGGCTTCTTTAAATGAGGATGGTTCAGGAGTTGCTGAAATGTGAGCTAGAAAGCATTGAAACTGAGGTTGTATTGTGGTGTGAGCAAGGTTGGTAATGTGGGAGGGATCAGTGAGGGAAGAACCAGTTTTGGGATCTGCATAATCGTTATACCAGTGTGGAGGGAGGTGAATTCTGATGCTTTTTTTGAGTGGTGGAGGTTAGGGAGAGGGTAAAGGGAAAGGTGATTGGATAGGAGGTTGTAGTTAAATGGGAGTTACAGGTGGAGAGGTATGTGTTTGTGTGGTTAGAGGTGAGGAAGGTGGTGTATATTGTGGAGTAGATGTAGGAATGAGAAGATCATCAAAGCTTGTAACATTAGGGTGTTGGTTGCTAGGATTAGGGGTAGGAATAGGCTGCATATAAGATGTGAGAGAGGAGTTATGAAAGGGGAAGATGTCCTCATAAAACTTGACATCTCTAGAAACAAAGGTTTGTTTAGTAAGAAGATTCAACAGCTTGTAACCTTTTTGTTGTGAGGGATAGCCTAGAAAAGCACATGGGACCCCTCTTAGTGCAAATTTGTCAGTTGTAAAAGTTGGATTGGTGGCAAAAGCAAGACACCCAAATATCCTGAGGTGAGCATACTCAGGTGGAGAGTGATAAAGAGCTTCATAGGGAGTGATGTTGTCAAGGACTGAGGTAGGCAGTCTGTTTATAATATGGATTGCAGTCAAAACACAATCACCCCAGTAGGCTAGGGGCAAGCATGCTTGGAATCTCAAGGCTTTAGAGATCTCCAACATGTGCCTGTGCTTTCTCTTTACTCTGGCATTTTGCTGAGGTCTTTTGACACAGGAGGTTTGGTGAGAGATGCCATTCTTTGCAAAGAAAGCTTGACGTGGGCCATCATCAAACTCAAGAGCATTGTCAGACCTTATAGTCTTGATTTTTCTATGAAAGTGTGTTTGAGCATAATTCATAAAGACTTCAAGAGCTGCTAGGGATTCAGATTTGTATTCTAAGAGATATACCCATGTTGCCCTGGTGTGATCATCAACCAAGGTGAGAAAAAAAATCTGAATTTGCCCTTAGTGCACACTTTATATGGGCCCCAAATGTCCATATGCACTAGATCAAAAGGTGCATGAGCTCTTGAGTTGCTCAGAAAGAAAGGTATTCTAGGAAATTTAGACATTGGGCATGTGAGACATACTTTGGTGTTGTTTGATGTGTGAGGGAAGATGTGGGGTATGTGTTTGAGCTTGGTGATGGAAGCATGACCCAATGTATGGTGCCACAGTTCTAGAGGGTTAGAAATTTGAGGGACATCTTGGGTTCTAGCATGGGTGTTGGCTGTGAGGCATATAGGAGCTAATTCATCAACTTGGTCATTGGACAAATAGTATAGACCATATTTCATCTTGCCAATTCCTCTTACTCTTTTTGTGCTGCAATCAACAACCTCACAGTGAGTAGGGAAAAATTGAACTGCACAATTGCTGTCTTGAATGAGTTTTTGTACAGAGAGGATATTGTGCTTAAAATGCGGAACACATAGGAAATTTTTCAATATCAGTCCATTGACAAGCTGAACCATTCCAATGTGAGAGATAATGGTAGCATCACCAGTAGGTAGGTTAATTGTGGGAGAATTTTGAGTGGAAGTAATGGAGGTGAGGTTGTGAATGGAGGGTGTCATGTGATCTGAGGCTCCGGAATCAACAATCCATTCTTGGTTGGGTAAGATAGCACTATGACTTGAGTGTGTCAAACTAGAAAAATGTTGGTCTAGTTCTTCATCAGTTTCAGCACCCTTCACAGAGGCCATTTGAGGCAAGAGTTTGGCTAGTTGTTCAAGTTGTTGTGGTGTGAATAGCAGGCCAAGTATTTTGTTGTTGAGTTCCCCTGTCTTGCATTGGCTGCCATTCTAGGGTTATTTAAGGAGCTAGGATTCCAAGTGGTTTGGTTATTGAAGTGACTAGTCTGCTGGTAAGGTGGCTTGGGTTTGAAATTGTTGCTAGGTTGGTAGTTTTTGTGTTTAGGATGCCCCTTTGGAAAGCTTACAACAGCCCAACACTTCTCTTTACTGTGTCCTCTTTTTCCACATGCACCACAAGAGGTGAATCTCTCAGGTTTTGCCTTGCTATATATAGCAGACACTTCCATCTCCATTTTAGGAGGTTGCAAAAGCTCTCTTTGAGCTTCTTCTTGCTGCAGTGCAGCACAAGCAGTTTCTACATATGGTTATGGAGATAATAGCAACAGTTGACTTCTTTGAGGACTATATACATCATATAATCCATTCAAAAACTGAAATAACTTGGATTCCTCTCTTTGCAAATCAATATTGTCAAGTAATTTTTGCACTTCAACAAGGTTGGGTTACTCACGACAGGCAACATATTCAAAGAGTCTAACTCTTCCCATAAAGACCTCATTGTAGTGTAATATTCATTCACATTCAAAGATTGTAGTTTAGTATCATACACTAGTGGAAAAATAAGGAAGGGATGCGGTCAAAACATGCCCCTAAGGGCTGCGTTTTTGGCCAGCAGCCCTTTCCATACAGACCCTTCATTAGATAAGAAGGGGCTGCGGTTTTTAACCGCACTCTTCACAACGAAGGGCTGCGGTTAAGGCCAAAAACGTGGCCCTTCTAAGTTTGAAGGGGCTGCGTTTTAGGCATAAACCCTGACCCTTCTTTAACCGAAGGGTGCGGTTTTAAGCATGAACCGCAGCCCTTTTTAAGTGAAGGGGTGCGGTTTAAGCTTAAAACCGCAGGCCCTTCAAATTCAATATTTTTTTTAAAAAAATAGAATTAAAATCGCCCCCATCCCTTATTGCCACCCAAGACACACCCCCACCCCAACGCCCTGCACACCCCCACCCCAAGACCCCGCCACCCCCACCACCCCAGACCGCACCCCCCACCCCCCCCGCCACCCCGCCCCCCCCACCCCCCGCACCCCCACCCACCCCCCCACCCCCTGCCCCAGCACCCCCCCACCCCACCCCGCCCCCACCCCCGCCCCCCCTGCCCCCCCCCCCCACCCCCCGCACCGCCACCCCATGGCTCCCCCCCCACCCCATCCCCCACCCAAAACCTCCCTTCGACACAAAAAAAGACCGATCAAATTACAATAATATATATATGACATGTTTTGTGAACGTAATAATTAACTTTAAATATGTATATATTTAATAATAATGTAAAAAGTGTACATAGAATTGATACAAACTAGTAGATGTATCATAAGCAATCATCACAAATGTGGGACGCTAACTTATCCCGAACTTCATGTAATTTGTCTGTGGTGAAGGCCCTCAAACGTGGTGTGTTATTCATATAAACCTTGCAAAACAACCAAGGAATAAACACATAATATAAGAATTCAATCATTTACCGTAGTTAGTAGTTCTAAAAAATGACATATACCTTCCCGAAATTCAATCAAAAACAAATGCAAGCCTAAAAATCTATACACTAGTTATATTATACCTTATATTATCATTTTCAAAAAGAAAATGGAGTTAAATGACTCGAGAAACATGAATTGGAGGCGAAAAGGCAAAAATAGGGCTAAAATCACATTTATGTTCCCGATATACAACCAACAATAAATGCACGCCTAAGAATCTACATAATAGTTACATTATACCTCATATTATCATGTTCAAAATGAAATTGGGGTTAAATGAGGCGATAATACGAATTGGACGCGAAAAGGCAAAAATAGGGCTAAAATGCCCTTTTCGTTCCCAAAATTCAACCTACAACAATTGCAAACCTAAAAATCTACACAATAGTTACATTATGCCTCATATTATCATGTTCAAAATGCATTTGGGGTTAAATGACTCGATAAGTACGATTTGGAAGCAAAAATGCAAAATTAGGCCTAAAGTGACCTTTTCGTTCCCTAAATGCAACCAACAACAAATGCAAGCCTAAAACTCTACACAATAGGTACATTATACCTCATATAATCATGTTAAAAAAGAATTACAAATTGGAGAAATTACACGGACACTGAGTTTATGTCTCATGATTTATTGACCTTCCGCCGTTTCTTAGGATCCTCAAGTACATGTATCCCTTCCGTGTGATCTACACGCATATAGTTCTCCGACATATTCATCACATCATCTTCCACACTATTTTCAGGATAGGTAAAAGGGGGAGGTCCTCAAATGCATCATATTCTTCCTCATTATCAACATCACCAATACCGAGGATACTCCTTTTACCGTGTACAACAATTGACCACTTATTATCGGCAGGATCGGTTACAAAAAAACTTGCTTAACTTGTGATGCAATTACAAATGGCTCCTCGGTTTTCACGTAGATGACTAAGGTCAACAAGAGTGAATCCGCAAGGATCATCTTTTCTTACGCAACGTCGATTATCGTCAACCCACTTGCAACACAAGAGGCAAATATTAAAAGTACAGTAGTCCAGTCTCCCATATTTCTTCTATTCTCCCATAATAATTGATTTCCAAGCATGTACGGGCGACTTATCCTTCGAGCTTGCGTCTTGTGTAGCCGACGCCACAAGTGAAACACCACTATTTTGTTGCAATGTTGACTTCGGATCTTGACGTTTCACCCAAAACGTATACCCATTAATATCATAACCCTCATAAGAGCGTACGGCTTCACGAGGACCAAATGCTAACCACTTGACTGTTTCGAGAACACTTTCATCCAAATCATTCACTACTCGTTTATGAAACAAATCAATGAAAGTCTTGTTATGCATTTGCGTCGGTGCCCTAACTCCTTTTCCGGGATTGCTAACACGTAATTCCTCCATATGTTCATTTAAATAAGGATGGACCAATGCTACGTGATGCAATACAAAAAAGTGAGCTTGTTTACGCTTTTCTACGGAAGGTGTGATCAATTTTGAACCAATTGTGCCCTTGCCCTCAAGTACGCCCTCGTGTCGGGATGTCGGAAGTCCAACGGGATCAACACTAGCAAAATACTCGGCCACAAAATTACCGATCTCTTCACCCACAACCCCTTGAATTATACTACCTT
The DNA here is from genome assembly GCA_947646795.1 of Beta lomatogona. Taxonomy (NCBI): domain Eukaryota; kingdom Viridiplantae; phylum Streptophyta; class Magnoliopsida; order Caryophyllales; family Amaranthaceae; genus Beta; species Beta lomatogona. Next base: position 230,823 of record CANSNZ010000729.1, read on the forward strand.
CTGGTTGTGCGGGATTCCGAACTTTATCCTTCAAAGTGCCCATATATCTCTCAAAAGGATAGCACCACCTCAAAAACACTGGACCACACAGTTTAATTTCTCGAACTAGATGGACAATGAGATGGACCATAATGTCAAAGAATGCGGGGGGAAAAAACATCTCAAATTTGCATAGAGTTTCAACTACTCGGCCTCGCAAGGAATCGAGGGTCGACGGTTCTAGGACTTTGTTGCATATTGTATGGAAAAATGAACAAAGTTCGGTAATGGTGTGCCTCACATGCTTTGGAAGTATCCCACGAATTGCAATCGGTAAGAATACTTACATCATGACATGACAATCGTGAGATTTCATACTCGATAACTTCAATTCACCATTTAAGGTAACAAACCGCTTCATATTCGATGAGTAGCCAGTTGGGACCTTAATGCCATACAATGACTCGCAAAAAATCTGTTTCTCTGCACGTGACATCGTGTAGCAAGCTAGTGGCAAATAATTCTTCTCCGAATCCTCCACCTTCTTTTTACTTTTCTGAGTTTCATCATCAACCCTTTCCTCCACTACTTTCTTCTTCCTTCCATCCCTTTTCTAAGCCCACAACTCTGGTCGAAGCCCCCTGTTTTTCCAAGTAAAGTCGTGACGCCTTAACATCTTTTGTCTTGCCCGGAATATTCATAAGTGTCGCAAGAATAGCTTCACAAACATTCTTCTCTATGTGCATGACATCCAAACAATGTCTGACCTTTAGATCTTTCCAATATGGGAGTTTCCAAAAAATGGACTCCTTTTTCCATAATCCCGTAGGTTGATCAACCTCACTAGCAGGTTTACCAAAGATTGTTTCAATGCCCTTCACCTGATTATAAACTTCTGTACCAGTTAATGGTCTATGAGCAACTTCTTCTTCAACCGTCCCATCGAATGCCTTCTTCTTAAACCTATAGGGATGGTCGCGTCGAGGTGCCTTCGTGTGCGCATATACACATGTTTGCAGCCCTTAAGGTGTGTAGATTTCATGTCATCTACACAAATTGGGGGGGGTTGTTTTCCTCTCGTCTTATACCCGGATAAGTTCCCATAAGTTGGATAATCGTTCATAGTACAAAAAAGCATGGCACGCAGAGTGAACATCTCATTAGCATACGCATCAAATACTAACACTCCTTCGTTCCACATCTTCTGTAAATCTTCAACAAGCGGCTGGAGGTATACATCAATGTCATTTCTAGGTTGTTTGGGCCCCGATATAAGAAGCGACAGCATCATGTACTTGCGTTTCATGCACAACCAAGGAGGCAAGTTATAAACCACTAAGACCACTGGCCATGTACTATGCTCGCGAACCGAGATTGCCAAAAGGGTTCATGCCATCCGTACATAATCCAAGCCTCGATTCCTATCCTCATTACCAAATGCCTTATGCACCCTGTTGATACTTTTCCACTCAGGCGAATCAGCCCGGATGCTTGAGCAACCGTCTTTCTTCCTACGATCCGCATGCCACCTCAAATTCTTCGCATCTCCTTTAATTGAGAACATGCGCTTAAATCTAGGTATTATGGGTAAATACCACAGCACCTTAGCTGGTGGTCCTTCACTACCTCCATCTCCTTCACGCTTGTACTTCGACAATCCACAACGTGGACACTCATGTAAATGCTCATACTCATTACGATAAAGCACACAATCGTTAGGACAAGCATGTATCCGCTTGTACTCTAAACCGAAAGCACACATCAGTTTCTTCGCATAATAGTACGACTTTGGCGGTTCATTTCCATCGTGGAGCATATCGCCTAAAACTTCCAACAACGATGTGAAACTAGAGTCCGTCCAACCAGCTTTCGACTTAATGTTGAACAAGTGTTATCACCGCGGAAAGTTTGGTGTACTTTGTACAACCTGGATACAATGGCTTTTCAGCGGCCTCGGACATAGACTCAAAAATACGAGGTCGTTTACACGACCGATCTTCAACCTCGTGTATCATCCTCGTCTACCCGATCCCTATCATCATCTCGCAAACTCATCATCCAAATTCTCATCCCCGAACTCATCATCCTTCTTTTCTTCACATACATCGTTCATTACTCTAGAGCTTCCTATATACTTCCCCCGCTCACCATGCCAAACCCATACGTGGTATTGAGGCCTAAACCCACGACGAAAGACATGCTCCCTAACCACATGTATACTACTAACCTTGCTCACATTTCTACAATCGAAACAAGGACAATAAAAGTCGATCGCTCCGGAGGATGCTTGATATTGTAATGCGGTTGGGCCAGAATTCCGACACCCCTTTCACAAACTCAATCGATTCACGACTACCATACATCCAAGTACGATCCATCTCATTCAAGAAGACCTTTAATAATTAAACACAACCATTCATTATAATGCATCAATCATTATTTAAGTACATACACTCACATGTCATCATATCACACACGTATAGAGCAATCTAAGATAGTGACATGTTCAATTGTATGCATGCAGCCGAAGGTCCTTATCACTCCAACCTAACCCATCCTTGGACGTCTAATCTCACTAGTGAATGTGTGCCAACTTTTCAATTCTAAGGAAAATCCGGCAGCATTTCCCTACGAGTTCTCCAAGTACACAATGTAGATAATTGCTTATCTACATATGTACCCGGGAGAACAATGTAGAGAAACGATGAGCCAAGATTTTCCTCAGAATTGAAAAGAAGACACACATTCACCACCTAAGTGAGATCAAACGTCCAAGAACAGTCCCAAACCGTGGACTATTCAAGACTTACTCCTAATGAGTAAGTCTTGAACGGGTATCTAGGCATATGATGACAATTCAAACAACTTGTAGATTTCATAGCTAAATTACATTGCGTTTTCATACAATCTCATATCAAGAAATATACATACATTATAAGAAATACATATATATATCAATAAATTATCATAACTTAATCAAATTGAATCACATGACAACTTTGTCTCATCAACAAATTAAATCAAACAAAAAAGACAACGAAATTAAACTAGCTAGTTACCTCTTAACACCAATGATAAGCAATGAAGAGAGTAGAGATAGTTGGAACTTTATTTGCCTTCCTAAGCCTCTTCTTCCTACAATTAACAAAACCCACATTGCACATTAATCATTTAATTCAATTAAGAAAAACAAAACTAACTTAAAAACATTAATTCATACTTAACTAAGCAAAAAATTAGCTAAACCCAAGAGCTAGCAATGAAGAAAGAGTAGGGCAAGTGGTGGTGGTAGTTGTTGCCGCTTGTGGGTGGTGGCGCTGCGTAGTGGTGGAGGAGCTCCACACCCTAAACCCACTCAAATGGTGGAGAAGAGAAGAGAAAAGAAGAGAAGAGAAGCTAAGAGAAGAGAAGAGAGGTGAAGAAAGAAGGGTTGTGGTGGTGAAGCAATGTGGGTGCTCCGGCGTCAGGGCTCCGGTGATGGGGTGTTAGGGTTAATGTGCGAGTGAGTGAGAGGGAGGGAGGGGTTTTTTGCTCGTCAAATGCGTGTAAGGGATGGAAATTTAGAAAATATGTCTACCTACTGTGTGTGTGCGCGCAAAACTGGAGATATGGGATGGGATCGAAGGGTCGGTTAGTCTAGAAAACGCAGCCCTTCGTTTATGAAGGGTCGCGGTTTTGCTAACCGCGACCCTTCATTAGTAGGGTTGCGGTTAGCCTCAAAACCGCAGCCCTTCATTCATAGCATGAAGGGCTGCGATTTCTTGTTAACCGCAGCCCTTCAATAAAAGGGCTGCGGTTTCCAAAGAAACTGCAGCCCTTCCTTTTTTTTCCCCTAGTGATACAACTCTTTGCTCAGCTTATATTTTCTAGACCCATTAGTGAGAGAAAATCTATTTTCTAGGTTGGTTCAAATATCCTTTGCAGATTTCATGAACATGACAGATTTTTTAATAGTGGGAGAAAGATTGTGAGTGATCCAAGCAATTACCATGTGATTGCAGGTTTCCTATATTGCTGCCTTTGTTTCATCATCAGCAGGTTTGGTCACAGTGCCTTCCACAAACCCCATTTTCCTCTTTGAAGCAAGTTGGATCTCCATTGCTCTACGCCAAGCTCTATAATCAGCTGAGCCTTGTAGTTTGTCAACTTGTATGGAGGTTCCTCCATCAGAAGGATGTATGAACAAAGGATTCATCATTTCTTCAAGTGAGATTCTAGACATTTTTGTAAGTAGGAGAGAAGTAGTAAGAGAGAAGAAGAGGAATTTTGAAGCTGAAAAATATCAAAGGCTTGATTTTTAAGAAGGATCAAATTTCAGAGAGGGAAGAGAAAGCTACGTTGCACAGGGTTAGGAAATGGAGGAGGAATAGGGTTGTTATCTATTGAGCCACGCGTATGGCTCTGATACCATGAAGACTGAAATACTTATGATCTTTTAGCACATGGCATAGAGAATGAGAGCAAGAGAGAAAGAATAGAAGTGAGGGAATGTCAGCATGTATTTCATTCTCCTGAATATTGTGAGCAGTACATCATCCTTAAATAGTAGTGCTAGGAAAAAGACAAAAAGAGTATGCCGCACTCTCTCCTCCGTCCCAAAAAAGATTTGAACACTTGTTGGGACACGTAGTTTAAGGTGATAAGTTGTGGTATGGTTATCAAATGTTATTTTATTTAAAAAGTAGATGTGATAGGAGTTGGTGAGGCATTTTTTATTAGGAGAGAGAGAAAGTTGTTGTAACTTTTTATTGATAAAAAGGTAGATCGTACAAAAAAGATGTATAATGGAAATAATATATTAATGGTGGGGACTATGCCAAAAATAGAAGTGTTCAAAGTAATTTGGGATAAACATAAAAGGAAAGTTGCTCAAACTATTCTGAACGGAGGTAGTATATTATTACAACTTATAGCCTAGGTGTCCAAGGACAAAGCAAACAGCTAATAAAGAGACTAAGACAAAACAGAATTAGATAGCACTAATTTGCTACTATATCATCTCATTAGTTCCCAATTCACTTTCGGAGCTCTTGGTCTTGCTTTTCTTGTTTCCACCAATGTCAAAAAAAAATACAACAATTGAATTTTATTAATTTTTTATATCAATTTTTACTAATATGCAATATATAGATATCATTAATATAAAAAAAAGTTAGTCATGTAATAATTCACAACCGACATCATTTAAGGTTGACGAAGCCGCCTTTTTTTGGTCTTTGGAACACATGATGGTATAGGACATAATTCTCCTTCTGAGTCACAATCAATAGTGTGATCATCTTCATCGGAATTTTTCTTGTTGTCATCTTTGTCTACATTATTACAAGTTAAGTCGACTGCAAAATCCATTTAACACTCGAGAGATGGGACCTCTTGCAAAGGAGGCCGATGATTATTAGATCAGCAAACAGAAGTTTAATTAGCCAACTTTGTTAATTTATAGACCAAGCGACGAGCAATTTGCTTCTTGTCCTTTCAGGCCGCTTTAACACGTATTCGAGAACTGGCATATAGACCAACCAATTTGATTCTCATCTGATTGAATCCTAGTCCAAATTAGTTATTTATGATCTTGGTCCAAATTATATAATGTTTTTTTCCCAATGATACAAAATTTATTTTTAAACCATAGTTAAGCACCTAATTAAATATTTAATTAATTGAAAGATAGTATTTGCACTTTTTTAAAGGTTAGCCAAGATGAAGATTCCTACCAGGCCGAAACCTCTTACGAAACAACCCAAATCCCACGATAGCGGGTTAGACTTTTGGGAAAGGATATGGGGATTCCCCTCACCCAATTGTTGTTAGCTAGTGAGGCCATTGAACCCGGAAGCCAAAACCTTAAGGTTGGAAGGTGATCTCCTTCCACTAGACCAAACCGAGCAATGGTAGGTACTAGGTAGTACTTGCACTTAAGGCATTGCATATTAGTGACTCTGGATATATTGCATGCTTGTGAGTACATGAACAATTCCTATTTACTAGCTAATACTTGAGCAATGTTCGGATTTAAAACGAATTGATGGAAAGAAACACGATATAACAATTAAATGTTTTTTTCCAAAGGCTACTATTTAGACAAAATTGAAAAATCCAATGCAAGCATTTGTTAACCAATTTCTAATTGTAAGAAGATCCTTACTAAAATCAATTGCTAAAGTTTGATGCATCCATAAATCTTCATCAGTGTATCTACAATTTCTGTTATACATCCGAGTGTACTATTTATATGATACTATGACACACACCAGACTATTTTTTTTTTCTACAATTAGCCTTGATCTATGGATGAAAACAATTTCTTTTCTCAAATGCCACATTAAAAATTTATTCTTAGCTTGCCTTTCTCTTTCTCTCCTTCCATTCATCATCTCCCCTCCATATTCATTCTTCCTTTCTCTCTAACTTTCCTTGTAAGAATTTAAATAAGGAAAAACTTATATATATATATATATATATATATATATATATATATATATATATATATATATATATATATATATATATTTATATTATTGTGTTTTTCATTGAAAAATGTGTTTTCATGGTAAATGATCATTTTCCTTCCAATATATTTTGGGTCCAATAGTCAAACAGAACCCATTTAGTGCTTAATGCTTTATTATTAATTGGAAAGTCTACAATTTTTTCAAGTAAGAAAGGTTGACTTCAGAATTCAGATGATGACTGGCAACTTGCAAGTCAAAGTCAACTGCTGACAATCTATGCACTGCACATGGACGTGGAGTATGTAAATTATAGTAATAATAATATAAACTAAAATAATACTCCTGAAATTCTATTGTGCATCATCATCTAATACTCATTTAGTTAAGAGTAGAAATTCTATATATAACCCCTCCTCAGCTCATCTGCCTTCATCATCTTGTATTTTTCCCTGGGACGGAGACCTTATTTGTGCATCATCATAAACCATATCTAATACAGCTGATAGCTCTTGAAATTTCATATATATATTCTACATAATTTAGTAGGTATGATTCTATCTTTCTGTATTATTTTCATATATGTAGCTGACTAGCTTTTGAAATTTCATGTATATATTCTTCTTAATTGAGTAAATATGATTCTATCTTGCTTTATTATCAGTAATCAAAATGTTGCATATTTTTCAGTAGAAACCAAGAGTTAAAACATCAAAATCATGCGGACATTTTTCCGTATAACAGGTAATCCCACCCTCTTAACTTTGTATAAATATATACTGCATTATAGATATAATGGTCATTTGGTTGGACGTGGAAGTTACATTTGCTACATATTTAATTTGCAAATTCGACTCTAACGAATGCAATTTTTTTTATGAGTGCAGGAATAATGTGGGCGGATTTTTTCGCATATTATGTTTTATGGATGATGATTATTTACCTGACCGATATTTGGAAGCTTGATTTCACACATGCTGCTGCAATTATCAATATATGGAAAGGTTCGGCTTTGGTATTGCCTCTTGCATTTGTCTATCTTGCAGATGCTTTTCTCGGCAACTTTTGCATCCTGCTCCTCACCAGTCTTTCCTACACAATTGTGAGTTGCTATCTTTTCGAAAATTATAATTTAAGGCTTAGAGAATAAAAAGTTTTAAACTGAGTCATTGTTTTTTTTTTACAGGAAACTTAGTCAATGTTGGAAAATTAAGTAAACTATAAAAAAAAAGTATTATTTTCGTCCCTAAAAGAATTCACATTAACTTATATATTTTATGTTAATAGAATTTTATGACTATGGTATATAATATCTCGCTCCTCCGTTTATAAATAATTAAGGAAAACTTAGAGAAAGTGAGGAAAAACCAATGTTTAATTTCTAGAGAGAGAGTTGGAATCACATCTAAGTATAGAAATTAAAGGAGTTACTCCCTCTATTTTTTTTTTTTATCTTTCTCACTTAGAATCTTGACACTATTCATACTTAGAGAGAATCTTCTCAATTTTTTTCAATTAATAAGAAAAAATATAGTCGTGTGGGGTCTTGTTTGATTCGTCTCAATTAGCACTTTATTAATATTCAATCGTTATAATTTTAACTAATATATAATGAAAGATATTTAAGTTCAAAGATGTGCATTGGGAGATGCATACAGGAAAGTGAGAAAGATAAAAAGAACAAAGGGAGTAACTCATTGGCGGTGATCCCCATTATATATATATATATATATATATATATATATATATATATATATATATATATATATATATATATATATATATATATATATATATATATTGGTGATAAAAATCTATAGTCAAAGTTTATGAGGTGTGACCATGGAAACTGCTAGCTTTGGGAAAACTCCTCAACTGGAGTGATTACCATTGATCAATATTTATAGTGATACATCATAGGATAGTCCTATTATCATTAGGAAACCTATCCAAAGTATAATTCTATGAACAAAATATATCCTAACTATATTTATATTCTATCACACCCCCCACAGTCGGAGCGGGAGGAGGTCGAACGCTGAGACTGGACTTAAACTCCAAAAATAACTGTCGCGGAAGACCTTTAGTGAAAATGTCGGCAAACTGATATCGAGTAGGAACATGCAACACGCGTACGTGACCCAACGCGACCTTTTCCCGAACAAAATGAATATCCATCTCAACATGTTTGGTGCGTTGGTGTTGTACCGGGTTGCGAGATAAATAAATAGCACTGACATTATCACAATAAACAATAGTAGCCTGTCGGAGAGGACAATGTAACTCCCAAAGAAGATTACGTAGCCAACAAGCTTCCGCGACAACATTGGCGACGCCTCGATATTCTGCCTCAGCACTTGATCTAGAAAGAGTAGGATGAAGCTTAGACTGCCAAGAAATCAGGATTTAGGAAGCGGGGAACGATGAAGAGGAATAGAAGGAGAAATAGTGTTTAGGGAATATTTGGGGTTGGGTTTTAAAATTCCGGATTTGGACCTGGTATGCATGTGATGAGGGGAGGGAGGTGGGCGTGTGGGCCTAATAGCAGGCAACCCACAAAGAGGGGAAGGGTTGTAGCGTGTCTGTGAGAGAGAGTGGGCCTGGGTCCGGATGAGGGAGGGAGGGGAAGTTGTGGGACGCTGGGCCTGGACACGGGGGGGGAGGTCTGCACCGGGGAGGGTAAGGGTGGGTTTGTAACACGCGGTTGTGCTGCATTGGATTGTTGGGCCATAGGAGGAGGCTAGGCCGCATTAAGGGTGGGACGCAGACCAGTGGGTTGGGAAATAGGCGCCCAAAAGGGTAAAATTAAGGGACTGGGCCCAGAATCCTCTAAAAAGGCATAATCAGTAGGCAGAAATTGACCTGAATTGGCAAAAGGGAAGGTAGATTCATCAAAAGTGACATGTCGAGAAATAATAATTTTATTTGTTGCCAACTCAAGACATCTATATCCCCGATGATGGGGAGGATAGCCAAGAGACACACATGGAGTGGAACGAGGTGCTAATTTGTGAGGAGTAGTGGCTATTAAATTTGGAAAACATAGACACCCAAACACCCGAATATGATCATAGGAGGGGGTGATGTGAAATAACACTTCGGCCGGGGAGATTAACGAGAGCCTTAGTAGGTAAGAGATTAACAAGGTATGTAGCCGTTTCAAGAGATTCAACCCAATATTGTGGAGGAATGGAGGCATGACAAAGAAGCATGCGGGACATATTATTTAGAGTTTTGATCATGCGTTCAGCTTTCCCATTTTGTGACGATGTATCTGGGCAAGAGAAGCGAAAAATGATGCCATGTTTGACACAAAAAAGTTTGAAAGGGGTATTATCAAATTCCCGCCCATGATCACACTGAAACGCTTTAATGGGTCTTTCAAATTGAGTATGGACATACTGGCGAAAATTAATGAAGTATTGGTAGACTTCAGACTTAAATTTGAGGGGTATGGTCCACACATAGTGAGTATAATCATCCAAAAAGACCAAATAATATTTATGACCTTGAGAGCTACGAATAGGAGATGTCCATAAATCAGCATGAATTATCAAAAGCAGAAATCGTATTACTATTTGAAGGTTGAAATGGTAAACGAATATGTTTGCCTACTTGACAAGAATTGTAAAAATCAGAGGTAGGTCCTTTATTACAATGTATTAAATCTCTAGACCTAAGAAAATTTAAAACTTGAGATCCTGGATGTCCAAGGCGACTATGCCAGGTTGGTGATAAAGTGGCCGTGAGGACGGTAGCTAAGCATGTGGAAGGTTGAGGACAAGTCACTGGATAGAGCTCGCCCGAACTATTGCATCTCGCTAGAATATTCCCCGTGCGAAGGTCCTTCACAGAAAAGCCATGAGGATCAAATTCAATGGAGGCATTATTATCAGTGGTAAATTTTCGGACATAAATAAGGTTTTTAATTATTTGTGGGGCAAACAAAACATCACGTAGGGATAATGGTGGGTGAGGGTTGGGGAGGTTTGAGTGACCATAACCAAACACAGGAATGCGATAACCATTACCAACCAAAATATGATTAGGAGTGCTTAAATTAAATAAGGGCATAAGAGTACCTGAAGAATTTGTCATATGAGCAGTCGCACCCGAATCCATGTACCAAGAATTATCTTGCGGCAGTGTCATGGTAGCAAACGAATTTGCCAACTCAGTCGGGGTCATAGCAGGCCCATGATCCGGATATGGTGCGTATGAAGTGTGGTGGGCCTGGGGCGTCACGCGGTGGGCTGGAGAAGGCAATTTTTTACTCTACCAGATAAGGGGACCTGAATTTATCAAGGGATTCCCAAAACCCGACCTGAAATCATCGAGGGAAAATCCTAAGTGGAACCCTGGATATCCAAAGTTGATCCAATTTGACCTGCCGTATTTGTCACCTTTTGTAAACATATTAAGTGTTAACTGTTCTTCTATATATACTTGCCAAAATTCGAAATGGACGAACACATTACCAATCAATAGTATATTTGACAAGATAGAATCTTCTGATGAAACCCTACAAAAAAACTATTGCTATATGGGTTGTGAGACCGTTGTATTAACAGTTTGACAAGCTGTTGTGCAACAGTTAAATATGAAATTTTCCTTTGGTGCAAAGTTTTGATTTATACATTGTGTGCAGGGACTTGGGTTGTTATGGATGTCAACCCCACCAGTTCTAGGAAAGTCACAAGGAAATTGCACGGCGTACAAGCCTGAATGCATAGGAGAGCAGCAAAAGCAATTGTTTTACGCTGCATTGGTTCTAATAGCTGTAGGAATCGCAGGTCATTTAACCTCTCTTGGACCCTTCGTAGGTGATCAATCAGAAAAATTTAATAATGAATTCATGGCGACTGTAAATAGGGCCGATCAAGGTGGCTCTGTATGCTCTACAATGTGTCGTTTCATGCTCGGTCCATTTATGGGCGTCTTGATCCCAATCATCGGATTCGTGGTTGTCACCTTCGTCAAGTCATGGGGAGTTCAGTTTGGCGTTAGTGCCATATTTGCATTGGCTTCACTTCTTGTTCTTCTAAGTGGGGTTCGCTCGTACAAGTATGTTGGACCAAGAGGGAGCGCGCTTACTATTGTGTTTCGGGTGTTTTTTGCTGCCTTCTCTAAGGTTTTCTCTAGGCATCCACAAGATACGAATGAGCTTTACGAGAAACATGATGTCGATCGAAATGACAGTGCATTGCTGCCTCATACCGATGGTCTTAGGTATGGCAATTACCTTTAATTTAGCCTTTTCATTTCTTTGGCTACATTGTCTAGCTGTAATCTATGCAATAATAGTTAACCATAATTGAAGCTCATATATATACTATGGTCCTTTTAATTAACTACTCCATGTATACCATTCTATTTCTTCTTGGAGTACAAAATAATAATCCTCATCATTGGGAAGAACCCAGTACGGACTAAGGAGGAGGAGAGTTTAATCGACTTACAATCTCAAAGGAGGTTCCATACTAAAACCAATTGGCAATAGTAGGAGTAGCTCCTCTAGCTTATAATGTGGTACTTTCTCTACTCTTTCTCCAACGTGGGTCAACTCACATGTGCACAACAAATATGGGATTTAACAAATATCTTTAATCACGTTAGTAGATAGTATGAAAAATTAATATTTTAGAAAATATACCGTGCAAATTCTCTAAAGTATATTCAAGATCATATCTTTCATGCATGCTCTGTGATCCAGACATGTCTTGTAGGAAGAATAAGATGGGTCCTATCACCTATGGAGTAGTGCATGTTCCATTGTTCCTCGTGGTTTAATTTACCTTCTTTTTTTATCTAAATTGGTTAGGTGTCTGGACAAGGCTGCAATAGTACTCCCACAACCAACTTTAGAGCAACAAGAACAACATAAATGGAAACTTTGCAGGGTGACAGAAGTTGAAGCAACCAAGATCACCATACGCATGATTCCTCTGTGGATGACCTTCATAATTTGCGGAGTTGTATCTGCCATAGGTGACACATACTTTCTTGAGCAAGCAACAACGTTGAACCCGAAATTAGGACGCATCAAAGTCCCTCTGATATTTTTATTATGGTTCTATGACCAATCAAAGAATCTCTTCTCTAAGTTGTTTGTTATGATGGGTGCCACAGTTACATCATGTAGACGCTATGTTCCTCCTATAGGAGTCGGGGTAGCAATGGTATTCTCGATTATATGCTGCATTGCTGCCTCAAAAATCGAGACAAGAAGGCTAAGAATTGTAAAGAGTCATGGCTTAATTGATAAGCCAGATGAAAGAGTGCCTATGAGCATATTTTGGCTTTTACCACAATTCGCATTGCTTGGTGCCTTAGATGGAATTCGCGAATGGAGTGTTACATATCTAGTAAGTGATCAAGCTCCTCCGTCTATGATTACGTACTTCAATTATCTCCAATTAGGTGTGTTTGGAGTTGGGTTTATGGGAAGTGCGCTTTCGGTTTATGTAGTAGGAAAGGTTAGCCAAAAGATTGGTGGAATAAATTGGTTCCAAAGTACATTAAACAAGAGTCGATTAGACAACTATTACTGGGTATTAGCTGCATTAAGTCTTTGTCAATCTTGTTATTTATATTATTGTGGCATACTTCTATCGCTATAACGATTCGGTGTTAGAAGAGTTGGAAGAGCCGTAGTATGATGAAACTGAAGACAACATGTTCAACCACATTTAATTTGATCAAGATTCAAGATGAAAGATAATCTCATTATGTACTCATCTTATTGATAACACAGTTTTGTAATGCTTCTTTCAGAAGGAAAACCGTTGATCTTGGTACTTCAATATGTTAAGATGATGTTGATGTTAAAAAGATTTATCTAATGCATTGTTTTCATTCAATTCGCCTCTTGAAAGGATTCCATTTGCTGTTTTTGAAATTCAATTGATGTTGTATTGGTTTGAAGGAAAATGTTTTGACTGTAAATTTATCAACTATTGAACTTGAACTCATATTTGTGGTTGATAAATAGAGGATTTATTATAAAAGTTGGTGGAAGAAGCTTTTGGTAACACAAGATTAGGAATATCGATTTGAAATGGCAATTTGACTAAAAAACAATAGTGGAAGAAGCTTTGTTTGGGAGAAACTATTGGCGTCTCATCGTGAGAGGTCAAAATGGCCTCTCACAGGGGCATTATTGACATTTCGCGCAAAAAGGCAAATGACTTACCCATAAAGTTGGTAGACGTTCGGATATTAGTAGTGTTATAACTAGGACCTTTCTCTACCCTCCTAGTTATTGTATGAAAGTATATCTTGAGGATTGTAAGACTTTGTTTAACTCTATAACTTAATTTAGTTGTGTTGTTCACCAAAAAAAATAAAGTTGGTACCACAGCTCATTAAAATTGGTACCAATACCAAATGAACTCTTACTTTGATATCAGCTTTGAGTTTTTGTACCAGTTATACTTACTAGGTACCAAAGTGTAAGTTAACTTTGGTATCAACTTTGAGTTTTGGTACCACTTATATTAACTTGGTACCAAAAGGATAAGTAAACTTTGATATCAACTTTGAGCTTTGGTACTAAGTAAGGTCTCTTTATTTGATAATAAAGGATTAGGAATATTGAATTGAAATGACAATTTGGCTAAAAAACAATTAGCTATAACCTACTTATAGCAACTGGGTGCTCTTTTAACCAATTGGAAAAAAAAAGGGAAAATCCTAATTCCTCTCCCAAGAAATAACAGATAACCTTCCTCCCATTAAATTTTATGAATAAATGAAGTTTCTTTCAAAAATTAAGTTAAAAACATCAAATTTAAATGTGAATATTTAAATATAGCAATATTGTATGAAAAATGTTAAATGCTGCATATGAAATTACTAAAGATGTAAAACAAATGACAACTGTTCTATAAAAAAATTCGATATTGTATAAAAATAATAACTTTTTATATTCCTCCGAGGGACAAATTAGACAAAAAGCTCTTGGGAAAAATCAGCCCAAGGTTACTTAATTACATTGGTACATTGATAAAAACAAAATAAAAAAATTACCACCACAACTAAAATGAATTTTTTCCTTGAATAATGCAAAATGGGGTTTTAATTCCCGAAATATGTTGAAAGGAAAATTAATTCCCTGCGTACCGTCCACGTAGGACGGCACGCGAGAAATTTTTTTTTTTTCTTTACTTAAGTAAAACCGCTACTTGAAGTAGCGGTTAACCTTATAAACCGCTACTTCAAGTAGCGGTTATTAAAAATAAACCGCTACCCGAAGTAGCGGTTAATAAGGTTAACCGCTACTTCAAGTAGCGGTTTTGTGGTACCAGGAGCAATGGCGTTGACTGAAGTAAACCGCTACTTCATTAATAGAAACCGCTACTTGAAGTAGCGGTTTACTATAATCCCCAAATCAGACCTAACTTCCCCAAATTCTCATATTCGACGATTGTTATCTCAAATTTTTTCTCCTCTCTCTCTCTCTCTTACTAAGTGTCGCCCACCACCGGAGCTACACCACCGGAGCTACACACCACCGTCGAAGACGCCGACCATCGTCGCCCGGCTCGAAAGCCGCCGTCGTCCGGCGTCGCCAAGAATAAAGACGCCACCGTCGCCCGGCCGCGCCACCAACCGCACGCCACCGTCTATTAGCCCGGGTGAGTAGTCTTTTTTTTTTTTTTTTTTTAATTTAATTTGCTTAGCATGCCATATTTGTTATGTATTTTAGCTTTGTAACTGTTGTTAGATGGAAATTGTTTGGTTTGATTAGTATAATTTAGTATTTTGCATAATTTATCGTTTTGTGATGGTTGATTTTGCATGAATTGGAAGGTGATTTATTGGTTATATTGGTTGGTTAAAAATGGTGTTGAGCAAATGTGATGGTTGATTTTGCATGAATTGTTGTGTTTAGGTTGCAAATGCTACTAGTATAGGTGAAGAATGGTGTTCATATTGTTTGAATATGTAGAATAAGAATAACTTTAACATTATGTTTTTTGTATGTAGAATATGGAACAACCTAAATATCCTTTATACCTTTATTGGAATGGTGAACTATCTCAAAATGACGTTGATATTGTGTATAGAGGTGGAAGGAAAAAGTTTTTGTTCATCAATTCGGTATGATGTTTCAAGAGATTCCGAATAGGGTATATGACGTTGTTGGATGTGATCGTATGTATGTGGAACCGAAATTGTTTATGAGATATCCGATGCCGGGGAAATATGTGCCAATTGCACTAGAGGATGACGAGTCACTAAGTGCTATGTGGCTATCGGTGACACAAACGTCACCCATGGCAATGGAGGTGTACATTGAACAAGTTCCCAAGGAGATAAATCTCCAAAGTAATGTGGGTTATGTACCTACAATGGACTTTAGGGATAGCATGGAGGTACCTCAGGCATCGGCTCCTAGCATGCAATTTGAATCATTTACTAGCATGTTGTCAGACCCACATTATGTCAATGAGCACATGAATGAGTTCAGTTCTCCTGCTTCGTCTCCCCACATACCGTCCACATTCCATCTTGATACTCTACATCGAAATGATGTTGATTTTTTGGGAAATGAGGAGGAGCATGTGGATTTCGATAGGGAGGAGGACGATGATGCAAGGGAAACAAGCTGACAATGCAATAAAGTCTCGGTGTTCCTTCATCCGATTGGCTCGGAATTGACGAAGTTGATCAAAGGTTAATAAATGCATGGATGACTTGGAAATGCACTTTGGTTCATTGATCGTGGGTTCGAATTTGAGATAGGACAAGAGTTTGCCTCATTGCAGCAATTAAAGAATTTTGTGAAAGCCCTGGTCGATCTCTAGAAACCAGATGTTTCGGGTGTTGAGAGTCGAGCCCACAAAGTATGTCATTGAATGTGCCCGAAAGGAAGTGTGTCACCGTCCTTGGAGGTTGCGTGCAATCATGACTAAGTCGTACTCATTCAAAATTGTACGATATGGTGGTCCACATGCAAGCAATTGTTTGGGAGACATAACATGTGGAGACCATCCTCTCATTTCATCTCGATTTCGTTGCCGATCTTATCGAGGATTTCATTAGGACCGATCCTTCATTCAAAGTTCAGTCCATCTTGACTTTTGTGAAGAACCAATATCAATTTTCAATAACATACAAGAGAGCTTGGTTAGCCAAACAAAAGGCAATAACCGAGTATTTTTGGTGATTGGGAGAAGTCTTATCAAGAGTTACCTAGGTACTTGCAAGCCTTGAAAGAGTCCAATCGAGGCACTTGTCGTTTATTGGAAGACGATCCCAACACAAGATCCTAGTACGAACATCTTTAAGAGTGTCTTTCGGGCCTTTAAACCCTCTATTACCGGATTCCGTCATTGTCGACCTCTTATCACTATAGATGGTACTCACTTGTACGGGAAATACAAAGGCAAATTATTGATTGCTATGGGAACAGATGCTAATTTCCAGCTATTCCCACTTGCCTTTCTTTGTTGTGAAGGAAGAAAGCACGGAGGACCGGTCTTGGTTTTTAGCTTGCATTAGACGTTACGTCACGGATAGAAAGGATTTGTGTGTCATCTCTCGATCGTGCTTTGGGGTATCCTTGCGGCTATGAACGAGCCTCAAAGTGGATGGGAAGAGCCATATGCCCATCACCGATTTTGTGTGCGACATCTTGCTTCGAACTTGAATACTAAGTATAAGAATGCCGCCATCAAGAATCTTTTCGGAAAAGCTGCATATGCTAGGCGTAAGAGGAAGTTTTTGTACTATATGGATCGTATTGGCTCCATTAATGTCGAGGCAACTAGATATCTCGTTGGACATTCCCTTCATCTATGGTCTCTTCATCATGATGGTGGATGTAGATATGGTGTGCAAACCACGAACATGTCCGAAGTGTTTAATGGCGTCCTAAAAGGGGCAAGATGTCTTCCGATCACCGCTTTGGTAAGAATGACTTTTTATCGTGTCAATTCATATTTTGCTACAAGGAGAGAATTGGGTAGAAAAAGACTTGAGGAAGGCCATGATTATAGTCCAAAGGCGACTACCATCATTGAAAAAAACATGGAGAAGGCAAGTGCTCATGAGGTGATTGTGTTTGACTATGAACGAGGGCTATTTGAGGTCACTATCGGACGTGGAAACCGTATTGCGGGGAAAGGTGGAAAGAAACATACGGTGAACTTAATGCGTAAGACATGTACATGTGAGAAACTCCTAATATACAAGTTGCCGTGTTCTCATGTCCTTGCGGTCCCGTCGATACCGGAGTTTGTCATATAGTGGTTTTGTGGACGCTTCTTTTATGACTACCGAGTATCGATCTACTTATATGTCCTTTTTCAAGCCTCGTGCCTCGATATGCATAATTGTTCTCCATATTATGGTCCGAGAATTATAGGCGATGAGGGGCTAAAGCGTGGAGCCGGACGTCCAAGGTCCACTCGAATACGAAATGAAATGGATGCAGTGATAGGCCCTAAATATAGATGTAGCATTTGTAAGGCTTCGGGACACAATAAGCAAAGATGTCCTAATAAGAATGATGAAGGAACATCTGGGTAAATCTAATTTTTATTAACTCTCATAAATTTATATTCTTATCGTAGTCCAAGAATGTGTTACTTACCTGTTTGTTTTTTTTTTTCCTCGGGTCCGATGGCGCAGTCCATCTATCCCGGCCCCACCGATCGTAGCGTTCTCACCCTCCGGGATAAGCATCGGAGTGAGGATGCCCGGGAGGGGAGTAGCGGACACGGTATTATCGTGTCGGTTGCATCATCATAGTCTCACTCATGACCGGGAGGTTCACGATAGAGTTCTTCGGTATGTTGAGCGTGCTTGGTTTTCTTGGCATACATCGTTTGGTAGGGGAGGTTTGGAGCTTGATCGACCACTTCTTACGGCATTAGTGGAGCGATGGAGGCGGGAGACCCATACCTTCCATTTCACTTGTTGGGGAGGCGACGATTACTTTAGGAGATGTCGCTGTTCTCCTTGGACCGAGAGTGCACGGACCACCCGTTATTGGTAGCGGCGAGGTAATGGGGCTGCGGTTGTGCACGAGTTGTTAGGGGTATGGCCCACCACCCCGGAGAACGAGCCCAAAGTTCTCCGGGGTTCGTCTTTGAGGTTGACATGGCTTCGGCTTCATTTTTTTCTTGTTGCCGAACGATGCCGATGAGGTGACAAGACGACGATTCGCACGGGCTTATATTCTTGTTTTGATGGGGTCCATTCTTTTTGTCGACAAGAGTGGAGATACAAGACAGTGCTTTATCTTCCACTTTTGGCGGATCTCGACGTAGCGAGGACATATAGCGGGGGTAGTGCCACCCTTGCATACTTATATCGACAGCTATGTCGGGCATCTCGAGGCGTGCCGGGGAGTTAGGTGGTCCTGTGTTGTTGTTACGGCTTTGGGCATGGGAGCACGTACACATCGGCGAGACCTCGGATTTCGAGGTTGCGGGACCCACCTCCACGGTTTGACGATGCGGTTCCTATTTTAGGCTCCCGGCAAGATGTTCCGGGGTTGACCCCTTAGCTGTCAGGTAATATGCAGTGTCTCACATTTGTTGACATTATTTAGTTTCATTTTTCAGAAGGATATTAATGTGTATTTCTTTTCAGTTGGCTTCGGGTACACCTTAGTAGGTCCCACTTAGCAAGTGGGCTATCTTACTACAGGGATGCACTTGACCATCGAGACGGACGAGCAGGTACATAGAGTCTCACATGCCTAACTTATATACATTGGTAGACATCTCTCACGTGTCTAATATTTGCAACATTCTTTATTTGTAGATGACTTGGCACCATATACCGATGCGAGACTAGAGTTGTTGCTCGCTATATGTCGAGCCGATCGACATGTATGGCGCACAATGGCTCCACTTATTTGTTTCGACATTGTGGAGTTCCATTGTCCCGATCGAGTTATGCGCCGGTTTGGCTTCGAGCGAGGATTCCCAGCACCTTGTGATACAAGCACGACCCTTCATGGCATAGATCGGAGGTCGAAGAACAAGAATTATCCGCTCAGACATCGCCCTTACATAGCGCAGTGGGATGAGCGTGAGAGACGTGTTGTTCAGGGCACTCCGTTTACTGGTCGTACTCATGCCATTGAGGAGTATATGGTGTGGTATCGTCGCATCACGAGGTTACGCATGACGGATCCATTGAGGCGACCTCCTTCTACACACTATCGCCCTGCGTCTCGAGATGTAGTAATCGGTAAGTGCCATGATATGTAGTTATACTTTTATTTATTTATCCGACTATATAATATGTATTTTTCTTTCTATGCGAGGCACATACTTTATCCGATGTTGCTCATAGGTGCAAGACTTGTACTAGAGGCCGCCGAGTCATTGCCTCCCGAGATATGGGGCGCCGGTTGTTTGCACGTACATTGCGACCATGAGGGGACCGTGTATTGATGCGGCTAGCCGAATTTGGACATGGCCACATCTTACGGGCGTGCCTACCTCTTTGTACATACTTCGACTTCTACACCTTCTATGTCTCGTCGCCCATACATCTACCACAAGCACCTTTGCTTTCGCCTCCCGATCCGTCGAGAGGACCTACCGACGCCGTTCTGCCACCACTCCATCTTCTCTTCATGCCATTGCAGAGTCTAGTGAGACCACACCTAGTTCATCTAAACCTTCACAAAAGAAGAAGAGGGGGTCTTAGCACTTTCATTTGTTGTTTGTATAGTTCGTTAACACTATGTTAAATATTAAACTTCGTTTGTGATTGACATATTTTCTTAATCTTACTTATTGGATAAATGTGAATGTGGATGAACTTGGTGTTTGGTGATTAATGTGTGCATAGACTTTGTATGGACTTGGATGGAATTTGGTGTTGAAATTGTAGGTTGGAAAGCTTTTTTTTTTTTTATGTTTCTGGCATTTGGGCCAGTTATGGGGAAGCAACATTGAGAGGTCTTTTTTTCTTCATAAACCGCTATCTCAAGTAGCGGTTTACATATTATACAGTGTGAGTGTGGGAAGGTGTTGACCACATAAACCGCTACTTGAAGTAGCGGTTTACATGCATAAACCGCTACTTCAAGTAGCGGTTAATAAACCGCTACTTCAAGTAGCGGTTAATAAACCGCTACTTCAAGTAGCGGTTAATATATATAAACCGCTACTTGAAGTAGCGGTTTAATTAAAATAAACCGCTACTTCAAGTAGCGGTTTACCTGGGATAAAAAAAAAAAAAAACATTTTCTCGCGTGCCGTCCTACGTGGACGGTACGCAGGGAATTAATTTCCCTTTCAACATATTTCGGGAATTAAAACCCCATTTTGCATTATTCAAGGAAAAAATTCCAACTAAAATAATTCTAACAAATTCCACCAATTAAAAAACCTCTAAAGTCCCAAACAATGTGCCGCCATTAAAGATCTAAAACGCGTTTAACAGACGCGCCAACAACCGCGTACTCCCCAAGTCCTCTACTATCCAGCCCAGCTTTCAACAATGGCGGCAAGAACAACCAAAACCCAGTAACTATCACAAACGACGCCGTTGCAAAACCCGATAACCACCTTGGTGGGACCCACCATTTTCTCTCTCTTCCATACTTCTTAAAAGAGATCTCGACACATAGGCAAAATCCATGGAGGAGAAAGAACCACGTCACCTCAAAAGTAGGACATTCTCGCCCAATATAGTAGAAAATTAGCTCGTGCATTATTGCTGAAACTATAAATGTCGCCATTACTGCAGGCAACGGCGCCGTTTTACGGCCAACGATTTTGTTGAAAAGATCTAGTGTGGGTAGGTACACAGTAGGCCTGAGTATGCTTGTTACCATGAGATTCCATCTTTTACCCCAGAAATCTTGGAGAGAAGTTGATAAAAGTGGTTCATTAAATTGAGGCTCTAATTCTAATCCTAGAAAAAAGTTTGCTGATTTTGCAAGAATTGCTAAGAGTATTTCTAATGCGAAGTAGATGTGGAAGAAATAGATTAGCCATAAGATCTTGGGGTGTATCTGATCACTATAATCATAGATTTTGATTATTAGTGATAGAAGTAGGAATTTGATGAGGTAATTCCAAGGTGATTCTTGAGAAGATGGGTGTGATTTATTTTGTGGTTTTTGATCTGGGTTTTGGTTATTTTGTTGAATTTGTGAGTTTTTAGGATGTGGGTAGGAATTTTTCTGTGAATTTTTATCTGGGTTTTGGTTATTTTGTTGAATTTGTGAGTTTTTATTATGTGGGTAGGAATTTTCCTGTGATTTTTGATCTGGGTTTTGGTTATTTTCTTGATTTGGTGAGTTTTTGGGAGGTGGGTGTTGAATTTTGATGGGTAAGCAAGCAACAAGTAGGAAAAGAGGGAATGAAATGGGAGGATTAAAACAAAGTGGAGGTTTACCAAATGCAAAAAGTAAGAGCTTGAAATTTGCTAACCAAGATATGAAAAAAGCAGTTAAGCCACAAAAATGAACAGAAGTAAGATTTAGTGGCAAAATCAGAAATAATGAGATTACTGGAAGTATTGCTACTAATCTTGTAAATCCCTCTTGAGTAATCTTGCCAATAACATAACAGTAACTCAATGACACAAAAATTGATAACCATACTTTACCTAAGTTTTTCAGCTCATCTTGTGCTAGTTCTACCATTATCTCTCTCCAATCTGATTGATTATGTATCAATCGAGATTTATACTGGGTTGTTGTCGTCGTCGTTGTTTGCAAAAAAAGGGCTCTCTATGATTGATTTTGTACCTCTTTATGGATTGATTTCAATGGAGTTGACAAATTTTTCAAGTTGATATATTGAGCATCTAGAACTTAGACCAAAGACTTTTGCCAAATTGGTTAGAACTTAGAAGGTGCTAGGAAGTGAATAATAACCACATTTTTTGTCTGCGTTTGACAGTCGTATTCGGTTTTTTTTTTGTGTTAAAAAATTTTGTATAACGACAGATGAATTAGAAATGAAAATAAATATAGTGGTTGTTTTGTTTTGCGGTCAATAAAGAATGGAAATTTGTCTGGCCGACACGAGATGTACGTTATAATTTCCGTCCATCCAGAAAACAAATAGAATACTCAAGTTGAGAATTTGTGAAGTAGTTCTTGACTTCTTATTGGTTATTTACTTATTTTCCATTATGACGTGGGAGTTGGGACCAAATGATATTAGTACTACAAAATGATGGCAGTGGGTCAGGCTAGCATTTCACGAGCCCACTTAAGGCACAATATGAGACGAGCCCCCGTGATCATGCGTGGGCAACAGGATCTTCTATAAAAAAGGTCGCAACAGTTTTGCTATCTTGGAGAATGAGGATGTTTTGACTGATTCTTCTTTGCATAAATTTAATTTTCTTAATTTTTAAGATTCTCATTTAAAAAAAGGTATCTTAACTTTCCTTACTAAAAAAAATCAAAAATCTTTAATTCATCTATATTATATAAGGCAACTCTTGAGGACTTTAGTGTCCACTTGAGTTGCCCAAATTACCCCCAACTATAAACAAAAATTACAAGTGCAACCATTTAATAAATTTAAAAAACAAAAGTAAAATAAGGAAAAAAAAAGGGGGAAAAGAATCCTAACATTTGCGTTAAAATAGACAACCAAGTAGTTACGTTACTTCACTGTGTTCACCTTTTCCAAATTTTTTTTAATGCACTAATTAATTGTAAAGGCAGTTTTTTGTACTTCTTCAGTTTCTTCTCTTCTCCTTCCTCTTATTTCAACTTCTCTCATGAATGAGGATTAAATTGAAAATATCCACAAAATCACGCATACGTGATGTCACGCACGCGATAAAAATACTAGTATATTATATGATAATAAATGTTACTATAAAAGTGTCATATTTTTCTTAATATATAAACAACAAGATAAGGTAAGGTTAGAGTTGTTTGTTGGAAAGTATGAAAGTCGACGATACAATTTAAAAAACGAAAGAAGTATTGGATGAATTAGAACTGCTATTATGTATATTTGAGTGCATTCCTTATACACTCGGATGTAGCATGTGCATGGTACACTCAAGACTATTTTTGCTCATTTGCAGCTCTCCCTATTGGGCGAATTTCGCACATCTAGAGGTTGTCAATGAGCTATGAGCAAAAATATATTCTTGAATGTACGTTACTCATTATACACCTGGGTGTGTATGTATTTGGTAATAACACTTCCCAAGTTGAGTGACTACATCACATTACCTAAAGTCCTAAATCAAAGCCTATTAGTATCAGCATTATGGGAAACACATATACATGACCTTCAAACATAACTTGTGAATTCTCCAGAGCTTATAGTTTCTTCCAATTATATAGAAATAGAGTGTTTGGTTGAATTGAAAATATTTATCTAGAAAATTGATTTTCTCATCATCCTGACTTTGGTTTGTAAAGTGGAAAATAGTTTTCAAGTCTTCATTTTTCTCTCCTTTGAAGAGTGAATACTACTTTTCTTATTAGGAAACAAACTGAAAATGCATCTTTTCGTTATATCATCCTCTCTTCTCTGATCTCATTATTTCCTCTTAACTATTTTTATCAGGAACCAAACAATTACAATTACTTTTTCCCGTGCATGATGATATATTCCATAAATAAATAAATTTCATTTAATATGTTTTCCATCCTTTGAAAAAGAAATTGTTGTCAATCCAACCAAGAAGTGCTTAAATGAAGATTTTGTAATAAAAAATTTCCTGAGTTGTTTCGATCTTAGGTAAAGAAAATCGACAAACTCAGTCACAAATTAATATGCTGGCATATCATCTTGAAGAAAAGAATTTATCCATCAAATAAATAACCTACCCAAGAAAAATAAACACTAACACAGTTAATAAGGGTAATGAGAATCCACATTTCGACAAACTCACATTTACTAGTAAGCCAAATACAATAGTCTATTACTAATACCAAGTAGCACTTGATCACTCGGCAAGACTTCACCTTAGACTCCACATTTCGACAAACTCACATTTACTAGTAAGCCAAATACAATAGTCTTTGGTTCGAATGCCAAGTGTGGTATTTGCCTATTTGGAGTTAGAATGTCCCCGTATTCTCCACCTGATCGGCAAATGACAAGCTAAAAAACGATGAGAATAAACTATAGTGAAGATTTACATAAGGTCCTTCGTTTATCTGGATCAAGATTTTGAGAGGCCCATTCAAGACTTACTCGAACTACTAAGAGCTTTGGTTTCGGCCATTGGGATAGAGTAAAGATTTACACAAGGTCCTTCTTGCCATTAAGAAAACAAAATGAAGTACTATTACTAATTATTAATACTACAAAAGTGTACTCCGTATAACATAAGACGAAAGGAAGAAGAGAAGTTCGTTCCCATTAAAGCCAAAAAAGTTGCCCACCAAACATCAATTCTTGGTTAGCTTCCACCTCCGGACCTGAACCACTTCATAATCTCTGAAACTTTAGATGTATAGGCTAAAATGTATACGCTACCCTTACAACATTAATGAGTAACCAATAAATTCTGGGTGGCTTTCAATGTGGCTGCTGCAGCTCATAAACCTGCATGTACGCCTCCGAAAGCGCAACCATTTGTGGAAGTGTTTCTGAAACATGTAAATCCTGTACTTCATACCTGGAGTTATCACAGATCCCAAAAAAAGGGCTCAAAAACAGATCAGAAAGCAGATTTTCTAGGAATGTTCAAATGAAAATCAAGCAAAAAAACACACTCGTGAAGGCTGATCTAAAGAAAAAGCAGAAGTTGTTGTCTGACAAACAAAATGCAAGACCGGTTATTTGGCAGAACTGTTCTCCACCGAACATGTGAGGAGTGGGCATTTGGTAAATCCACACACCAATCCTCATGTTTGTTTGGTAGAGAATAATTATTTATCCAGCCTTGGTCAAAAGAGAAACACATAAAGTTAAGTGACACCAAGTTAGAAATTACCATTGTTCCTCAGACTTCCTTTGAACAAAGACTCTGTATGACCCTTCACTGGGCTTGCCATCATGGACAATATTAGCAATTAGATCATATTTCGACCGCAATTTTTCATGGTCCTTTGACTGCAACTTCTTGTTGCCTTTTGACTGTGATTTGTCCTTGTCATTTGGTGTAGGCAGAGGAATATAATCCTTCAGCTCAAGGTTTTTCACAGGAAAGTTAACTAGCAATACACATTTGTTAGACAGAGTCAGAGAAATGAATAATAATCAATATAACTAAAATGAGAACCGAAAGTGCAGAAATGTGTTGCAGCTTGCAAGTGTACACATAATTACACACATTGAACTGATCACGAGCATGTTAAAGAGTAATGATCAATAACAACCCTTCCAAAGTATGCCAATGTATATATAATGGTCCATGGTCCAAAAAGACCATAATAGACTAACAGTAGCTGAAAGAAGGCTCAGTACCCACTATAATCCTATTCTCTTCACCTCATAGTATTTTGCTGAACTGAAGTTATTGTTACTCATCAAAACTCATTTTGTGATTTTTACTGCATAGCTGATTTTACGGATTAGAACCGACTTTTATTGAATATTATTTTTTAGAAGAGAACAAGGCCTTAGTGCACTCAGCACGCAGAGACATGGATACATAACCAAGGCTTAGTTTCAATAGCCAAACCATCTCAAACATAAGGCTGTAAAATTGGAAGCACAAAATGGAACATAACGGAAGAAAATTTGCAGATCACTTTGTGATGACACAAACTAATTCTATCACACAAATATCAGTAACACAAACTTACCAAGGGTGGGATTCTTTTCAACAAAGAAGTTGTTTTTCGTAAATCGCCGCATGTGCAGAATAATGTAAGGTGGCAGTTTAGTAACACGATATTTCATCCTAGCTATTTGTGGACGCACAACTTCTGTTATGGTCTCCCCATCAAACTTCTTCAATATGTTGAAAAGTGGAACCTATGAAAGAATAAAGATGAGGCTATGAGCCAAGCCCACCAAAATTCCAAGTAGACTAAAAGGCAAAGATCCATATACTGAGTGAAACAACAACAAAAGACCGATAAAAAGAAAATATTACTCCCTGCGCTCCTTTTTTAAGTTCCTAATTTGAAACCTTTTTAGACACAAAAAAATCAAACTTGGAACATCATAAGGGAACGGAGGGAGTAACAAAAAAAAAGGAGAAGGTGAAGAAGACATATTATGGATACTCAGAATTTTAAGGCTTTCAGCAACCTTAAATCATGAACAATCAAGCATAAAATACCTGAGGGATAATATTTTTCTCCATCACATCTTGGAAAAGTGGTGGAGGTGGCAAATCAAGGCCAAGCATTAGAAAAGGCATTTTCGAAGTTTCTGTGATAACATTAGGGTTTTCAGAGCCACCATTCCGATCGATACCCTTCAGTCTTCTCTCCACAGTACCTTTACTCTGCATCTCTTTCTTAACCTCTAGTTCTCCCTGTTGAGCAAATTAAGTTGAATGTGACGGATAAACTAGTATGCAATGGTCCCAAATTTTTACACAGATGGAGAGGTTACCTGGAAGCACTGATAGATGATACTTGTATTTTTCTTTGAACTTCTGAGATCTGCATGAAGGGTATTTAGCAGCCAGGACACAAACTCAACTGGGTCGGATTGACAACCTATTCGAAACCGTTTTTTACTGGCTTTCATGACAGCCTGCAAAAATTCGTGGGGGCTCACCTGCAATGACAACATCAATCTTATACAGACTGCATTGATAAGTGAACTATTTAGTTATGAAACTGAAGAACATCAAACATAATCATGTTATTACCTGTCCCTTAAAATTTCTTGTATGCCAGATTTTACGAGTGAGCTCCCCAAAACGATGAACCAGGGGAGATTTACAATGTTGGTAGTTCTCGGGGATCAGGAAGAAATTCCTCAAGGGTGTAACACGCATAAGTGATTGAATTGTAACATTCACAAAATCAGTCTCCTTAATGTTATTGAGTCCTACCTGGAAACAGAAAAAGAAAAAATCAATTAAAAATTGTTCTAACATATAGATCTAAGAACAAGGAGGACAACTTATTAGTCAGGGACAAAGGATATACCAATCCAGGGAGGTAATCAGAACCATCAAGAGCTCTTGACCACAGCTTGCTTCTATCTAGCTGTTCAACTTGTTCCTTGGAAAACCTGCATAGAGACAACAGAAAGATTGACAAAAAAGTACTTTCTTCTGTCCATCACGTCTTAGAAATTCATAAAAGTTGATATAATAGCCACAAATATAACAAGAAAACAGAGTATAAGTTCCGGTACACACCATATATGGAATGCGAATACATTCAACATTATTTCGATATAAATATAGCCTAGTCAATCGATAAATCAACAAAGGAAAAGGCAGAATATGAAACAGACCTTGGATTTAGAACATGACGAATGTCATCTAAAGATGGGTCATTGATCTCATATCCATCCGGAAGGCAATAAACCTTCTCAGTCTTTAAATTGATATAGACATGATGTCCCGCTTCCAGGCTATGAGTATATGCATGAGACTTGGGACCCCTTCCTTGGTAATACTTACCACACACTAGACATGCATATACATTCAAATTTGTTAAGGAGATTGAACAGAACTTTTCGAAATCAAAATCTAAAGCCTGCAAGAAAAGCAAGAAATCTTTTCAGAGATGCACAAAATACAAATGATAAAACCAGAAAGTTTCAGGCAACCCAAAAGAAAAGAAGTCTTATCATTTTTCCCATTTCCCATGATGCAGAAAGAAAACAAGGTACATAGATATATCAATGATCATATATCCTGAAAGTAACAATTTGAAAAATGAACAAATATATATTAAGAATTCCAAGAGAAAACCCCCATAAATATATCTACTTATAAATACAAATATTCACATTGTTCACAACAATAGACAACCTCCCTGTTCCAGCAACAGTATCTCAGCACAGATTACAGAATCTCGTCACAGACAACACGAGAAGCATTGTCATGAAAACCATTATACTCCATCTTAAATTGGCTGCCACATTGTTCTAGCTCCTTGAAAGTAAGAATCTGACATAATTTCACTCAAGAAAACCCCATGTAGTAATGGATCATTCACATTCACACTCTCCACATCTCTCAATGTCGGTGGGAGCATGTTAAGAAGTCCAACTGTAAGACATCCAAAAAAGTACATGTGCTGTCATTTATAAATGACGGGGAGATGGGGATACACATTTAAACATCCTAGCATTCAATACCAAACACATAAAGAACCATATTCTGTTGCACACTCCTTGCCAAAGTAAACATCATTTTAAGATATCAAAAGCAAAACCTTTGCCCCTCCCAAGATTAGCCCAACATCAACTGAAATACACAGGGCAGACCTCCTTATCAAACCCTCTGAATCCAAATCTAACACACGTTAGTCAATGTCCAACAGAAGTACCTCTAATTTAGAAGGCTGCATTCCAACTACCAATATTTCACACAAGAATCTTGGTAGCACATATTCTTATTCCTTGATAAAGATTTCAATAGTCATACTTTCAGACACTAGAATATTCCACATTATTCTAGCTTCTCTTTTGTTTTAGCTCATTTGGATCAAAAGCAGTTTTAACCACCCTAGTCGTTTATTCTTCCTGATATAATAATCATCCAAGTGTTAAATTGTTAAATTCCATTATTTCACATATTAGAGAGATCAAATGGATGCACATTTGATGAGTAGGAGCATGTTATGAGGTCCAATTTGTAAACAAGTGTTACCTAATCAATCAACCCCCTGTGAACCCGGTAAAAAATGGACTGATGCAATTTAGGAGTCGAAAAACACATAAGAGGTAGAGCTAAGGGGAGGATATGATTGCACTAGATTGGATCAAGATGATCATGTAACCTAACACAACCTTGTCACTTCAAAGAGGTGAGTGCTCTCCTGATTTCTACTTCTCTCTCTAAGTTGAATGCATACACTGTGATTCCCCTACTATACATATTACTCTTTCAGCTTACTCACTCTCCACTACTCCATATAACTATCACAAAAAGAGTATTTACCTCTTAAAAAGTTAGTCACATCTGACAGAAGAGAAATCTGCTCACTATGCTGCCTATTAATTTCTTCTACATGCGTAAGTAAAGAGAATGGGATCCTTTCTGGAAAAAAAAGAAAAATTAAGAATGGGAAGTCTAGGATAATTCTCTGCAGAATACGAACTGAATAAAAGGTACATGGTTCATGGCGCAACGGTACAATTTTGGACAACTTCAGCAAATGTAGGTAGTAAATTACACAATGGTACAATTTTAAACACCGTTAACAAACGTAGGTAGTGAATTGCATTCCCACACCCGTTCCGCAAACCAAAGAATATAGCTAATTGGGTAACACCATCCTAAACCATTGCTTACTTACTATTGTAGAGAAATCTATACTAATATATTAAAAGGCGTTCCTAAACAAGGAACTGTGCCACGTAGCTCTATCTCTTAGAGTGTTTACTTCATGTAAACAACATACAATTAAAAATTAAAAAATGCATGGAATAAGATGTGATCCCATGACTTCAAGTTACTATATTAATGTCTTAACCACTAAACCAAGTAATGTTTGGTGTTACAATTTTAAAGTAAGGTATTAATAAATACAAATTATGATTGGGGAATAGCCCGGGTCTAAAATCTAGTTAGCCATTATTTCCCAACATCCCGTTGGAGTACTCTGACTATTATTTATAGACGAGATGAGTACATGTTTATATATCACTAAGCCGTCCTAGCATCCGGTTTCAAACACAACATTAGCCATATTCTACTAGTCCTTAATGAAGTACAAACAGCATTTTAGGGTTCAAAGCAAAAACCCCAACCCCTTCCAAGACCAGTCCAACTTCAATCAAAATACAAAAGGCAGGTCTCCTTACAAACCCTCCGCACCTGATATCTAACACCAATTAGTTGATGTCCTACAGAAGAACCTCTAATCTAAAAGGCTACTTCAACTAGCAATCTCACTCAAGAATCTTGGTAGCAAATATTCTAACCCCTTGATACAGATTTCAGTAAACCTACTTCCACACACTAAAAGCTTCAAATAACATATCAACAAATACACCAGATGTAAAATACATAAATCAGTAAAACATAAATTGAAGAGGAAACAAAATCAAGTACCTGTCTGTTAACAGTATCAAGATATGGGCAATCCCTCCTGACAACCACCAATCGATTGTGCTTCCCTTGACCAAACTTGAAATCTTCCTCGTCTTCATCATCCTCATCATCATCAACTATCTCATTTTTAAGGCCATTTACCTCTGCTTTCTTTACATTCCCCTCCTCTTCTTCTTCATCATCATCATTGTATGAAGCAAGCGGAAGCAGTGGGTTCTCAAAAGCATGCGTCTTGGGCGAACCTACCTCTTCTTCTTCATCATCTCTTTCCACCCTCTGCCTCTTTACCTCTCCATCAGTTTGCTCCTCTCTCTCTCTCTTACTTCTCATTGTCAATTCTCACAAGTCGGTTCAATATAGAATAAGTAATCTCCAAATTCAATGTATACTTAATGAGTAAGTCCAAAATCAAAGCTTCTGAGTTTCCCCGAACATCACCCGCTCAGAAAGAAGTCCAACACAAATTTTCCTGTATAATAATAAAAACAATTAAGAAGTTTCTAGAAATCCCAAAAAATTTCAAGAGAGCTCAAAAAAAATCTAAAACAACTCCACTTATAGAACACATGAAATCTCCATTCAAGATAACAAAAGTTGCAAAAATTTTATCATACACCCGAGTATACCGTAAACAAGGCTATTTTTCTGCACATTGCTAATTTGAAATCATCCAAATGAGCAAAATGTACTAAAAAAAAATTAGGGTTCCAAATGAGCAACAAATTAGTCTTGGATATACTATCCACACGGTACACCAGGGTGTGATAAACTCAAAAATTTTCTCAAAAGTAGTAAAGTAGGAAATAATCACTTCTTCAATTCGGATTAATCAATAAGATGATAAAATAATCAAATTTTACTGTGAATTGAGTATTACTTCCACTTGACACAGATAAATCACACAACGACAAAAAAGCACAATGATTGAGCTACTGGAACTGATAACAATTAGCGGAAATTTCAAGAAATTCCAATCTAGGGCAAAATAAGATTACAATTTACAAGAGCATTAGACTTACGATAAACGATACTAGAACAAGAATTAGATATGATAATTTCCAGAAGAAATTGAAATTAAGAAGTTGAAGTTCTGAATAATACCAGTTATAATGTTAAGCGAAAGTTTTTCATCAATGGCGGAATTTCACTGTCGTGAAATGAGAGCTGCAAGAAAACTCTCTACCTCAGTTGAGAAGAATATAGTTTCTCATAAACTTCTTTTTCTTATTTTTTTTCTTTTTTAAGCCGACTTTCTTTCTCTCTTTTTTTTTTTTTTTTTTTAATTGAATGAATTTATTTTATGACAGCCCAACCCAAACGACTGGATTTTGGATATTTAGAAGTACTTGGGCTTGTATTTTTATCTATAAGGGTTTTTGTTTATCTTTTTACACCATTATCCAAACCCAATTACACTTTACACCAAATGGCCCTATAAATGGCGGTAACATCTAGCTAGCAAAGTCAGATTGCTCGCTTAGATGTAAAGGGCCGTTCTCTTTACCTTAAAAAACTAAGTTTCAGGTCCAATCACTTCAGTTCAGTTCAGATAAGTTTCAATCAGGTCTAATTAGATTACTTTGTTCCAATCAGGTCTAAAATAAATTCCAATCTGATGCAATAAGTTTCAATCATGTCCAATTAGATCCAATAAGTTTCAATAAGGTCCAAATAGTCAATGATCAATAAATTAAAATTAAAATTTTAATTAAAGTACCACTATGATTATATAGTATTATATTTGTATTATTGTCTATTATTTTATTATTCATATTACTATTATTCATATTATTTTATTAAAGTACCTCAAACGCTAATCGCTAACAACTACTAGTTGACCGCTAACAGCTACTACAACAGCTAACAGCTACCGTAACCGCTAGAGGAGAGTAAAAGGTTACTAAGGAGGAGGGAGGAAAATATGTTTTCCCTTCTTTTTGAAAGGAATGAAGATAATTTTCACCTCTTTCCCCTTAATGGAAAACTTGTTTCACACCCCTTACCAAACTAAACAACGAAAATAAGAGGAAAAAGAAAACTCATAATCCTGGAAAACATTTTACACCCTAACAAACATAGCTTATGTCTCTCCTCCGTTTCACTTACCGGCGAGGTGGCAACTGGCCTTTGCCTCTTGCCCTCTTCAACTTCGATCTTCGTCTAGTAGAGTAGTCGAATAGAGACAGAGTCGTTCGATCTTCACTGCATATCGGTTTTCATTGTTGTTGAGCACTTAGTGAGCGCCACGCCGGATCCTTCAGCAAGTCTGCCATCCGTGTGATTGTGGATTTGAGGTAACTTTTTTCTTTTTCGTTGATGGTTTAGTTGGAAATTGGATAGTTGTATTAGTGAATTGGGGAATTTGTTAGTGAATTTTTAGTTGATAGATTGTTGATGAATTGTGGAAATGAGTTAAAAATGGATTGTTACTTGTTAGTGCTACTGCCATGTTACAAAAACGAGACTAGTAGTCTAGTACAACAGTAGGAAATTGTGAAAATGGTTAGTGTAAGGAATGAATTATTAGTGAATGAATGGTTTATTGTAAATTTTGGGAATGATACCTTATTGTATAGTTTTGTGAATGTTGTTAGTGAATGAGTTATTAGTGAATTGTTAGTTTATTATTGTAATTGTGGGAATGAATTGTCAGTGAATGAGAGCATCTTTAACAATGAACCCAAAAATGGTTCATGAAGGATGAACAATTATTTTTGGGCTTAATCATGATCCCAAAAGTGTTCATGTGTTGATCTAGGTGGAACCATTCGGAAATCCGAATGGTTCGTGAAATGGGTTGAAGCAGCCACGGTGGAGTTGGGAAGGAGAAGAAAAGCAAAAAGAAAATATAAATCGCCACATGTCGCGCTACCAGTGGAGGAAAGGAGCACAAAAACTGACGCAATGGCAGGAGATTCTGACGCGCGTCAGATCTCCTGCTCTCCCATTCAGCTCACGCCATGTGACAATCTATTAATATTAACGTTATAATTTTTGTAACGTTAATATTTAAAAAAAAAAATTTAAAATATAATTCAAAAAAATAATATAAAAACACCAAAATTCATAATTTTTCATTCTCTATAAATAGACACCCATTTTACTATACTTAACTCACAATTTAATTTTTCTCTTCTCCTCCTAATATCATTTCATCACATAATTTTCCTTTAGCTTTGCAATCTTTCGAGAAAAGAAACTTCATAATTTTGTTTTAGCTTAAGCGTGCAATCTTTCACTGATAATTATTATACAATAAAAATTAGTAATTATTAATTAATAATTATAAGAGTTAATTACAATTAATCAGCGTAAATTAATTTTACACACATTCATACAACTCCATAGAAGAGATAGAAATGTGGTGGGGTAGAAAAAAAGATGAGAGAGCGTGATGAACCATTATTTATTGGTTCATGTTCTAGAGTGAAATCTAAGAGTAAAATTGAAAATGGTTTGTGAAAATGATGTGGATGAGAGAGAAAAGAGCAGAGAGAAGCATGAACCATTTATTTTTAATCTACACACTTTCCTTTTTGGACTGTTTCTTTTTAATCTACACATTGTTGCTTTTTCTATTTTTGGTAAATGTCCCATCTACTTTCTCGTCTTTTTCCACCCATGTCATCCACTTTTTAATATTTTAACCCACTTTTTAGTTTCTCTAACTCACTTTTCAGTTTCTCTCTCCACCTTTTCAGCTTTTTTCTCATACTTTTGTATTTTCTCCTTGGTTCTCCCCAAAGTGATGTGAGTAAATTAAAATGAAACGGAGGGAGTATTTCATAATCATGAAGAGAATACAAGAGAGGGATATACAAACGGGTCATCAGGAAACTTTCCTCATGTTCACCTCCAAAACGGAGGCCAGAGGGTCATGCAAGTTGATCAAAGAGTTAGCATCAAGAATTATCATTGGAGAAATACATTAAAATTAAAAAAATTAACAATAAAACATGATGCTAACTTATATTATAAGTTACTTAAATTTCTTCTTTGCTTGGGGTGTTGGGTTGAGAGGAGCAGCTCTCTTTTTGGCAAAAGCATTAGTTCTACTGTCTAAATTTTCATCATCATCCTCGTCACCATTATCTATTCCATTCTTTGCAGACGGAACAGAATCGTCGTCATCAGCCGATCTCTTTCTCCCTGCACCGAACTTCTTATGCAATCTTCTTTCAACAGGATCATTAAAAGGTCCAACATGAGATTTACGTGGAACTTTTGCTCCGAGACCAAGCCTACACACACATAAAAATCCTGTAATAAGATTTTCCAAACTGCTGATGCTGACAAGTTGTTGCTTCGGCTATGCTCCTGTAATTTTCTCTTCAATAGGCAACAATCTAAGGAATGGCATGAATACAGAAGAAACACTAACCTAGAAGGCCTGCCTTCCACTTCCACATCCTCTACCTCCTCTGCATCTCCAGGCATATTCTTAACCCACTGCTCAGCCTACAGCAAAGTGACAGTATTAAGAAAAACGAAGCTGCTCTTTGTTTAATTTCACACAAAAGATTAGAAGAAACCATCAAAAAAACCCTACCAATTTAAGACCCTTATTAAGTGTCATCAGTTTAGGCAGCGACGGTGGTGGCTCCTCCTTCATACTCATCTGCTTTAACATAACCCAATTTCTTTAAATCGTATTGACGACAGCAAAGTTACCATGTCAAATGCATGATTCAACCAAATGCATGATTCCAAATAACCAGATGCAAGAAATCATTAAAGAACACCAAAGTCACCCAGCTATCCACGGTAAGGGTTGATGATCTTGTTTTATGCACAAAGTTCACTATAAACCATATCTTGAAGGTATCCATTTCAGATCAGAATTTTTTATTGAAACACCATAGCCTTATTAATGCCTTAATAATCTCGAATTTTCTCTTCAAAAAAAAAATTAAACTCGAATTATAACTCCCTAAACTCCCTAAGAAGTTTCTAGAATTCCCAAAAATCTTCAAGAGAGCTTAAAAAAAAATCTAAAGAACTCCACTTATAGAACACATGAAATTTCCATTCAATATAACAAGATTTGCTCAACAGTAGTAGAATAGGAAATAATCACTTCTTCAATTCCGATTAATCAATGAGATGATACAATAATCAAATTTTACTGTGAATTGAGTTTACTTCCACTTGACACAGATAAATTACACAACACAACACAACAACAAAAAAGACGAAAAAGTCAAATTTTATCATACACCCCATACACTCAAGTTATTTTTTGCTCATAGCTCATAGGCCATAGCTCATCTGAAATAATAAAAATGAGCAAAATATACTAAAAAGGAAAATTCTAAATGAGCAAAAATTAGTCTTGGGTGTACCATGCACAATTAGCCAATGACTAAATGAAGCGCAATGACTGAACTACTGAAACTGATAGCAGTTAGCGGAAATTTCAAGAAATTCCAATCTAGGGCAAAACAAGATTACAATTTACAAGAGCATTGGACTTTTTCATCAATGGAGGAATTTCACTGTCGTGATTTGAGAGCTGCAAGAAAACTCTCTACCTCAGTTGAGAAGAATATAGTTTCTCATAAACTTCTTTTTCTTATTTTTTGTTTTGAATTGAACTAATTTATTGTACAACAGCCCAACCCAAACGATTGGATTTTGGATGTTAGAAGTATTTGGGCTTGTTTTTTTATCTGTAAGGGTTTTTTTATTATCTTTCTACACCATTATCCAAACCCAATAACGCATTTACACCCAATTTCCTCGCTAAGATGTAAATAGTCCTATATGCATGCGATGCATGTATTGATATACTGATATACATAAAATATAATTGGTAGGAAAAATAGCTTTAGAATTTTATTTTATCACTGAAATAATGACATTATGTTTAACAATGTAAATATCAATTACATAGGGATATTTTAGACAGTACAAAGGGACAACAAAATCGTCAGGTGTTCCTATATAGAATATAGATATTATTGGGATTGTAAAGGAGGAATAAGTTGCAAATTGTTTTCTGATAAGTTTGATATGATTCGATTTGGATTAAGTGATGAGGCATTCATTCAGATTTGGATCGTGTTAGGTTATTTAGGTCCTTATTGTTTGATTTATCAAGAAAATATAATATAATTTAATGTTCGATTTGATTCAAATTGGTATAATATCAAAGTTGAATTATCCTGATTCGCGTACATCAACATTTTGGTCGTGTTAGTTTTATCAAGTCTAGTAAGAGCATGTTCAATGGGGCTCTCCAACTAGTTCTCCAACTAGTTCTCCAAGGAGAGAGAAAATGGAGAGTCATTTTTTACCAAACCATAGGGCTCTTCACTCTTGGTGTGTCTTGGGTGTATCTCCATGGAGACACTTTGCGAAGTGGCTCTTGGGGGAGATACCATTTGGTTGAAGGAGAGATGACTCTCCAATGTGTGGGGTCCACATACTATTGCAATTACTTAAGTTTTATTTTCTTCTTGTAACCATTTAATGATTTTTTTTATAAAAATTAAAAAAAAAAGATGGTAACAATTACTATCCCAACAACTATAATTTTTCTTTATCTATAAAATGAGCCTAGTATTGAATATATTTCATACACAAAATCTACTATCTTTTTTTATTTTATGAAATTAAATATTAGCATTCAAAATGAATATTATTTTTAAAAAAAAATCTACATTACTTAAATTATGAAAAAGATTAATTTTTTGTAATTATATTTAATTTACATAAATAACTTTATTTATATAACTTTGATCATAATATGAAATGAGATTCATTTATTGACATGGGGACCACCAAACAATGAAAAGTTGAATGGATAGCTCTTTAAAGAGTTTTATTGTTGTGTGTTTTTAGACATAGTTCTTAAAGTAGCTTGAAGAGAGAGAATGGAGAGTTAGTTGGAAAGCCGTGTACAATTGTACATGCTCTAAAGGGGTCGTTTGATATGTAATAATTAAAGAAATTTATACAAAAATAGACTAACCTTCGTGTCATCAAACAGAAAGAGACTTACCTAAGATAATGTATATAAATAAATAGGATTGTATCATAAGTGACTAAAAAAAATGGGTTTTTGAAGTTAAAATTAAAATTTTAGACATCTAAATCATTAAAGGTGTGTTACCTTCACCTTAAAATGTAAGTTTTTAGGTTGACCAAGTTTAATTGTGTGGAATATAGGATTAGAGTAGACTCCATACTGTTTAGATCCACTCAAGTGTAATGAGTTCACATAAGTTTAGGTTAGCAAAATTCAGGTTAATCAAAATCTCTTTAATTTGAGTGTAAACTTATCATCAACAACCAAAACAAGGCAGTATGGGACTCTAGTAGGTGTCAAGGAAGTCAGATCTTTGAGAGAAAAGAATGCCATACAAGAGGAAAAAACAATATGTGTTATATCCCTTATGATTGCTTTAAAGAGGATTTGGCAATCTACTCATACTAACAAGATGCATCTTTCTTTTAGGGAGCTCATTTCCTAAGTTCTTCCAAAACTTTAGATAAAATGTGTAGGAAGAACTTGTATTGATTTGAAAGAATAGTTGTTGGCCCTAAATGCGCATTTGTGATGATCGGCTCGACTCTGTTAGGGGTCGGATTGTTACAAGGTGCAAAATGTAACAGAAAGTACAATTAACTAAAATCTTGAAGCAGCTTATAACTGCTAAGGGAAGCGTTTGAGAGGGTAAGAGATCTAAAGGGTATTATGAGTAGTCCTAGGAAAGAGTATATTAAAGGGAATGTATCTAAGTTCTAACTATCTATAGGAGTTAGAAACTTTAAGTTTTTATGTAACAACTCTAACATAGTAGACCAACGATTAGACTTTTGAGACATTTTAGTTCATTAAGGTGGAAATTTATGAAGTTCTAATATATACTTCTATGTAACAGATTTTACTATTTTAGGATCTTTTCGGTTAAAAAGATGGTAATTTTGAAATAAACTCTCACAAGATTAGACTTCTAAATGCAATCCCAGGAATCAACTAAAGTCATTCAACATAAAAGTAATTAAACATTGCTGAAAAAACTACAGAGATTTATTGTTGACTTTTCGATTTAACAGTTTCAAACAACATCACAATGGGTCCCTTCATATTTTAAGGTCCACACAAGGTGACAATACTAGAGAGAAAAAACATGGTCAAGGATGAAACAAGATAAACAATATCTCTAGCTCAAGTGATCCAGAAAAGGTTGTTGACCCTAAGCTGCTAGGCAGTTGCTCTCTTCTTTCCAACTGCTCGAGTAATGTTACTCAAAAAGAGTTGAAGATTGGCAACAACAGAGAACAAGGCAAAACTACCGCGAAAATATCAACTTTCAGCTCTCGGATTTACCATTCCTTCCGGATATCGAATGTATAGTTGATCTCCAAATAGCACTTGTTGTCATCATCAACAAACTGTAAATAAGAAAGGAAACAATGAACATTAACATTGTCATAGTGAAGATTTTAAAAACAAGTGGAAGACCTGGTTTTAAAGCATTACAATTTGAGTATGGTTATTTGGCTAAATTTTAGTCCCATGAATTCAAAGAGCGCATTCTCATAAACTTGCTCAGCATAAGGCCCACAAACATTTATAGAGTTTCTCTTACAGTATTTCCTAGGCCTTGCAATATCGAGATTTGAAATGAAAACAAAGGTGTAACAAACAACAGTGATTGATGATTATGAATTTATGGCATTTTTACATGAATTTGAAAACAATGTCAACCCAAACTAAATGCCATTGCCCCCCGGTTTAATTTAGAGGGTCCGGGTTGCAGATGTAACCTGACTGAAGAATAGTGACTGCATGTTTAAATAAGCACATGTATTCAATGGTTTTACAGCATTTGTTTGGCCTCCAATGGAATATACATGCTGTGCCCATACCTTGAAAATGACAAGAAATTAGTCCCAAAAACAACACCACTATTCCCCATTTCACCCTCGAAAGAAAGAATGAACTAAAAGTCACATGCATTGAGGCCTAAGAATGAGTGAATGAACGAGATGCTTCCATGACAAAAGCAGCCTCAAAAATCCGTCATATTTCGCTACTCGCTAGGTTAGATACCATCATATTTGTTGACCTTCGTGCCTTTTTTTACACATTAAAATATAAGTTTCACAAAAAATAAGTTCAAATAAGTGCCATTCACTTTTGGATAGTTTTAGGAAAAGAATGTTCATATAAAAGTTGTTCAGGTGAAAAGAACGATGCCCACGTTTGACCAAGAAGCCTGTCACTTTCACCGTCCTCTAACCAATCCACCTTATACATGATTACTACCTAATGAGATAAAGAGGTACTAAATAGTGCAGTTACAATATCAAAACTAGCCAAGGAAGGGCATGTCTGACTCACCCTTGTCCTGGCAGTATATGATCCTCTAGCGAAAATGCCTGACGGGGTGGTCTCCTCTGGCATTTCATGTTTATATGGCTCTGCTTGAGGGCTAAACGTTCCAAGCATTTCTTTCGCACTATCAACTGTAAGAAAAACTAAATGTTTAGGACAAAAAACAAGGAACATTCATCATCAAAACACCATGTTACTATGTATGTTTACCTTTCACTCCAGTTTTCCAGACAGTGTTGGTGTACTTGAGGCCTGAAACTATGTTATTGTTGACCAGAAAAGAGAACTGGAGGCTGTAACGACAACCTTCTTTTAAAGTAAACCAATTTCCCTTCACCTTTCCGTTCTCTGGAATCTGAAGCAATATTTCATCTCTACCATGGGATTTTATTGCAAGGCTCAAAATTTTAACCTCCGGGTCAAGAGTTTCTGCAATAACGAGTGATTGCCAAAATTTCAGGTGGAGTAGTACAAATGAACAGCCAGTTCCAACTTGATAATAGTTAAGAGGGAGAAAACAATAGGTTTGGATTTAATTTACATCATTTAAACTTTAAAGGCTACAAAATCAGCTAAGTTGATCGCGAAATATTCAGGCAGAGCTTACAACAAAAACAACTGAATCCACAGTGTCTTTGTTAAGAGGAATATAACAACCGGATTCAAGTTATTTCCAATGAGCAAAGGCAATGAAATCAACAGCAGATTATAAAATCAAGTAAACAACAGTATTCTTGCACCAATTTGTTTTTCTTTTTTTTTTATTTAAATCTATCTGTGTTAATTTGCTAATGTAGAAGGATGATAGATTCTTTTGAGGGCAATTTGATCGTTTTAGCGGGTGTTTTTAAGTGCGTTTTTGGAAACATCCTGGAATAAGAGGGGAAATTTCTTTCTCGTAATTGTATCTTCCTAGAGATTCGACCCACGATTCGTATCTAGGGAGACTCAACTTTTTATTTTTCACTTCTAGTTTTTGGTGGAAAGATCATAAGCATGTACATGATTATCACTATTCACCTAATGATGTTTGTCACAGCGAAATGTAGAATTTGAGTAACATAGTCCATTGAAATAATTACTAACGGGTGGAAAATTGTTAACAGTTGCATTGACGACATGCTCTAGTCGTAATCCAATAATCTGCAACACCGATAATCTCTAAGACTCTAACCACTAATAACGCCATAATGTTCAAAGCATCTCAAAGCAGTCAAACAACAAAGAAAAATGATCATTGAGCAAAGACTAATATTCCAATATCCAAGCTAAAGTCCTTGATAACTAAGTTTAGTGTAACATAATTCCTTAATCTCCCCGCGAATTGCGATGCCAAGTAAGCGAATTATGGTCGGTTTTCACCTATTTTTGGCCAATTTTAGGCGAACTGTGAACTGAAAAAGCGAATTATATAGCGAATTATGTTACACCGACTAAGTTTATCATAACATATTAGAAACTAAAATATGAAATTAAAACATAGTAAAGTGTAAGAACTTCTTAACATTACCTCCAATTGCATTAAGGTCCACACCACCAAGATGTTGTTCCTTCCATTTCCTCAAACTCTCATCATCCTAAACCCATAAAAGTTAAAACCTCACCACAAGAAAGACATAATTAAGATACAAACAACAAAATTTGCATAATAAAAAGCTTAAAAATTTAGTTCTTAGTGCTGAAAAATAAATAAATACCTTGTCTTTCTCTAATTGGTCCTTCAATGAGCATTGTGGACCCAAATTAATTTTGCTCTCATCATCTTCATCATCCTCAATTGTAAGAACAGAATCTTCACTCAATTTTCTAGTGTTTTTCTCATTTGTAGGTTCATTAACACTCTCTTCATTATCTTTTGTGTTCAAAATTTCAGTAGAATCACCAGAAATTTCTTGCTTATTTTCATCAAAACCCATATTTTTTGAGCTTAAATAATTTACCAAAGGAGAAAAACCCAAAAGAAATGGAGAGGAAACAAGGTAAAACAAAATTAGGGAACACGAATACAAAAACAAAAACCACAACTTTTTTGAATTTAGAGGTCCCCCAAAACCCCTACAAGGCTACAATAAATTGGAGGGTGTGAGTAAGGGAAAAAACACCAATGCAAACAAAAGATGAAAAAGAAACAATTTTTTTATTATTGGGTTTTGAAGGGATTTAAAAAAAAAAA
This sequence comes from Beta lomatogona, assembly GCA_947646795.1. Taxonomy (NCBI): domain Eukaryota; kingdom Viridiplantae; phylum Streptophyta; class Magnoliopsida; order Caryophyllales; family Amaranthaceae; genus Beta; species Beta lomatogona. Next base: position 272,878 of record CANSNZ010000729.1, read on the forward strand.
AAAAGAGGAAGAGTGAAAAGAGTGTGACTTGGGTCAAAAGAATCGTAGAAAAAGAAAAAACAGAAGAAAAATTACAAGATTGGAGGAAAACCCAAGAAGGATAACCCTTGGGAAAGGCAAAGACAACAAGAAAGGAATGAGAAAAGATGAGAGAGAATGTTACAAAGGGCAATGGCAGTTGGAAACTTACAATGAGTCATGTGGTGATCCGAAATTTAGGATTAAACATGAGAGAGATTAGAGAGTAGACAGGGATCTTGCACACGAGAATTATAGGACATGTTCAGTTGGGACTAGTGGTGTCAAAATAGGTTCTCGAACAGGTTTTGGGTATACCCATGGCGAACCAATTTAGACCAGGAAAAGTCAGGATTGTGTCAGTCAGTGTCTTGGGTCGTGATTGGTCAGGTTTTATTCATCTGGGTTGGTCACATTTGAATCATGGCATTGTCGGGTGCCGGACAGGTCTGGGTCGTCCCATTTACAAGTCGATCCATTCCCGGGTAATATCGCACGTGGACATTTTTTAGCCGGGTTTATGCAGGTCGTATTTGGGTTTCATGTACGCTTGGGTCGAGTCAAGTGTACTCGGTTGAATCACTTATGACCTTAGTTCGATCATTGTGATTTGTGGAGCATTGGGTCCATTCGCTATTGAACGTCAATTAACTTCGGTTAAACTCCGGGCCGGGTCATCTTATATCATGTTGTTACCTTCTTTATCAACTAATTATCACTTATCAAATAGTTTCAAGATCGAGTTATTATACATTGACTACTATAGAGGTATGATCAATTTTGATTTTGTAATGGATTTTGTAAACGAATCATATTATTAAAACTATCAAGATCGACATATATATACATATGTGTGTGTGCGATAAATATATGGATGATAACGAAAAACTAATAAAAACACTATATTGTTTACTGTGATGTTTAGTGTATTCTCTTAGTCAACTCGTGTTTGGACTAATCAACTGCGTAAAACCACTCTAATATATAAATGAGTAGAACGACTCTTCATATGTTATAATATTTTCGTTTTGTTGATTTTTTTTTAATTATGATTTTCGTTTTGTTGAATGTGGCTATTTTGTTGATTTTTTTAAATTATGATTTTCGTTTTGTTGAATGTGGTTATTTTGTTGATTTTTTTAAATTATGATTTTCGTTTTGTTGAATGTGGCTGGAATCTGGATTGCTTGAATGTTGTACGTAGTAGGTTTTTTGTTTGAATCTGGATTGCTTGTGTGATTCAAGCCTGTAGGCAGTAGGTTTCCCTTTTTTTTGACACATTATGAGCCACAACTGATCCGGTTTTAAGGTTAAAACCGGATCAGTTAACCCATAACTGATCCGATTTTCACCTTAAATTCGGATCAATTAATGGCTAACTAATCGTAATTTCATGTTACCTTTTACTTTTGCAAAATAATCACATATTTCAACCTTATAATATATTAGTGACATATTGTAGTTATAGACTTGTAGTTATTTGTATAGCCGGCAAAACAAACCCGTACCCGTTGATCCGACCCGAATACCCGACCCGAAACCCGTTTTCCACCCGAAAATAATGACCCGAAATGAACCTGAAACCCGAATAACCCGACCCGACCCAAACCCGACCCGAATATAACCCGAACCCGAATCCACCCGACCCAAAAGTGACCCGACCCGGAATGGACCCGATAATGATGACCCGACCCCGACCCGACCCGAAAAGTTGTCATATTAGTTATTTTTTAAACAAATTTAAGGAAAAAAATTACTGTGAGATACTATATATGACTTAACCACTTCTCATTAACTATTTAACTTAGTTTTATTAGTCTTATATGTGCTTTATTTATTTTCTAGAATAAAAACCCGACCTAACCCGACGCATTTTAACCCGACCCGACCTAACCCGACCCGATGCGACCCGAAATCTAACGGACCCGAAACTAACACGTACGGACCCGACCCGACCGTAACCCGAACACAAAGTTGACCCGATATGACCCGACCCGTACCCGACCCGTTTGACCCGTTTGCCACCTCTAGTTATTTGGTTAGAAAATCACTCGGTCAAGTCATAAGTGATTAATCATAATGTTAATTAGTTAACTCTAATTTTAGTAAAATACTCGCATGTTTCAAGTTATTATACCTTATAATAATAAGTTTAATAAAAAAAATCAAAGTAAAAATAATTGACTTGTGAATTCGAGTACAATTTGATCTAGATAATACTATCTTCGTCCCAGAAAGATCTGAACACTTGTTGGGACACGTCTTTTAAGGTGATAAGTTGTGGTGTGATAATCAAATGTTATTTTATTTAAAAAGTAGATGTGATTGGAGTTGGTGGGGTATTTTTTATTAGAGAAGAGAGAAAGTTGGGTAACTTTTTTATTGATAAAAGGTAGAATGTGGACCAAAGATGTGTAAAAGAAATAATATATTAATGGTGGGACTATGTCAAAAATAGAAGTGTTCAAACTAATTTGGGACAAACATAAAATGAAAGTGTTCAGACTATTTTGGGACCGAGGTAGTAATAAATTAGTTTGGTTACAAAACAATTTTGGTTGAGTTAAGTTCGGTTTTTAATTAAAATCAGTCAAGTTCAACTCAATTTTTGTTCAATTCAGTTTTAGTAAAAATAATTTACAATAATTGAATTTTAATAATCTTGTGGGGTTTAGTCGTCCAAATAGGTTGGTTTGAAAAATTGAATCAAATAAGGCAATCTTATTTTATCTAGTTAACATGAATTATAGTTGAATTCGGATCGGTCATAAACAAATTGGGTTGAACCGGATATTTAGTGGGTCTAGTAGGGTTTTGTGTTACTATCTGGATGGGTTACGGTCAGGTTTAGGTATGAACGCAATTAGAATATGATCTTGTCGGGTGCCGGTCAGGTCTGAGTAATCCCGAGTCAGGTTTCGGTCAGGTTTGGAGGTGTACTCTTAACGAAGCGAACTTTTTTTTAAGGACTTAACGGAGCGAACTTGGTTTAGAAGATACTAGCATTCTTTTGCACGCTATTCATGCATGTCATATTAACATTTTTTTTTCTGAATTAGTTATTCATCAGTGTTACAAAAAATTTGATTCGAACAGACATTATAATTATTTTTAATATGTTTTTCTTAAATCAATGTTTTGTTGGTTTTTATAGTTATTTGTTCATCATTATTCATATTTAGTATCAAGAGAAGGAAATATAAATCAGAAGAAAGCTTGTGTCAAATAAAGTGGAAGAATTTGTGTATCAGGTTCAATCGTTGAATATTAATAAAGTGGAAGAGTTTGATTTATATTATAGCGATTACTGGATAATAATCAACATTTAGGTTTTAAAATATTATTAGTATATTTATTAATATGAAATTCAAGTTTTTATTTTTTCTTCTGATAGAAGCAATCAGGTTATATGGTCAATTTAATTTTTTATCGAGTTTTTCACACATATGTAAGAAGAGGAAATTCCTGTCAAAAAAAAAAAAAAAAATGTAAGAAGAGGAAATTATTCTCCTCAAATTATTATTTAATGAAATTTTAAATTCAATTCCATTGTTAACTTAGCTTGTTCAATATATATGGCAAGTAGGAAAGAGAAAAGATTATTTAATATATATATATATATATATATATATATATATATATATATATATATATATATATATATATATATATATATATATATATATATATATATATATGACAATTTAAATTCATTAATGGTATATCAGACTTTCTTTGTAAGTGGGACACCATCTTCCTCCCCCGTTCACTTATATAATAGAGATCTTGTGTAATCAACTAATCGTTGTATAATTGTTTCTTCTTTGAATTGATTTTTGTGAATTGTTAACCTCAATTATTGGAATTTTTTTCTTAAATATTAACTTATTTAGAAAGGAAAATCTCAGAATTCTTATATAAAAAATCTCAAATGGCCTTTTATTAGAGTTAAGCATAAATACAGGACTTCACATTTGGTATTTTTCACCTTTAAGGACCTCCCACTTTTTTTTCACCTTTAAGGACCTTGAGTTAACTTTGAGGCCATTTTAACTCACTTGAGTTCAGCTAAAAGGTTAAGTCCTTTAAAAAAAGTACATAAATATGAAAAATCTACCCAAAATCTAAAAAAAGGAACAAAAATTTGGAAGAGAATTCTGGAATAACTCCTTCAACATTAAATCTGCAACAACAGTTGAAACAAAGAAAAAAAATGAGAACCAAAATAATTAAAAAAATCTCAATTGATATTCATGGTAATAATGAATAAACTTCCAGAGGTTTTCCTTACTCTCTTAAAGAAGCAGAACTAGCACATTGAATTAGGCAAAAGCAATTTTATCGAGATTTTATCGAGATAATTAAATAAATCTCAATTGATATTCATGGCAAAATTCAAAACTAATAAACGACAATTAAAGGTAAAAAAAAATGAAAAATCGAGATAAAAAACAAACAAAAACAAATAATTAAAAACCATATCAGCAAATTAATAATAAGAGCAAAAAATACGAACTAATTATCTTAATAATCAGAAAAAATAATTATTGAGATAATCTAAACATAAATAATCATATGAACGAATCACCAAGAAAACGAAACAAAAAACGAATTAACCCCAAAACGCCTGAAATTAACCCAAAATCTCTAAATCAAACCGAAATTCAACCCTAAATCCCCGAATCGGATGCAAATTTGCGAAATTCAACACCAAAAATTCTACATGTTCAACCTAGAAGTTCGTGACAAAAAAATCAACTAACATATACCGAATTTCGACCCAAAATCGACCATAAAATCGAGCAAAACTCAACCAAAAATCACACCGAATTCGAGCATAAAATAGACAACAAAAAATCGAAATCGACTTACAATCACTCACGGACTCGACCAACACTACTTGAATCAACCGAAAACCACAAACAATCCAGATTCGACCCAACAAACAATCCCAAAATTAGAACGAAAATACTTAAGAAGTCGGATGAAAACCCCAAAATTATAACAAAAAATACCCAGAAAATCGAATGAGAATACCCCTTGATCGAATATATAACTTACCCAAATTCGCAAGAACCAATAATCCGCCAAAAAACGAACAATGCCCGGAAAAAACGAGTTACAAATGGGAAGAATTAATCGAATGAGGATAAGAAATTAAATGAAAGAAATAAAAGAGAGAACGAGAGAGGAACAAAGAGTGAAAGTGAATTGAAGAGAGAGAATGAGAGTGGAGGCGTTGAATTATTACTTTATGTCAGTTAACCATGGCTTAACTACACTTGGGTTTATTTTAATGATTGATGGCCTGAAACTAAATGTTAGGTCCCTAAAGGTGAAAAAAAAAGTGGGAGGTCCTTAAAGGTGAAAAATACCAAATGTGAAGTCCTGTATTTATGCTTAACTCCCTTTTATTATGTCAATGATTTTGAGATGTTAGATACAAAAAATTGATCAATGATTTTCGATATCTTCATCCCTAATCCCTATGTATCTTTCTCCTAAATTTGCTATTATTTGGACGGGAACAATGTCAAAACAGCTTTACATATGTCAAAAATCAATAGTGTGATTTAAGATATTTGTAACAGTATCTTTTTAAACTGTGTTTGATAGGAGGGAAAATATTTTTGACGAAAACAACTTTTCAGCAAAAAAATTGTTTTTTTTTTAAACATAATTATAAATTAAAGCATGAAAATGAAGAAAAGGAAATGATGAATCATAGAAAAGAAAGGAATGTAAAGAATAAGAATGAAAATGTGACATTCCACTGTTCAGAAAGAAAATTGTTTTTAGAATAAAAAGAACGAATTTACATAGTTTACAAACCAAACAAAGAAAATTAGAGAAATCATTTTTCTCCCAACTAGACTAAACTGTCTAACACTCCCTTCAACCAGTCTCAAAGATAATTGACAAGAAATAACGATTGATTACCTCGGCATTTCGGCAGACTATGCTTAATGGTTGACTTCGTAATGCATTAATTAATTAACAAGATAATCAGAGGTTTGGTGGCATATCCCCTCAAATAAGAGGTATGTACTGCAAAGTAGCCTTTGATTCCCATGAAACAATAGAGAGACCCCCACTGCCCCACACATACATACCTAATCAGGTACATACTAATCATTATGAAGAGTTGAGAAAGATCACTTATTTTTCACATTTCTGTCTGGAATAATGTCTAGTATTTCTGTTGTACCTAGAAGGGAATAATATCTTGTGTCATCCAATATTTTCTCTCTACACTTAAATCATAGAGGGGACAAAAAACTAGTATTGGGGAGTGCTTTTTACACTCTTAAGGTCGACTTTCGCACTTCTCCTCGTGAAGCGCACGTAAAACTGAGCGCTAAGAGAGGAAGTGCCAAGATCAACTTCTAAAGTAGGAAAACCATCCACTAAACATGTAAAGAGGGGGTTAATAATAAATTCACTTGATGTGCATCACAAAACAATTCGATTACTATGTTTGGTGGAGAATAAGTTCTCCATCTAGCCTTTTTCATACACGAAGTATCCCAAACCATTTGGCATTACCCTTGTCATAGAAGTATTTTGCAAGAAGGGTCCAGAATAACATGTATAACCAAAAATGCCATGCATATATGCATTACAAACTCTTCATTTGCAATCAAGATTACACACTAAATATGTTTCTACACCTCAACTAGCTCTGTCCTTGAAAAATAGAATTGTCAATCAGATCCCCACTTCTTCATAACACTCTCTTTAGCACTAGTTTGGGCTGACTCCAGTTTCATTTCTTCAAACTTTGCATTGCTGTCCATATATGATTTTCCGGTTACCAATGACATAATGGAAGTGATGCCATTTCTTGTACTTCGTAAGGCAAACAAAAGTGGATTGATGGTTACGGCCAGTAGCAGGTCTCCTTTGGCCGCTACAAGGTACTGTACCATGCAGTCCAAAGAGGTGGAAACACAATAAGAAAGGTTAAAAAAGAGAGCGAGATGATTGAATCATACAGATGAATTTTAAAACAAAAAAAAAATCCCATACTTGGGTACTCGTATTGGACACGGATATGTGAGAAATTTCCATGGTTTTGACTCAAAATAAATAAAGTGTTGACATATTCATATCGCATTTTCGAGAATCCGACACAGATACTTGAGGTAAACTGAAGTGTCGGAGTAACATACAAAAAAGAAAGAACAGATTTCTTACCAAGACAAGCATGCCCAATACAGCAAGACTAGTTTGTTGTGCTTCTTGCCAAAAGTTATCATCATTAGACCAGCCAAATCGTCCCCCCCAACCAAACCAACCTCCACCACCAGCATTACCTCCTCCTCCACCAACTTCTTCCCTCTTCTTAATTTCTTCGTTCCATTTCTCAAATTTTTCCTTGTTTCCACCAAGTGCACTTTCTAATGCTTTCCTAGCTTGATCCTACCATATAAAAGCCAAATCAACTAACAGTAGTAAGCTCAACTTCATGACTTAGAGCGCAGCACAAACATATGTTCAAGGTGAATGGAATAGCATTGCAAAATGGTGCAGCATAAAAATGTGAATCTACTGATGTCAGATACTACAAGGAGAGATTTGCTATGATTCTATGAACAATAACTTGGTACTCTAGTCTCTAGGACCACAGACAATATTTCATACTACAGAATGACCAACAATACTAACACAGAAAATGAATTGAAGCAACAGCAACAAGGTCAAACTGAGAGAACTAGCAAAGTGGCAAACGACCTTCTCCAAGTAGGAACACAAACATGTAATGGAAGCTGCATTACACATCACATGATCCCAAAGATGTTGAAACGAGTCCTTTCTAGGAAGTGGGAAGCTTAGTACATTAGAAACCAATATATACCTCTCATCAACTGAACCAAGTCTACCTCTAGTAGAGTAGATAACCCTTGTTGTAAAAATAAGAGTGCATACACCACAAAGAATTTTCCTCCATTTGTTACACATTAATGGTAGTACTTCAGAATGTGGTTTTCAGAACTCGTAAGCCTTGATGTCTCCAAGTACGCAGACCCACTTTCATAAGCAGTTAAGCACAGTAAGGAAAAAGAGGGGTTGATTATAAACCATTGGGCTTAGAAAATAATTCTATGTATACTTTTATGTTATGTTGGAACTCCAAAACCTATAGTTTTATAGCAAAGACAAAAAAGCTACTAATAGGGGCAGTTACCACTTACCCCATGCCTTATCAATATTAGCTTTCTTTTACCTACCCAGAGAAAACTTTGCACTGCTCAAACCAACATGGCAACATCTCCACCCCCTTGATCCTTCGACCATCTTAACTTCTCGTATTCTCCCCTTTCACTCCTCGATCCAGCATCTCTACCCCTTCAATCCACCCCCTACCCCCTCACTCCTCCTACTTCACTCTTCTCTGGCTCTCTCTGTCATTCTCCCTCCACGTTGTAACGTAGAAGCGAGAAAATCAATGGCGCCCCTGACAACAAATCCATGCCGGGAATAATTTACTCTCAGAACTTATTATTGATCATTTGATTGTACACTTGTATTCAAAGATGTTGGTCTCTCAACCATGATTGTTTATGGGGTTTCATCAATTTATGTGAACCAACTGTGGCCAAAAGTACAAAACTAATATCAAGTACTTACATACCAAATTACCACTGTCAATAATGGAAACACCAAATTGGATATACACTCTCGCTTATAATGATGGCTTGTATTAAAACATGTTGGAATCTCCTAATGTTCAGCACTTCAGCTGATTTGGGCTGCTTCTGCTGTCAGAACGTCAGTATACTTTCACAAATCTGCTGGCTTTGGTTGAGAGGAAGATCGAAGATGGTGAGGGAGTGGGGATTCAATAGTCTTTTTACTTGTCTAGACTGGAACTCTAAGCTGATTTGGGGGCAAATACACGATCCGAGTCCATTCCTACGTTAATGGCCTTGCGGATTATCTTAAAAGCCAACGCAAAATGTGATTTTTTTTTTTGAAGAGCAGTATCCAAGGCAATCATTCAGAGAATAAAGGCCACTTCAACAGCACATTAGCAGAGAGTAATGGAGCCACCAAGTCCAGTACTATCGTATACAAGCTCATATTCATAAGCTAAAAATATTGAAGCCAGGACTTTATTGATGTCATTAATTGCCTATTTTTGTAATTTGTATCATCAATTAAGAAAACTTAACATATCCGCGTGCAATTATACATACAATCACCCACATTACTATCAAATTACGGAAAATTTTGAATTAATTTTTTGTTTATGTTATCAACTGATCATTAGAGGGAAGACTAAGCAGAGAGAGCAGTTGCTCCTCTCATCTCCCCAGCTGTAGCAGGGGTTCGAGTCTCTCGTGGGGTAAAGGAAGGGATGGGCTGCTATGGGGTGGGTAATGGATTGTACCCTGAGATAGAGAATCGCAACCCAGCCCGTACTTGTTTAACAAAAAAATTATAAGCATTTTAGGGTACAATAATTCAGATAAGAATAATTAACCAATGAACATTTTGGCCTTTATTGTTTCACTTTCCTACATCACTAGTGATAGGGTCGCTTGTTGGATACAAATATTGTAAATTCATTGAGATATTCTGCAAGTTCTTCTCATTACTCTCACCAAACTCTTGAGCACAAAATTACAATTTCTAAATTGGGTTCAGCAATAATAAAAACTAGGTTTAGTGAAGCAAACAAATACTTAACAATTCCTTAATTTTGACAATTTAGCACTTCAACAAGAAAATATTCAAAATATGAGTACTAATGGATTAAGAAATTGCAAAAAATCCCATTTCCATCTCCCATCACTATTTCGAGAACAGTAAGCTATCTATCAAAAAGTAAGAAACTTTAAATGCCAAAACAAAACTATTAATGTCAGCCCAAAACAAACAAAAAAAAATTAACCAAAATTCCCAGATAATAAGATCTCATATTAGACTAATTTCTCAAAACTAACAGCAAAAAGAAAACATATAGGGAAGAAATTAGTGAGTACCTGTTTACGATTATCGGAGAAAAGGCAAGAAAATCTGCCATTGCAACGCAAATGGTAGCTCAAAGCAGCAAAATTTTGATGGCGGGATGAAGAATTAGGTGAAGAGGAGGATTGCAAAGGTAACACTGGTGTTCTGCTGGGAAGGGTAAGGTTTAGAAGTTGGGTCATGGCTTTTCCTTACAATTTTTCGACCTTGGTCAATCTTGCTAGCTTTGTAGGCAATCTTGTTCAAGTATTTTCAAATGGGTGGATCATGGGTGGGTCTATGGAGCTCTTGGCTTTGGTGATTGACCTTTGATTTTAGTTGTGGGTTCGATTCTCATCAGAGGGGTTTGGGGGGATTTGGGGTAGGTTGTATTTAGGTGCCCTGTGAGAATGCGTTAATGTAATTTATCTAACCAAGGGTCTATTTAGCAAAAATAGTTGTTAGTCGTAGTAGTAGATGTCAATTGTTGTACTAACTATCAGATATTATAACTATTGGAGTTTGACTGTGAAAATTGATTTTATGATAATTAACGATGCGTCGTCAAAGCGCACACAAATTAATACCCTAAAACTACTAACTTGTAATTAGTGGATGTAGGGGTTGATCCCGCAAGGAATGTGTTTGTTCCCAATTAAGACTAAGATCCAAGTCAATTATCAATATTACGGCAAATAACGTAAAGATTAGGGGAAGAAACAAGATAGGGAACTACTATAACTAAATTAATGACTCTAAGAACTAAGACCAAAAATAGCTAACTAATGTGGGAATAATCTAAGATTGGGTGAATAAACAAGATAGGGAACTACTATAACTAAATTAATGACTCTAAGAACTAAGAGCAAAAACAACTAACTAATGTCGGAACAATCTAAGACACGACATACTCAGCAACTTTCTACATCCCCCACGCAAATTAGTTTAATCCTTGACACCTACGATTAATACTCCCATATAGATTGATTGTAGGAACTCAACCCATATCTTCCCTTACCTTTTAGTTAGTCTGGGTACGGTCGAGAACAAATCCTAATAAGTGCATAACCCTATTACTACGAGCATGGAATTCAATGCAAATACAATATTAAGAAATAAGAAGACATCACCAACCTAAGACAACCAACACTGCTAATGACAAATGATTCAGCCTATATTATGAATCCCTACGATTGTAGTGAAGGATTTTGTCCTCGATCAAGTGTAATAAACTAAATATATATGGACGAATTATAAAGATAATATATTCAATAATATTAGGTGACCGCAACGTTTTGCTAGAAGCTAATTGCGGTTGGTTGGGCTAGTATATTTAGGCCAACTACTAATATGTATTGGGTCCTATGAGGTCACACAATGTGACAACCCTTGGATATTACCCAAATCCATTTATGAAATGGGTTAGGCGGTTTTAAAGATGGATGGAAGAGTTGTAACTCATGAGGTTATTAGGCTCATAATGTATGACATTATGAGGCAAAATAAAGCCTCATGAATCACCTCTTTTGTAACCACATTATATAATGATATGGGGGTTACAAAGGAGAGGGTGATTACATTATTCTTGGTAGAGAAAATCTGATTTTCTTTGCTCCTCTTCCTCTCCTCATTTTCGGCCATCACACCTCAAAAGCAAGAGATTTATTCTCTCTTCCGTACTAGCATACGTGGTGATCTAAGGGTTGTTCGTGGACCAACACTAGAGGAACGACAATTGACGTTCTAAGGATCTCTACTAGAAGGCTAGAGGTGAAAGTGGAATTCACGCATCAAGAGGTATATTCTACACTCTTTATAGATTCATGTTAGTTTATGCAAAGATCTTGGTGTTAGATGTTTGAGTATGTGATACTTGTTTTCCGCATTAAGCATCTAAATTTCTACAGTGGTATCAGTTAGCCTATTGCATAGATTAATATGATCATGTTGATGCATGTTTTCCTTTATTTTAATTCATTTAGGGGAGGGTATTAGCATGAGGATATTGTTTGCATGATTAAAATTGGATTTTAATCTAGTGGGAGTATAAAAGTTGTTTATACATTTTTGATACATATATATATACATATATAATTGTTATATTATTTCATATTTTAGTTAAGTTGTTAATTAGAATATGATGTATATATATATGTATGATTCATGATTTGCATGCTTTGAAGTTTTTTATGCTTAATTTGATTATGTATAATTTCATGGCATGAATTCTTGAATATGAGGCCAAGTATGATTTAGTTATGCATAAAAGTGTTTTAGTGTATAAAGAAAATCATACGTATTTTGATTAAAATTGCTTGAATTGAAATCGAAAAAGTGGAAGCAGTGAGCTTCTCGCGAGTCGCGACCAAGCTCGCGAGTCGCGAGAGGTTGTCTGCCTCTTCGGCTCATCTCTCCTTCAACGGTTAAAAAAAAAAAAAACTTTAAGATCCGTTTATCCCTTAATGCATATTAATGAGTTATTATGCATGGTATCCTATGTTAATACTTAAATGAATTAAAATTATGATGGGAGTTTCATTTTGTGACATTTAATTTTATGTTAGGATGTTAGTTTTAATAAGTTGATTAATTCTTACATGCTAGTGTTTGTGATTAAATGTCATGCAATGCTTTTATGTTTTAATATGATTAAAATATATGTGGTACCTTAAAGTGCTTATGTATTTTTCTTTAAATTTAATAGTTGATTAAATTTGTTAGATTAATATTTTAAAACCTTTGGGAGATAAATTCTAATATGATTAAAATTTGTCTAGAGGTACTAACCATTTAACTTAATATGAGATTAAATTTGGTTGATGTTATTATGTTTTAAAGTTGTTGAAGCATAATAATTTATTTTAATAGTTGATTAAAATGCACGTTTTATATATATGATATTATAATTGCATGCGGTGACTAGTATGGCCCAAACTTGGATAGAAATTACGATCTGCGTATCGTTAATGTATTTTTGTAATCTAAATACGATCTGTGTATCGTTGGTATTTTTGTAATTTTAGTTTAAAATTCCAAAAAAATGATTATTCAAGTTATCATAAGAAGAATGGTGATTCAATCTTATTCCATGAAGTACTAGGATGGAGATCCAAGGTGATTCAAGAATGGAGACCTTAAAGAGTAGTCTTTAGAGTTAGGGGCCATACTAGGATCACATTTCATTTTATGCATTTAAATATTGCTTTTAAATGCTTTCTAAGTTTTATTATGCATGTGATTTATTTTTGCAATGAGTTCACTAGTAATTAAATCACATAATAATTTACTTAGGTCCCTAAAGCTAATATTGGGTAATTGCTTTTCCAAATAAACATCTACTAAAATCTTGATCGTTAGTAATAGGTTCTGCCAAAGCAGAGTGTTACTTCCAATCTTGGGCTAAGTAGAGTAAATTTCCGAAATTTGCATGTTTAGTTTGGTTTGGCCCAACAAAATCATCAAAACGGTTTTGGATTTTGAAGCAAAGGGTTGGGTTTTTGTGTTTGGGTGACAAGTTCTGTCTAGGATTAGGAAGGCTTCCCCCAACGTTGTGGGTAACTTCGTTACCTGGGAACTTTCATCACCTTAACAATCACCCATCAACTAAGAATTACAATTGTTGTAATTAGTAAAAGAGTTTACTTACCTTTTAAATTTGGTTTTAAGTTGAGGCCAAAGTCCACTTATAAATCATGTTTGATAGGATCTTAGAATCACTTGATTCAAAAGGGACACATTTAAAATTGGTCAAGTGCATAGCTTTTATTTTAAAGTGTTTAAAATTTGTTAAAAGCTATTATGATAAACATACTCATTACTTTTGCATCTTCTATGTATATATCATGTCTGGTAACAACAATAATTCACCTTTTAACTTACGTTCAATCCTTGAAAAGGATAAATTGAACGGGAACAACTTCCTTGATTGGGAAAGGAATCTGAGAATTGTTCTTAGATCCGAAGGTCGAGAGGATGTTCTTGAAACCCCGATCCCGGTTTTAACGACCACCTCTACCGAAGCCGAAAAGGCGGCCCATAAGGCCATTGCGAAAGGTCGGTAATTGTTACTTGCCTTATGCTCGCGGCTATGGAACCAAGCTCGCAAAAGAGGTTTGCAAGCTTGGACTGCCTGCAGTATTATCCGACACCGAAAACCATGTTTCAAGAAGAAGCTCGGATAGAGAGGTATGAAACTCACAAGGCTATTCTTGAGTGTGCGTTAGTCGAAGGCAAGCCGGTCGCCACTCATGTCTTTGAAATGATTGGTTATTTCGAGACAATGGAGAGGTTGGGCTTTCCTTATAGCCAAGAGTCTAGCTACCGACATCATACTACACTCACTTCATGAAGGCTTCAACCACTTTAGGTTGAACTTCAATATGAATGGGGTGTCGAAAACCCTTGCCGAGTTACATGGGATGCTCATGATCGCCGAGCAAAACATCTCTCGTTGCACCTAAGAAGGAAGTTCTTATGGTTCAAAAGGGAAAGGGTTTTAAGAAAGAATGGGCTGGCAAGAAAAAGTAAGACAAGGGCAAGCAAGTTGCCGCTAAGATCGCCGATAAGCCACGAGGCAAAGGCAAAGCCAAAGGTGGCCGCAAATACCAAGTGCTTCCATTGTGGTCAAATTGGCCATTGGAGGCGTAATCGCCCGAAGTATCTCGAATGATAAGAAGTCCGGGGCTTCTTCAGCAGGTATCTATGTCATTGACATTAATTTAGCAACATCTACTTCTTGGGTATTTGATACCGGTTGTGTTTCTCACATTACTTCGAATGTGCGGGGACTAAGAAGGAGTAGAACCTTGGCTAAAAGGGGAGGTAGAACTGCGCGTTGGAAATGGTGCAAGGGTTGCGGCCGTTGCGGTTGGGACTTATTGTCTACCTTTGCCTTCTGGATTAATATTAGAGCTTAATAATCTGTTATTATGTTCCCTGCTATTACCAAAAACATTATTTCTATTCCAGTTTTGGATAATGAAGGGTTTTCATTTACAATTGAGAAAGGTTGTTTCTCCGTTTATTTGAATTCAATGTTTTATGCCATTGCTAAAAGGTCTAATGGTCTATATTTCCTAGACTTAGACAAAGATGTCCTTAACATAGACAAAGCAAAAAACATAGATCAAGCGATACTAATCCTACTTACTTATGGCATTGTCGTTTAGGACATATAAACGCGAAACGCATTCGAAGTTACATAAAGATGGACTTCTAACATCTTTTGACTTTGAGCCATTTGATGTATGTGAATCATGTTTAATGGGTAAAATGACAAAGTCACCTTTTCTTGGAAAGGGTGAAAGGGCCGGTGATCTATTGGGTCTAATACATAGTGATGTGTGTGAACCAATGAGCACAAAAGCTAGGGAGGGTTTGGATACTTCATTACTTTTCTCGATGATTTAAGTAGATATGGATATGTCTATTTAATGAAGCATAAGTCGGAATCGTTTGAAAAATTCAAAGAATTCCGGAATGAAGTCCAAAACCGACTTGGCAAAACAATTAAAGCACTACGATCCGATCGTGGTGGTGAGTATTTGAGCCAAGAGTTTAGTGATCACTTGAAGAGTTGTGGAATTCTTTCCCAACTCACTCCACCTGGAACACCTCGGTTGAATGGTGTATCCGAAAGGAGGAACCGAACTCTACTTGATATGGTTCGGTCTATGATAAGTTTCTTTGATCTTCCCATCTCTTTTTGGGGATATGCTCTCGAAACTGCTACTTTCACACTTAATAGAACTCCATCAAAGGCAGTAGAAAAAACACCATATGAGATGTGGAGTGGAAAAACTCCAAGTTTGTCTTTTCTACGGATTTGGGGTTGTGAGGTTTATGTAAAACGTTTACTTTCGGATAAACTCGCCCTAAATCGGATAAGTGTTTCTTTGTGGGTTATCCCAAAGAGACCAAGGGCTATTACTTCTACCATCGGATTGAGGGCAAAGTGTTTGTTGCTCGCCGTGGTGTCTTTTTGGAAAAGGATTTTATTTCCAAAAAGGCAAGTGGGAGTAATATATTTCTCGAAGAGGTTCGAGAAAAGCAACAAATGGACATAGTTCAACCTATGTTAGAGTCGAAGCACAAGTGCCATTTGTGGAGCTTGAAGTAATTCCTCCTTTAGAAGAATCTTCTCCCATAATCGACCAAGTGTTGGAGGATGTGCATCCCTGTACACGAACCTCCTCTACTGTCCCACTCGAATCTAATTCGTGCGAAAATTCTCAAATTGTTGAGAAGAAAATTTCTCCTGTTGCGGCCCCTCGTAGGACTAGTAGACCAAGAATACCAAACAAAAGGTTTGTTGATTTCTTGTTAACCGAAAGTTTCGAGATAATGATCTTAGAATTTGAAGAACCTACTACCTACAAGCAAGCTTTGATGAGTGAAGACTCCGAAAAATGGCTTGAAGCCATGAGGTCCGAAATGGCATCTATGTCTGAAAATCAAGTATGGGACTTGATGGATTTGCCCGATGGGGTTACACCTATTGGTTGCAAATGGGTTTTCAAAGTGAAAACAGACAAGGATGGTAACGTTCAGGTTTACAAAGCAAGATTGGTTGCAAAAGGGTTCAAGCAAGTTCATGGTATAGACTATGACGAAACCTTTTCACCGATAGCAATGCTTAAATCCATTCGGATACTCCTAGCGATTCTTTGCCTTCTATGATTATGAGATTTGGCGAGATGGATGTCAAAACCGCTTTCTTGAATGGGTTCTTGAAAGAGGATGTGTATATGACACACTAGGAAGGTTTTATGGATCCGGAATATCCTAGGAGGGTATGTAAGCTTCAAAAGTCCATTTATGAATTGAAGCAAGCATCCCGGAGTTGGAATCTTCGTTTTGATGAGGCAATCAAACTGTTTGGTTTTCTCAAAAACGGAGAAGAGTCTTGTGTTTACAAGAAGGAAAGTGGGAGTAACATAGTTTTCTTGGTCTTATATGTAGATGACATACTTCTCATAGGAAACGACATTCCCATGCTTGAGTCGATCAAGGAATGGTTGAAGAGTTGTTTTTCTATGAAAGACCTTGGAAATGCCGAGTACATTTTGGGGATCAAGATCTATAGGGATAGGTCTAAGAGGATGATTGAAATTAGCCAACGAACTTATATAGATAAGATCGTTACTAAGTTCAATATGGAAAACTCTAAAAGAGGTTTTCTACCTATGCAACATGGTGTTTCGCTTAGCAAGACTCGGTGTCCTTCCGGACCCGATGAGATTAAGCGAATGAGTAATGTTCCTTATGCGTCGCCTATAGGGTCCATTATGTACTCCATGATTTGTACTCGCCTGCATGTTTCATATGCCTTGAGCATGTGTAGCGGATTCCAATCAAATCCGGTGACGCACACTGGAGTGCGGCTAAGAATATCCTAAAGTACTTACGAAGGACTAAGGATAATTTCTTAGTGTATGGAGGTGAAAGTGAATTAATTGTTGAGGGTTACACGGATGCGAGCTTCCAAACCGACAAAGATGATTTCCGATCCCAATCTGGTTTCATCTTTTGTCTAAATGGAGGGGCAAGTGAGCCGGAAAAGTTCAAAGCAAAGTGCTTGTCGCCGATTCTACAACGAAGCCGAGTACATTGCTTGCGGCAGATGCAAAGAAAGGAAGCCGTTTGGATGAAGAAGTTCATTCCGGAGCTAGGAGTAGTGCCTAGTGTTGGAGATGGTATTGTTTTACATTGTGATAACAATGGTGCCATAGCTCAGTCTAAGGAACCAAGATCACATCAAAGGTGTAAACATGTACTTAGGAAGTTTCATCTCATTCGAGAAATCGTTGAGAGAAAAGATGTAATAGTTAGCAAAGTTCATACGGATAGCAATGTCGTTGATCCTTTGACTAAACCATTGCCTCAGCCTAAGCATGAGAGTCATACTAGGGCTATAGGACTTAAGCATGTAGGAGAGTGGCTTTGATTGTGTACTATTTACTTTTAATTAGTTCACAGTTATAGTTACTTTTGTGATATGTTTGGTTATGTTTATCAATAAAAAGGTTATGTTCTTATTTAATCTTGGTTTAGTATTAAATAAAACGTTCAAAGTATTTTATAACGTTTGATAGGATTGTCAAATATGTGATTTGACGAATGAAACCCTATCCAGTGAACATGAGTTATAATTTACCTTTGTCCCTAGTTCGAATCATTAAAATTGAACGTAAATGATTCTGTTTGATGAACTAGATTGCAAGTTGATTGATAGCGCAGTTTCATGGGCTATGGGGACATCGAGATGTCTAGTTATTTGCATAGGCGTGTATAGTTGATACACGTTGGGCAGACCTAGTGGGAGTTCTCTAAAAGGTTTATGAGAATCTCATTAATATATTTAGTGGATTCCTTAGACTTGAGTATGACACTATTCTTACTTAAGGATTAGTATGTTTTTGACACTGCAAAACGTCGTGCCGTAAAAGGAGGCTATAAAAGCAGTGATCGGAACTGCTACGAATTGAGTGGGAGTTTTGGTTATACAAGACTGGATAAAGTCCTCCTAAGAGTTAGGATTGGTGTCTTGGCCTCTTGAAGAGCGAGAACTGAAAATGCATGGCCGTGCTCAAATGGATTAAGGAGTTAGTCATTTGTTTCGACAGTTCAAACTCGGATTTCAAGAAACAACTTGAATATTGGTATGGTTTACATACGATGTTACCATGTCATCAAGTTAGACATTAAGCGACTTAAGGAATTTGAAGGTTACACACTTGTTCTTAGACAAGTGGGAGATTGAAGGATTTTGTCCTCGATCAAGTGTAATAAACTAAATATATATGGACGAATTATAAAGATAATATATTCAATAATATTAGGTGACCGCAACGTTTTGCTAGAAGCTAATTGCGGTTGGTTGGTCTAGTATATTTAGGCCAACTACTAATATGTATTGGGTCCTATGAGGTCACACAATGTGACAACCCTTGGATATTACCCAAATCCATTTATGAAATAGGTTAGGCGGTTTTAAAGATGGATGGAAGAGTTGTAACTCATGAGGTTATTAGGCTCATAATGTATGACATTATGAGGCAAAATAAAGCCTCATGAATCACCTCTTTTGTAACCACATTATATAATGATATGGGGGTTACAAAGGAGAGGGTGATTACATTATTCTTGGTAGAGAAAATCTGATTTTCTTTGCTCCTCTTCCTCTCCTCATTTTCGGCCATCACACCTCAAAAGCAAGAGATTTATTCTCTCTTCCGTACTAGCATACGTGGTGATCTAAGGGTTGTTCGTGGACCAACACTAGAGGAACGGCAATTGACGTTCTAAGGATCTCTACTAGAAGGCTAGAGGTGAAAGTGGAATTCACGCATCAAGAGGTATATTCTACACTCTTTATAGATTCATGTTAGTTTATGCAAAGATCTTGGTGTTAGATGTTTGAGTATGTGATACTTGTTTTCCGCATTAAGCATCTAAATTTCTACATGTAGAGTTCTAAGGTACGAGCCCCCTACAATTGATTTGCTACTTGGACAAAAACCTTTTAGCAATTACGGGCCTAAAGTCTTTGTTAGCTATAGAATTTCAATTCAAAAAAATAGGTTTCAACTCACTCATAGGAAATCCTCATTCATGAAATAAAATATGTAATTCATAAATACTTGAAAATAATAACTCCAATTCAATTAAGAATAAATATGTCTCATAAACTTCATTACATGGCTTCAATCTAATAGCTACTGAGCATAAAAAATAAGAAAGCATGATACAAAGTAAAGCAAAGATGAAGAAAAGAAGAACTCAATGGGAACAACATATTCGGATATGTTGTTCCTTTCGCGCTCCAGCAACTCTTATTCCTTTGTAGCTTTGTATCACGATCACTGGAAAACGGCTCCCAACCTTGAGGGGTTTGTAAGGGACGAACATGGACTCTCTTCACAGTAATTTTATGGCCGATATATTCTAGAAACATTGCCCTAGATGACTCCTTGATGAGTTAGAATTTGGGTAGAATTAGGAAAGTTTCAAGATAAGATTATTGTGGAATATTTATCCTTTTTCATATCTTCTTCAACCACCAAGAATGATATTATTTCCAGCTGAATTGATCCCTAGAAAATCCCGAATATCACATACGATTGCAATTTGACAACAAGGAACAAAGTTATCCTTCTTCAGTGTGTAGTGATCTTGCATTGGGTCTTCAGGTTGCAGTTCCTTTCCAAGGAACATAGCTTTTTCTTCTAAGCAACATTCCGATCTGTGAAGTTTGCTTACTAATTTTCTTCAGATGGAAACATATCCTGAGGAACACATACTTAGGAACACAGGACGTTAGGAATACAAATAAGGACACGTGAACTCCTTTTTTTAAGATCATTACTTCTTCAATCAAAATGACTCAAATACCTACCAAAATACTCAAAAGATAAATAAATCACAAAATACAAAAAAATATAAGAAACGACTCGAAAATCACTTAAGGAACTATCAAAGAACATAGTAAAAGTATTATGAACTATGTTATATTTGACACTTGCCAATTAGTGTTCACTAAAACTAGCGGTTAGTGTAGAAAAATAATAAAATTAAACTATATTCAATCCTCAAAAGCTACCTCTCCCCCAAAAACTAATATTTATTGTTTTTTCAAAAACACGATTTCAAACACCAAAAGCTACTTCAAACACTATTTCACTAAGCACTATTTATCACCATTATTAGAGTTCTAACTTAGTCTAAATACTAAAAGCTATTTCAAACACTTATTGCCGAACACGTCCTAAGTGCATTGATCATTAAAAATCGTAGCAAGACACGACATATGGTCTACGATTTGCCAAGGGTGTCATACCATTCCATTAACATAGAGTTATTCGTATATAAATCTAAAATGACAAAATAGATATAGAGTAGCATACGGTATGGTCCAAACTAAATAACAAGGAAGGATAACATATATAATTACCCATGTTTTTTCTTCTTCTTAAGGATAGTTTAAATCAGATTAAACTTGTATGAAACTAAAAATGGGTCGGACCCAAACCCAAACCCAAACCCAAACCCGTCTATTCTATACTTCTCTTTGATACTTGAATTCGATCACGATTTCACGATTAGGAAACTCAGCACGACATCGTTTCAATTTCAACCCAGTACAACACTAACATTTTGTTGAAATCAATCAGAAAAAAGAAAAACCCAGAACCAAATCTCAGTCATCGTTCCATCTATCTCACAAATTTCAGAGAGGAGAGAGAAAGCAAAAAGATGGCGGAAGATCTGGTATTAGACACAGCCATTAGAGACTGGGTTTTAATACCCTTATCAGTAGTGATGGTTCTCATTGGTGTTCTTCGTTACTTCGTCTCTAAACTCATGCGCACCTTCCAAAACCCTGATGGCAAGATCGTCAAAGAAGGGTAATTTTCTTCTTCTTTGATTTTAGGGATGAGTTTTTTTTATTGCTATAATTTGGGTTAATCGTGTTATCTTTATATGTGGGTTAATTTTGAAATCGGATTATAATGTGCAGGCAAGTGGTAATTAGGGCGAGGAATTTGAGGTCTGCTGCTAATTTTATCCCTCCTAAGTCGTTTCGAGCTCGTCGAATGTATTATAACAACGAGGTTTTTTTGTCTCTCTCTTTGTTTGTTTTGATCTTTGTTAAAGACTGAATTTTGGTTTAGAATGAGTTGTTAGTGGGCTTTTTAGCATTTTACATTGTAGTTTAAAGGGATTTCATTGCCGTGGAGCTGTAATCGATGTATTCCGATTCACTATATCGGCTTAATATGTTTATGATGAATTTTGGTTTTGTGGGTGTGGCTTACTTTGTGTGATGGACTGATGGGTGGGTAGTGTGCATTGGTTTCAGCTTGGGGTTGATTAGTTGAACAAAAGGTGAGATGTTGTCGTACCTTTTGAAATTAGAAGTGATAAATATTGGAGCATTTGCAATAGTTCATGTAGAAAAATACTAGCTGTTATAATTCTGGCATTTGGAATTGCCTTGGTAATATGAGGTATGTTTTTGTAGTTTGTGAGTGGTTGAACACTTAACACTTGACACTGCCTACATGGCTACATGTGTGGAAGCGCTTTTTGATCCAGTCAGTAATCTAGTCCTTGGACTTCTTCATTGCAGCATGCAGCGTAACGGTATATTTAGGTTGTTTATCTTTCTGTAAGGCTCACAAGTGAAAATGGTTATCTACATGCTATGCCAAAAAGGAAAATCAGTAATGAGGCAATCTAGTGATGGCCAAGTGTATGTCAAATTGAATTGAATTTTGAACATCACAATCATTATTCATTAGTCATTAACTCGTTATGCAGAATATGTGAATAACAAATGAAAGGGTGGGGGGGGGGAGGTGAAATTAGGTTGTTCTGTTAAAGGGTGAAGGGTAAATAGCTGGCCAAAGTTATAGCTCCAGGTGCCTTTTTAGAAGTGACTAATTAATCTTCAAGGTTTCATTTTTAATTCAAAGTGTCCTTGTGTCTTGTCTTATCTTATCTGGTATCAATGTTTGAGTGGGAAATGAAGATTTCCGTGGCTGTAAGTGACTGGAGATGACATTAATGTACGATTGTTGTGGCTGTAAGTGACTGGAGATGACATTAATGTACGATTGTTCGTGGGTTAGGTTGGTGCGGCTTGGGATGTAATCCAAACCAGACCGCAAATATACATTTTGACATTTTTCCAACCCAAACCGCACATCACTTTTGCCCAAACAGCACCACACTTTAACCATTTTTTCATCTGCGATATGAGTTTTGTAATCTAAGAATTAAGATTTTTTTTTTCATCGACGATAGGAGCAAAAGATATGTGAAAGACCTGAAAGAAGTGAATAAACCTACCCTAATCTAATCTTATGCCTTTTGTCTAGTGTATTTTGTAAAAAAATCACAATAGATAGACTTTATTTTTTTTGAAAAAAATTCATCTAAATAGTTTTGCGGTTCACTGTGCTGTTTGGTTATAGAAAGATTCAAACCCAACCTAAACCGCGAATCGCGGTTTGCTTGAAATCGCAAACCGACCTACAATTTTGAAATCGCAAACCAACCCAAACCGTGAAAAACGTGTTGGATTGCGGTTCGGTGCTGTCCAGACCACACTCTGAACGACCCTACATTAATGTCCTTGATTTGAGGGGATTTTAGGGTACACTTTTTAGTGGGATATAACTTTTAAGGTCAGTGGATGATGGAGTGTGAAATTTTGTAAGCTGGTCCTTTGTGATATATCATATATGAG
The DNA here is from genome assembly GCA_947646795.1 of Beta lomatogona. Lineage (NCBI taxonomy): Eukaryota > Viridiplantae > Streptophyta > Magnoliopsida > Caryophyllales > Amaranthaceae > Beta > Beta lomatogona. The sequence continues at coordinate 296,102 of CANSNZ010000729.1, forward strand.
AAAATGGTTCTGAAACACTTTGGTCTGCTAATACATGATATATAATCAAGAGGTCACACACAGTCACACACAGTCACACACGCACTTTGAGAAATTTCACGTATGATAGTTTGTTTAAATTCCGGCTAAGGATGAGTTGTGAAGTTGAGGAATGCTTTAAAATCATCATTGTCATATGTCCCATGCGAGTCCTTTTGTTTTTCTTCTACTCCCTCTGCGCCATTTCTAACTTCCCACTTCTATTTAACTCAAAATTTTAGATAAGTTGTTAAAAGTTATCGTAGTGGATAGAGAGAAATTATTAAGATAATTTATTGGAATTGAGTAGAGTAAAAAGTGTTGAATTGTTGATGTGATGGAGAGACATGGTAACTTCTAAAAAGGAAATGGGAAGATGATTTTGGGACATCCCCAAGAGGAAGATAGAAATTAAATATGAGATGGAGCTTTTTTTTTAATTTTAGTTTTTCTTTGTCGTGACTTTTGATTGTTTTTATTCTAAAATTGGAGGGCATGTAAATCTTTGCTAGTGCCCTCTATCGTCATCTTTCAAAATGTAATAATCCACCTTAGGTAACTTTATAAGTTTCTTTCTCATTGAGGAAATTTATAGTATTGAATAGGTGTCCTTAAGGAGGAGAGACTATTTATCTTGTTGAGACATGATGAAATCTTTCATGGAACCGTCAGTTCTTTGTTTGCAGTTCTGTGGTTGCTTTTCATTATTCAAGGCTGCAGTGTCTATGGCACAATCTTGTCTTTTATAGATTCGTAACATATCCTTTTCTTATATTATTTTATTTCACTACCTTTTTGTCTGTAACATCTTTTAAAGTTATAGATTGCTTTCTTGTAGATACTTTACTATCTTCATCGAAAAATTGGTCTAGGCTCCCCTGTCCATGTCCTGTCCTGTTTATGGTCTTCCGAAATTCTTGTTGCTTCGAGCTTCTATTTGATTTTGTCCTTATAAGCATTTTTTTGTAGTTAAGTGTAGCTCAACTTCCTATGTGCTGTTTTTCCCTCTCCTTTCTCTTTCGTTCTTTCTTCTCATCAATTTTCTCCTTGTTTTGGGAGGGAGGTTACGTAGGATTTGATGACATTGAAGTATCTAGATGTATATCTATATGTTTCTCAGGCATAACCATATATGGGTGGAGAAACTGACTGTTTCTACCCCAAATGCAGGAAAATGGGCTTCTACATGTTCCCAAAGGCCAAGCTCCAAATGCTCAAGCTCAAATGTTCTCTGATCCTAACATGGCCATGGATATGATGAAGAAAAATCTATCAATGATTATACCTCAGGTAAGCAACTTATCTGGTGTGCTTCTTGAATTGGTGTCTTACTTGTCTGTATCTAAAACTTTCTGTTTACGTCCAGACTCTTACTTTTGCTTGGGTGAACTTCTTCTTCTCTGGATTTGTTGCAGGTTTGTTCTTTTCCTTCTATATACCCCAAAAAAATTGTTCTTTTTTTTTTTTTTTTTTTGTGTGTGTTTGATATCATAAGTGACCTGGTAGCTTTCTCACTTTTCCATGCATTAGTTTTATGTCTGATGCTGAGATTGTTTTCACTTTTTCTTTATCTGTGTTTGATTGAGTGCATATGATATATATTATCCTTGATATGATGTGTCACCTGTATATTCTCTCCAAAAAAAAAACTAAGTGTCGCTTGTACTTTATTATTGGCGATGTCTTTAATGGTCACTTATGTTAACATCTGTCTGTTGATTTGTCAGCCAAAATCCCATTCCCTTTGACTCAGAGGTTCAGGTCAATGCTCCAGAATGGTATAGACTTGAGCACTGTTGATGTGAGCTATGTCAGCAGCAGATCATGGTAAATTGTTTATGTTTTTATTTTTGATTGTCAAGCACGATTATCAAAAATTTCATTTGATGACTACTATCTCCCAATAAGTTAGATACAAATTGTAGTTTTGGATCTAACTTAGGGAACATCATTTTAATAAGTTGATAACATATTGTAGTTTTAGATTTAACTTAGGAAATTATAATCTTACAATCTTACCATGTATGAAGAGTAATAAATGGTCGAAGTTCAACCTTGGATATTGTGCATGCCTTATCAAAGAAACAAATTTAGTAAGTTCTATGGTTTATTTGTCTTATTAGTTGATTGTGAAATCGTCTGATTACAGGTATTTCCTCAACTTGTTTGGACTCCGGGGTTTGTTCAGCCTAATTCTAGGGGAGGAAAATGGTATATATATCTAGTCCTCTGCCTCGTTACATTTGATTGGATCATTGCAGATTTTAAGCAACCTCTTGTGTATATTTGAGACCCTTGTTTTTTTAATACTTTGGATTTACTAATTTTTTTGGATAAAACTAATATAAATTTCTTGATCCAGCTATGGATGACACTCAACGCATGATGCAAATGGGTGGATTTGGCTTTGACTCATCAAAGGTATGCTTTTGATGACTGCTATTGCAGCAAGGGTCCATGCCTGGGAAATTCTTAGAAGGGGGATTTATTTGGTTTTTCTGGTGGTGGGGTCTCCCCTTCAGCTCTTAGGTTGGCCCAAGAGGTGTATAATGCAGATTATTTTGTCTCGGCTGCATTAGTAGATCGGGCAAAGCTGGTCTGACATAGATGAATCAACCAGACTTTTATCTGAAACCAGATATCCCTATCTTGACTAGAATCGACATTCACCCAACTTTACCGGACCATATGCGAAAACTATTGAGTATAAATGATCTATTTTCCATGATAAACTGATTGACTAATGACCTCAACGTGGAGACCCGACTTGATTTGAACCTGAACCGAATGGACCCATCACCCTAACATGAGGCTAACTGAACCCAATCTAAACAATTAGCTACTTCAAAGGCTTAGAGACCCTTAATAATATTTTCAGGCTAGGCGATTTGGAGGGAAGACTGAAGAAAGGGTGTGTATGGACTATGGAGGATCCCTTTTTCCTTGATTGAATGTGTTAAGGAGAGGGAGGTGAGGAAATTTGGATGATTGATTTTCCTTCCTTTCTTGATCAACCAAATCTTGAAAGTTTCAGTAGGAAAAAACATAACTTCCTTTTCTTTCCCTCATCTTTTGTGCTATCTAAATAAGAAAAATTATTTTTCTTCTCCTTTTCTCTCCAAATTTGCTGTACACTGAACCCAGTGTTAGAACTGCCCAATACAGTATGTTAGTATGTTTGTGTGACGATTCTTGGATCTGCTTGAGACCATGATCTATGGGCTTATAGAAGGACTCTTGCTCTGAACAAACCCTTGGATCCCTTGAAGCTATTAGCTAACTACTTTATGCTTCTAACTATATTCTCCCCCATTTTGTTGTGTTTGCTGCATCTTTTCTATTGTCTTCAATGTAACATGAATATATCGATGTACTATGATTTTAGGAAAGGTGACAACTTTCTTCTTACATTTTAATAAATCAGTACATGTGACTATCAATCCGTGATGAAGGAGTACTTGTTTTGTCTTATGAGGCTTGGTACTTGGTAGTAATTACATGTCGCTTAGTAGACACCCCTGAAACTCAAAAATCTTGCAATATACTTCCTCCGTTTTTTAGTCGTCTCATTTGCTTTTTGCACACATATTAAGGGGAGGAGAGAAAAATACAAATCAAGTGGGTAAAGTATAAGAAAACTAAAGGACCCACCTCTCAAAAATGTCCTTTTTCCTTCAAAAGTGGCTAAAAAAGGAAATGGGTCAACTAATAATAATTTTTTCACAAAGGAAATCGAGTCAACTAAACAAACGGAGGTGGTATAGTAGATCTCTTTCAAAACCTTCTTCTCTGCCTTTCCTAATACTTGGATGATATGTGATAGGAGTAAGTAATTGACAACTTTTTAGACTCAGATTTAACTTGGAACATACTTATTATTCATTCACAAGTTCCTCCCCCCCCCTCTTCCTCCCCTCACAACCTCACCCTCATAATTATAGTATTGTTATAATTAGTACAAGGTTCTTTTTCAGTGTATAACTATGGATTTATTTTGTGTGGAACAATAGAGCTTGGGTGCTGAGAAAGATGGCCTTGACATCGTTCAGCATGATTGGGTCCTTCCCAAATTCGAGCAGCGTGCTGCGTCAGTCTTGAGGAACCTTGCCAAGGCATGAATTTCGGGGTTGCATGTAATCTTATCCCAGGACTTGTATTGATATAATCAATTTTGAAAATATTGGCACTTCTAATTTAGCAGAATTGTAGGTATATTTACCTGTGCACAATGTTTTTGGCTCTCAAATCTGAGATCCTTTTGTATAAGAAGTCCCTTTCCAGGCATTTTACATGATTAAACTTAAAATTTTGAATGAAACCTAAACAAGGACCATCAATCATTATCTTGCTACTGCTAGGAGTGTCTGGACATTGTACAAATTGGCGTTTTGTGCCTTGAGTTCTGTTCATATGAGTTAAACTAAGCAAAATTGGTGTATGGCTGACTATTCAACCTCAAATACCCGACTCAATTCTAAACCTCGACCAAATTGCATGATTGAACAAGTAGAGCTGTCAATCTCTGTCTTGACTGGAACCCAGCCCGTACCAATCTCTATCTAGCCTGGAACCCAGCCCGTACCAATCTCTATCTCGACTGGAACCCGGCCCGAAGATATTGAGAGAAATCCAAATCCAACCTAAATCTGATCCTAGTTGACAAATCTATTATAGAACTAATTGATAATATATCATGTTATATATTTCAAGAGTTGCCCAAAATCGACAAGGAGTCAGAACTCGAACATGTGTCATTTAAGTGAATTGCTAGTTTTGTGAACAAGATTGACCCAGCCTGAAAAAAATCAATGGTTAATAATGCTTGGAAATTTATAACAAGGTAATTAGCAATAGATTGAAACATGACCTGAAATGATTCAAAAGCAAATGCGAGTGCCACCTTCAAATGAGTTGATCAATCACATAAGCTACTAGAAATTTGATTCATGAAGTATAACAATTTTCATTTCGCCAAAGGGCAACCACAAATCCCCCCCAAAATATAACTAGCTAGATATATATGATCCAACTCTTGTAAGGTGGGAAAAGATGAAGATAAGTGGATCCCGAACAATAAGGAAACCTTCATTATGTAGACTGATAAGTGGAAGTTTAACCAGAAAGAAACCACCATAATATTTCAACTTAAAGTGATGAGAATGGAACTCCCAACCTTATAATTAGGAAGTAGAACTGATCTATCTATGTCTACACTAATTCCATGATTCGAAAAAATCATCAATTTGGACTAACATAGGCTTTGCTTATGACGTTCGTGTTGTTGCTATCACCACCAATGACAAATTCTTAATCAGAGGTATGCATACAAATAATCCAAATTGCCTTATACAAGTATCTCGTTAGGTCGCCTCACATCTTATCAAAGATTTTTTTTTTTTTCTTTTGACGGGACATCTTATCAAAGATACCCTTTCTCTTTAATGTCATGAAATCGTGATTTATAACTATATAATCGTCTTATACAAGGCTAACTTAGATATATTTATAGTTTAACAACATGTTTGGTATATAGTAATAGCAATGAATTCATAAGAAATACTATATGGATCGATGTTTTTTTTTCTTCATTGGTTTCTGCCAGAATCCAAAACTGCTTTAGGAAAGTTATTCAATGAAATTTTATAAGGACAAACATACTAGAGGTAGATAGAGTGCAATTAACATGAGCCCAACCAGCAGGCCCGACCTGACTCGCTAAAATAAAATTCGCGTATGGGTAGAAACTAGAAAGTACTCAATTTTAGCCTTAGGCTAACTAGAATACCAAAACGACCAGTTGTTTTTTTCAAAGTTTGATCATAATATTCAGCCCCTAAAGATAGGCCCAACCTTAATCTTATGGGCTACTATTGTGAGCAAAAGGTGGGCCTGACCCAACTCCTGATTACCTCTATTATAGACGATGACATAATACTATCCTAACAAAATTCCATAGGAGTATAAATGTTGTATCATTACGTCCGGCTAGTATATCGAAAGGTAGAGAGGATCAAGATTAGCCTAATAATTGTGAACTGAGGCTCTCCTCACTCCTGTGGTAAGGTTTGATTCTAACCCTATCCGGCGGTCCCCTTGCAAGAAGGGTCTCCAATTCCCCCCTTTTTACGAGGGAAGTCTCCTTATCAAATTAATATAAAAGTAAAAAAAAAAAAAAATCGGATGGTAAATAGGATTTTCTTATAAAAAGTTGCGCATAAATGGAAGTAGATCAGGAAATTTGGCATCTAAGGGACATTCTTGCTTTTTCGTCGCTTCTTTTGGAGAGGGATTGAAGGAAACTAAAGAAATATAGTCAATAGAAGTGGGGTTTAGTAAGCCCATCAATAATAGAGAAGGGATGCTTATATTTCGAAGTATAGTAAATGGGGGACACCACAATATTAATGATATTTCAAAATTCAAATAATGGGGCTGTGGCTGTTTTAGCTGCATTAAGGTAAGAACCCCCAAACCCAAGAATTTATGACAAAAAACATAGAGCAATTTAACACGGAACAAGCATTTCTGTTGTAATAATGGTCATTTGTTAAATTATTAAGCGGGACAACAAAGCCTTGACATCAACATCAATCCAACAGTGAAGAGTTGTGTTTTTTGGAGCAACAAAAGACTTGTTTTAATTGCCTAACTTCAAAAGGAATATCAATAGTCCCATTAAAAACAAAGAAAAAGTGGACAAATATGATGTTCCAGTTTTGAAGGGGTAACCCAATGTTTGGAAATGATACATGTACTCCTATTTTAATGTTCAAAATATATTTTTAATCTATATAATTGAAAAATTAATTTTCATACAATTACATGCAGATGAAGATGACATGACATTAAAAAGACAGAAGTAAGTATTATCTCTAGATAAGTGAACCAGATTTATTAGCTTCTTATATTTTTTTTGTTAAAAGACATAGATAACTAGCTAGAAAATGTTCAAATCATATTAAAATGTTTAGTAGCATAAGTACATTATGCGTGCATGGAAATATGTTAGATCCTATTCATTGTAAATATGAAATATATTTTTTTTTTGGTAAACGAAGCTAGATATATATGAAATAATTAAGTCAATAATTTATGTTGTTTTATCATTTTTCACTTCATGGTTAAACATTCATTAATAAGTTAGGACTTAGGAGTTTGCATGGGCAAGCGTTGCATGCCCATATGTCATCCCACGTTATAAGCTGACATAGTGCCGGTTTGTCTCTCACATACACTAACATGACATTCCCTTAGAGAATGTTCAAAAAATTTATGTAAGAGGTATTGAACCCACATGACCTCTTACTTTCTAATATCATGATCTTACGACTCCCTCCGTCCCATAATATAGTTCCCATTTCCATTTTGGGAGTCAAACTTTAAAATCTTTGACCAAATATTCTCATTAATGTATACAAAAAAACATACTCATGTGGGGTCTTGTTAAATTCGTCTCAATGTCTACATTTATATTATCAACTTTTTATATTTTTTACTAATACAAAATAGAAGATATTGTAGGTCAAATGTACGTCTTGGAGACTGTGCAAAAAGAAATGTGAACTATATTATGGGACGGAGGGAGTATTAAACTATGACTTATATTTATGATAAAATGCCAACTCCTAATTATACATTTTTTTTGCCTTATTAAATTACCCAGGACGTCGCGCGGCCGCGGCGGGTCTAAAAACTAGTTTATAAAATTATATATGCATGCACTATTTGTCTTTCACCAGTTTGCGTACATAAATAAGGCTAGTCTAATAATTCACTTATAGTAGAAATAAAACATGTTGTTATATTCTTAGAAACGACTATTCACAAATATTGGACATCATTTAAAGGGGTGATATATAAGAGACAATGTAAACTCTTTGGCCTCGACTTTATTATTAGGTAATTTACTAATGCATGCTACATTTTGTAAATTTTTAGGTGATTTATGTTATGTTATTGTTTCTTAAGGTACTCTATGTCAACACATGAAACAACAAGCCCTAGATCACTCCTAATTCTTAACTAGGATCTCCAACTTACACCGAACTTGATGTCTTGATGATAGTAGGAATTCAATACAATTATGAATGAATGAGCATATCAAGAATCTCTAATCGTCGATCATGAGATTTTCTTCTACAATTTACATGAGTTCAAGACATAATAATTGAAAAAATGCGCTGGGTGTTGAAGATAAGTATGGGACAAGCATGTCCATCGAAATGGCTTTTTGAGTAAAGTGAGAGTGTCTTTGTCTCTTTGATTATTTGTTGGCAAGATTTCGGAGAAATTAGGATGATACGTACGGGATGTTAGTTTTGCAGTGAATTACATCTTACACTCATGAATTAGTGTATAGATGATATTCCCTATAATCGTTATAAGTCCTATGTTTTTGTAAAACCGTGGTAAATATTTCCTACAAACAGTTGTATTATGTATATGAGTACGTATATCATGTATTCGAAAGATTCAATATAAGTTTTTATAAGGAAAGTCGCGCTTACAGCGGAGATCGGCAAACAGGACTAGGAATCAAAATACAACCACGTACACCCAACATTCCCTGTCTCTTATTTGCAGACAATAGTCTTGTATATTGCAAAGCTATGACTTCAACCTGTAACAAGTAAAAAGATTTCTTGATGATTTATGTCTCTACTCAGGACAAATAATCAATTTCTATAGATCAGCAATCATTCTCTCGAAACACATAAATAATTCCAGGAAAATCGCTCTAGCTACTTAGTTCAACATGTTGCCGAATTCTCACCTAGGAAGATACTTGGGAGTCTATTTCAGTTCTTTTCATCCCACAAAAACCGACTTTAAACATATTATTTAAAAACAGATCAAAAATTTAGCATTGGGAGGCAGGTTTCCTCTCTAAAGTAGGAAGACTCTCCCTCATCCAAAATAACCTCGAGGCTTTGCCATCCTATGTTTGCTCCTCCTCCCTCCTTCTATCAAATATAGCAAAATCTCTAGATACTTTCCGTAGACATTTTTTTTGGAGACAACAAAAAGAAAAAAAAACGCTATCCCCTTGATAGCTTGGGATAAAATATACCAACCAAAAAATAGAGGAGGTCTAGGCCTTCGAAAAACCCTACCACCTAAATAAATAAAGCTTCTATTGCAAAATTAGGCTGGAAAATTCCTCACAGATACGAATAAACTTTGGGCCTATTTGATATGAGAAAGATATCTCCAAAATAAGAGTTCCTTCAACTACAAAGCCAAGCCTAACGACTTTCTTATTTGGAAACAAATCCTCTCTCAACAAGAAATCATTAGAAAGGGCATTGGATGGAATATAGGAAATGGAATAGACATCATCTTATGGCTTGATTATTGGTTGTCACCACGAAAATTTACTTAATATTATTAGTTTTGCAGTTAATCAAGTTGACCTCGATCTCCATCTCAGAGAGTTTATCCACCCAAATAAAACATGGGATGTCACCAAACTCCAAAGTCTCTTCCCCCAACATGTAATTAATAAAATAAAAGGCATCCTTCTCCCATCACTGACCTTCCGGATAAACTCTATATGGGGCCCCATCTCTCCGGCAACTTCACAACAAAGTCGCCCAATTGGGCCGGCTCACAATATCGATCCCCAAGAGGAAAAATGGCCCTACCACCGGATCTGGTCCCTTGACTCACCTCCAAAGCTGAAAATTTTTCTCCCGGCAAATTTGTCATAATAGCCGAGGAGTCCAAGACATACTTTCCAAAACAAAAAACATTCATGAAATCCCTTGTGGTTTATGCCATTCCGACACTAAATCAATTGACCATCTCTTTTGCCTTTGCACCTCTATAAGGCAACCTTGGAACCTCTCCGACACGAAAATAATGGCTCATACGCCTCTTTCCCCCTTGTACACTTCTACACTACCTCCACTCTATGAGAACAAAGCCAACTCTTTTTAGCAAGCTTATCTTCATACTATGATATGAAATGATATTATTTTTTAAAAATGAAAAGCTAAACATTTACAAGATACTCCATAAAGCTACGTTTTATTTTATTGAATGGCATTTGAGATATCAAATAAACAAGTTGCCATGCAACCGGATCTCATTTTTCCTCCTCAAATTTCATCCCTACTTTTCCACCACAACAAAAGCAAACCATCATTGTTTAATAGGAACTACCACCCCCCCATTCCTTCAAACTCAACTTCAACGGTCGAGTTTGTCATTCTTCCACATCAACAGAGGCGTCGTTTGTCCATCCTCAATAGTACTAGGTGTCATTATCCGAGACCACAAAGGCAAGCTAATTCGAGCTTGTGCTTACAACCTTGGCATGACCCCGATGTTTATAGCGAAGGTTCAAGACTCCAACAAGGTATCTCTTTAGCAATCAAGGAAAGAATCACCCATCGTCAAATAGAAGACGATAATCTCTTGGTCATCAATTCAGTCAAAGGCAATTGGGCTCCACCATGGCAGATAGCGTACATCATCGGAGACATTCAATCCCTCCTAGTTGGAGTGTAAACCATATCTATCGCGAAACAAACAAGGTAGTTGATTGGACAACCAATGTAGGTCATCTAGTAGAGTCCACATTTTTCTATTGAAGATTGTAATAATTCAACTCTTAATTCCATCCTTGTAAATAATATTATAGGAGTTCCCGTCATGCGGATGATCTCCTAAAATTCTTTTCTTCTTACATTATTAATTTTTTTTTTGAAGTATCATAAAGAATACATAATTAAATTATAATACTTCCTCCCTCCTACAAAAGACACCCTTATGCACAGTGTTTTAAGAATTAAGTAGATCAAGTGAGACATGAGATTTATTATTTTAGTGTTAAAGTTGATTATTGAATATTATAATATGTAAAAAAAAAAACTTATATAGACATGATCCACACTAAATTTAGTGCGAGCCTAATGCTAGCATATGTAATTTATGAGAAAAAAGGGGTCACTATATTAAAAAAACAATAGATATAAAAGAAGAGTACATGGCTATAGATTGTAAATTGTGACTATGTGAGGAAAAATAGTTACTACGATTTAAACTCGTAACTTTCATTATAAAAAACTAATATAAGAAAGCATGATTGTATAAAAAAACAGGACACTATGTTAGATAATGGTAGATTAGTGTAACATGAAAAAGGGTCTATGTGTCATATGGATGACTTTGTTCCGCACTAATATTATGCAAGACTAGCTCTTATAGTATTGTGGATAAATTGTGTGGGTTCTTTATTTGGGGATGGGTGTGTGTGGGAGTTAGAGAATCCATAATGAGAGACTTATTTTGGTATCACTTAGGCCCTGTTTCTTTTGGGTTGAACTTAATTGAAGTGATTGAACTGTCTTGAGTCGAACCGAACAGGCGAATTGAAGTAAAAGCGTGAGAGAAAAGTAGTAACCGAACTTAAGTGTTAATTGAGATTGTACCCAAAAGAATGGGGATTTAGCTCTCTTTCCTCTTCCACCTCATCTCCCTCTTAAAAGTAAGAGACACCTACTATAAATCCAAAGAAATGTACTATCTCTTATGCACTATCTCTTAATTGATGTTCATAAATATGCATGAGTTGTCAACATTTTCTTCCTCTATCCCGCCAAGTGTATTTTAGTGGTTGTGGTTCAATAGGTGACTCTTATTCGAGCACCTAGTTATTATTTCGTAAAAGTTCACACCTATCTCTTATTAAGAACCCCATTACACATAAGAGCTAGCTCTTGAAATCAAGAGTCACCTAAGAGCCCTCCATTACCGATGCTCTTTTTATGTTATTTTTTCAATAAGTGTATGGGGATGGATGTAAAGTGAGAAATAATAAATAAATAGTGGGCACATATTTATCTAAAATGAAAGTGCTTTCAATTAATATGGAACAATCGGATATAAAAAATGTGGAGATTAATATAGGATAGAGGAAGTATAAAAAAACATAGGAAAAAAATTTAATAATATGATAAAACTTGAGAATACAAGAAAAGAACATTAATCGAGACTACGTTGCACTTTATACTCTTGGTTGTAAAATCTAAAATTTGTGTTTTTTATATTATGACTAACTAGACTCAGGTAACACCACGTATTCACTTTCTTTTTATGACCCATCAAACAATTATTCCCACTTTTCTCTATTTGGTAATTATGATATTCCCACTTTCGTGGACATGTATCACTATTCCTCGGACCTGCTGGTGGTTTAAGTTATGATATATGAAGAAGTATAATTGGAAAGTGTCACTGAATATGCCACAAAACAAAAGGCAATAATGAATAGTTATAGTTCTTGGTCATCGTAATTTAAATGTTAAACTAATTAAAGCGATCTTAATGAGAACTGTTGAAAAAGTTACTTAGAAAAACAAATAATATATGTTCTTCCTCCGTTTTTTTTTTACATGTTACACTTTCAAAATCACTATTCTTGAGCAATTTTGTGAGAGGAGAGAGATAGAGACAAAGAAAACAAAAGGGTCCCATGTGAACATGTGATAGGAGAGAGTAGATAGAGGGGTTTATTACCCAAAATAAAAGTGTAACATCTAATTCAAAACTTCCTAAAATAGAAAGTGTAACATGTAAAAAAAAAAAAACGGAGGAAGTATAACATTTGTTACCCAATTCTAGTTCCATTCATACTCCACGAAACGGATTTCAAGTTTTCAACTAGCTTTGGACGCGGATAGAGATTTAACTAGGCTTTACGTTCGGATGCTCCGAGTTTTAGTCCGAAAGATATAATAATAAATCTATACAAATTATATTTTAAATCTTTGAGAAAATATATATTATCCTAAATATATTCTCTATCACATAGAAAATAATAATTATGATCCTATATATTACCGATCCATAAAGTCATAAATTGAAATTATGAAATTGATTATTGAATATATTATTTTTCGATTTTTGAGAGGAGAACTATAAGAGTACACTGGATTAGTGGATAAGAAATAGATCTTCATACGAACTCGCGGGTCAAAACTTGTAATATACATAAGCTGAACTTCCATTTATCGCCGGAAATTACTTAAAATCGCCCTAACCTACTATGAAAATGTCACCATTATACCCTTGATTGTTTTTACAACTCTCTCTCCACCACCACCTAAAATCACTAACCACCAATCGCTACCTCTCCAACCCACCGCGAGCACAAAATTCCGTGACGAGGTATTTTTTTTAACGAATTTCATGGGGCTTTGCAGTTGCCCCATGGGGCACAACGTCTGGCCTGGACGTTGTGCCCCATGGGGCCAACGTGCCGAGCCACACGTTGGCCCCATGAAATTCGTTTAAAAAAAAAAATATTGGCCGGAATTTTGTGCTCAATGCTGTGATTGGCTGCATGGTTGGCGGTGGTGATCGTGGGTGGTGATGGCGAAGATGAGAGATAATATGAATTAGGGGAGGAATTAAGTTGGAGTAAAAAAAAAAAAAAAATATCGTAAGGGTATAATGGTATTTTTAGAAGGGGATTAGGCGCGATTTTAAGTAATTTGAGCGACGCTTAACAATCCCCTATACATAAAATCTAGTACAACGATGAATGTACTCTGACTTGTAGGGCTAGGTTTCAATTTTTTCTTTCCTAATAGATATTGTGAATACTCAAATCTAAATTACTCTTGGATCACTGGAATTGTCTATCGACCACGCCCTTGGTGGCTTTTGGTCGCCTCAGATTCAGACGTTTGTGGCAGGCTGAAAATATTCACAACCACCATCTACATTTCTCTTAATATAGTCACTAAGACCATATATGTCAGTGTAAACCTAAGATTGATTTTTAATGGAATAAAAAAAGAAATAAATCATGAAATTGACTTGAAGATAGGATTGGCCAGATTGTACACAAATAAGGTCCAAGCACATATATATAGTGGTTGCTTGGACAAGTAAATTATGTAAGCGATAGATTTTCCCAAGATTTTCTAAATT